>OX415252.1:117092708-117615208 GCA_948329865.1 Linaria vulgaris
AATACTTCAAATTATTTTTGTACTATTAAAGGAATTTTGTCTGGAAACTATATTACCCCCCCCCCCTCACTTGCCGAGACATGATGTCACTTTGTCTGGAAATGACGTTTTTTGGCCGGAAATTTAGTATAGGTATAGTATAGTTACGGTTTTCAAAGGTTGGGTATAGTATTGCAAAAGTTCAAAAGTTAGGTATAGTTTCGTAAAAGAGGTTAAAACGATGGGTATAGTTCGTATATTTATTAAACTTTTTAAGATAAACTTTTTTGATAAACTTGAATATATACATTTTTTATGATTTAGATCAATATATAATTTATTTTTAATTTACTAGTATATATATATAATTTATTTTTCGTTTTTACTAGTAATATAAATTTAGTAAACATTTTAAGACAATTTTTTTTAATAAACTTGATTTTATACAATTTCTTTATGATTTAGATCAAAATATAATTAAAATTAAATATAATTTTTAATTAAAAATAAAAAAAAATTTGACTGGGCTGACCAAGCCCAGTTTTCAGCCCGTCGGGCATTTTTTATTCAAAAAAAAAAGTTACAGGGCATTTTTCGAGCCCGTTTAAAAAAAGGGCAAAACTTGAATTTGGGGAAAGTTATCGGGCAGAAATTATAAAATGCCCGGTGTTTAATTATGGTTTCACATATATGTCGTAACAGTAATTAAGACTTTATTAAGTGATACTTTTGCTTTATGATATGCACATATATATATATATATATATACATATATATACGCAATAATGATATATACTTGAAAAAAAGCATTAGAGACATTATGTTGTTCGGCAGAACTCACGAGTTTAAGTTTGAAGCCTAAAATTTTCTATAATTAGAATTCAGTGATGTTTAAAGTTATGATTTTGTTGGGATAAATAATAATTTTGTTTCCCATTATACAAATTTCACATACTACAGTAAACAAAAAAATTTAAAGTATATATATTTTACAAATCAAGATTTTGTTTACTACTAAAGTGACACGTCTCTAATGTAAAATGCAATTAGCATAATATTTATTTTGTGCATCAAAAGGATATTTATTTCGCATTAATTGGAATATGTTATTCAGTACATTGATCTTATTCCATGCCGTGAAATATAAGTATTGAATGAATATTATGTGTATTAATTTAAGATTTACATTATGATTATGATTGATTATTTATCTCAAAAAGGTGATCCAATCAACAGTTAGTAAATTCTTATTACACATAGCTAATTGTTGCACATGATTCATATATTAAAGAATCAAATATCCACCTTATTGGAATATGTTGACCACCGCAATGGCTTTATTCCTTGTGAAATTTGAATATTACATGAATCTCTTATATATTAAGTTTCGATTATTCAACTTTCCGCAATTAAGTTTATTGTCTATTAAAAATTTTAAGCATGCGATGACGTATGTAATGCTAATATAATGACATGTACATTAAGAAGAAGACATTTTGATATATTATTTTGTTAGTCACTCAAATCATGTGATTTACTTGTTATCGAATTGTCTCTTACATGACATGTTGGCATATGATGATTTTTCATAATTTTGGACTAAATTTACATTTTAGGATTTATAACCAATGCTAGTGAGATTATTGAGTTCCAAAGTTGTTTTTGCATAACTCATCAATAAAGTATAATAGGCAAATCAATATACTTTGTAAATCATAAGAGTCAACCCACAGGAGGCTCACGTTTGCTTAGTAAATATTTACGGATTAAGACTATTACGTGAATTTTATGTTACATTATATTTATTATGACGTGTTTAATGTATTACTAAGTTAGGAATTATGTAGTAGTCTTAATCGGTGAAAGATTTTATTTACCATTATTATGATTTATTCGATGAAGATATGAATTACGTGGTTGACCCACAAGCAATCAAAATCATATTTTTGATATCAAATATAAAGAGGTAATGTATTTGTAGACTAAGAAAATCCATAGATCTCTTATGTGTTTATGTAAAGTAGATATATTACTTGAATTATGCTCGTTGAATATTATGACTTCTAATGGTATTATTTGTAGAATTTATGGTGACTACCCACAGGAGCACTATTTTTTTTCTTGTCATGTATATTCTCTGTTATGTGTTGTTTATGTTCTTTCAATGCCTTAAATTATGTTATATCTCAATAATGTCATTGCTGTTTTGTCATCATTTATGTCGTATATCCCACTTCTCACGAAAACCAACTTCACATCAGGGGAATCATTATGTACTTTGGTTCTAAATAAAGTATTGTTGATTCATGTATATACCTCAAGATCAGTGGGAGTCCGTTCATAACTTTTTCTTATGCATGACATTATATTCGCCAATAGCGATCTTAGTTTTTTACATTAGACTGAGCATCATTTATGTGAGAACTTTTAGAAAGATGTGATTAGCCATTCTATGTGATTGAAATAAAGCTATTTCATGATATATCACTTTAAATTTTGGGAATGCCTTATAAATCACATACTTATAAAGTTCATAAATACTTGACATTATGACATGCTTTTCTAATGTTGTCCCGTTGCATAAAGAAGACAAGTTTAGTCTTAATCTACACCCATCTAATGAATTGGAACATAGTAAAGTATTAAGATATTAAGAAATCACATGCTCACTTATAGAAAAGCAACACATCCACAAATGGTTGGATATAAGATTCAGAGTTAGGTAGATGTTTAAACTTAAAGACTGCACTCTTGGTTAGGTTCATCTCATGATTAGAGATGTAACATCTTGGAAAAGCCATAAATCATGACTTGCTCTACACATTTACTATCAAAGTTGATTTTGTTACATGTTTTGAGGCTATATTTAGGGATCATGATTGTATAATTTGACAATTAAGTCGCAATCAAATTCTCCATTTATGACATATTATTTAAGGGATCAAAACACACGAACCTTAAATATTGATTATTGGAACATGATGTTAGAAGAGAAAGAATTGTCATTGAGCTCTTAATGTACTTCTACATCTATTATAATCTATTTTTCCATTGTGTACACATATTATTCTTGGATGCATGATAGCATAACTTGTCTTTGTTCAAGACATTATGGGACCATTATGAAAACTCTTGCTAATGGCCTAGTTATGATAGTCGTTAATATTGTGGTACATGGAAGGAATCATGTTGTAAAATATTGTGCCCACCATGACTCTTATTAATTACTTGACTAATCAAGGCATTTATGAAAACTAGTTAAAGAAAAGTATTAACATTTTATGCATGCCTTATGATTCTTGATGAAAACATTAATGAGTATTCCTAACGACCAAGTGGGAGACTGTAAGATATAATTAATTATGGTATTTATCTTTACCCTAATTGTGGTCTAATAGGAATTCTTATTTTCAAGGAAACATGTTAATTCTATAATTCTAGTTACCTAATTAAAGTTGTTTTCCTATTAAAGCTCTTCCATGATGGACGGTCGAGATTAAGTCCTAATTAAACTCTAACTGGAATTTGGTCCTCTCTTCTCCTATATATATTATGTCTTTAGGCCATCATAAAACATACTTAAGAAATACTTAAGAAATACTTAAAAAATACTCAAGAAACATATAATGAAGGTGTATAGGTAGAAAGAGAGAAATCCAAAAGCTCCAACTAAAGTTGTTCGTTGGCGGATCGTGTTCAAGCGGATCAAAGACTCTCCACGACACGATAAAAGAGGTATTCTTCTTTCATATCTATTTACGTATCTATTTGTGATGATCATTGTGTTCAACGATTTATGGGTCATGTAAATTAAGGATTACACTGTTAACTTGATGAGGTACTGTGTACGAATAATAAAGGTAAAAATGGCTTGGGTTACTGTAGTCACTCTACCTCTTCTACCTTTGTCCGAGGTTTGTGAAACCTGGTTTTGAAAAAGCGGAAGATGTTTCTAAGAAATCTAAGAAAGTCACTTACATTTGTCAATATTGTTTTCATTCAGGACAAATTAAACCTTTTTGTCAAGAATATAAGAAAGCTCTTAAAAGGAAAAATGAAACACGTAAGACTGTCAGTAGTAGTACTGGTGTTGTGACAATACCTAATCTCAGTGGTGCCCAAAACACTCGGTAACACTGCTGCATGACAGAAAGGTAGAACCAGGTATGAGAAACTAAAGTCTCCCAAAATCAAAATTGTTTCCAATGTTGTTTTCTTAGTTGTTCATTGTAACCTTGCAAGAAAGTAGTACATTGACAGTGGATGTTCAAGACACATGCTAGGTTCCAAATCAAATTTGAAGGACTCCGTTCTCTTGTCAACTATAAGGTTACGTATTGAAGAGGAAACAAAGGAAACATAATTGGAAGAGGAGTCTTGAATGTAGAAGGATTTCCACCCCTCTCTTGGTGGATGGTTAAAAACAAAGTTAATTAGCATTAGGTAACTTTGTCATGATGATCTATTAGTTAAATTTGGTATGAGTTCCAAAGACAACTGTTACCTGTAAAGGATGAAGCTCAATGCTTATAGGGTTAGTTTCACACCTGTGTACTAACCCCGCTAACATCAATATTTGTTTCATCAATAAAATTCTTCATTTGTTTCTATTCTCTAGGTATTTGATTTGTTCGATATACACCACATGGGAGCACAATATTTTGAAGCATTTCCGTGTGCTCTTTCAGAGTTCCACCAAAATGCTCCAGTTTACGACAAGATCGACTGTAAGTATATTGATTTAAGTGAATCAACTTTATTACCTACACACTCCTTGAATTTAATGATGAGCACGATTTTATTTTTGCAGCTACGCTCCAGCTGCAGCACAGATTTATTGATAGACAAGAGGTAGTCTCTTCCTTTTAATTGGTTTGCGCAAGTTCCTTCATAGATACCTATTCGTCGTGCCTTGGATACACAACTTTGTTGGATGTTAGCTTATATGTTGTCCAACAATACTTGATAGATATAAATTGAGTTAGTTAACGTTTATCAGCTACTAAGATAAAGGGCGAATTATTGTTTTCGCCACTTAACTTTTTTTTTTTCCTAAACTTATATGCCCTTTTTTTGGCCCATATTAAATGTCCAATAGCTTTTAAAATTTCTATTAAAAATGTCATTTTTTCTTGTTCAGGCTAAAAATCTTACGTGGCGGTATAGTCAGTTAGTTGCTAAGCCTAGTCAATAAGTTGCTCCGCCAAGTCATATTTTTCAGTCAAAAAATAGTTTTTACTCAAACTCTTGTAATTTTAAATATTCTGCGTACACCTCATAATAAATTACACTTTGCACCCCAAAAAAATATGTATAAATAATAATAATAAACGCATATATATATAAACAATAATAATAATAAATTAATAAATATATATATATAAACACACACACACACATATATAACTATTTGCAAAATAAGGAACATATGTATATATATATATAATAATAATAATAAACATATATGTATAAATATTTTTAAAAATAGTAAACATATATATAAATACATATATATAACTATTTGTAAAAATAATACATTATATAAGTAATAATAAAAATATATATAAGAAACATATTTATATATATATATATAACTATTTGTAAAAATAATAAATATTTTAACAAAATATAAACATTTAAAAAATAGAAAATACAATTAAATAAAAAAATCATCATCTTCATCACACTACTCCCGTACCCCCCCCCCCCCCCCCCAAGATCCTACGCTTCCATCATCGTGCCCACCTCGATCGAGCTCGAAGAGGTGATCGCGATTTGATTGAGTGGTGGTGCTCCGACGGCGCTGCTATGACCTGGGAAAAGAGGGGCCGCGGCGGTGGGGGGAGTACTGGGGAAGAAGATGACATTTTTTGTTTTTTTTTGGATTGAAGTAATTACAAATGATTGTAAAGTTAATGGTTTTTTGTGAAACAATTAGAAATAAATTAGAAATAATAATGGTTAAGTTAGTGCTTTTATAAGTAATTAGATATAAATTTCTGAAATGATAATTATAATTTTTTTTGTTATATATATTAAGGATTAAACATCTTATTTCTTTTAAGATATAAATACTTTTTAAGAAATATATATGATGTGGTGCAAGTGTGATTTTAAAATATTATAAGGGTGGTTTTTGAATTTGTGGTTGGCAAGTTGTGTCGTAAGAAGAGTTAAAAACTTTTAGGGCAAAAAAAAAAAACGTTTTTAGGTAAAAAAAACAATAGCAACTTATTAACTAGACTCAACAACTTATTGACTATACCGCCACGTAGGATTTTTAGCTCGAATAAGCAAAAAATGGCATTTTTGATAGAATTTTTAAAAGTTATTGGGCATTTAATCTGGGCACGGAAAAAAGGGCATATAAGTTTAGAAAAAAAGTTAAGGGGCAGAAATAATAATTCGTCCTAAAATTAATGATGGAATCTGTTATACTATAATTTGGTATGCCCTTAGTGAACCTATCAAAGCACTCTCGTCTTACAAATGAACCGGCCCAATAGGCCCACTCACGAGTTAGATCAGCTCAAATAGACTGTCCCGACAAAGCATGCCAAAAAGCCCATTATGCATGCCTAGTTTGACCAGCTCGACCATTTTCTAATGGGCCTGACAAACGGGCCCATGACAGAAAATGGACCAATCCAAACAAGAAAATCGACTTGGACCTATAGCATATGATATATATCATGCGACATATAACTAAGACATATGAATGTGACGTATAGCTAGCTTATAACATATGGCTTATGATATATCACATATATGGGCTTGGCCCATCAGAAGAGGCCCATCCACGCTCCTACAGTCAAGAAGGTTAATCACATCTATAAATACCATACTCCTTCTCATTTGCAAGACACACTTTCATTATCACTCTCATATGACATATTGAATACGACTTATAGCGTGTCTCCTATAATGTTTGCAAATAGCATATGACTTATACATATGAGATATATGTCATATGACATAGAATATATGATATATACGATCTATATCGTGTCTCCTATAGCGTTTGATATATAACATATGAACATATCACCTATGACTTATCCCATATGACATATTGAATACGATCTATAGCGTGTCTCTATAACGTATGACATATGACATATATCATATAGCATATCCCCTATGATTTATCCCATATGATATTTAACATATGACATATTGAATAAGACCTATATCGTATGCTATATAACATATGACATATTACCTATGAGTTATCCCATATGACATATTGAATACGATCTATAGCGTGTCTCCTATAGCGTATGACATATAACATATGACGTATAGCATATAACATATCCCCTATGAGTTATCCCATATAACTTATAGCATATGAGATATCAAGAACAACGTATCCAGATTACTCTACACGACTTATAACATGCTTTTAAGCTCGTCCCTCAATCGGAATGCCGCGCAATACTGAACTTATGTTTGATGTGCAAAGGCTCGACCTCAGAAGTCTGTTCTTCACCTCCGACCACAATCGACAACTGCAAAGAAATAATGAACTACGTTTTGCTTGATCTCTACACGGGATACGTAGGCAGCTTAGCTTAATCCAAGTTTAATCTGAAATGTACAAACTCTCTAATCCACATCAGTGACTACTAGCCTGACCTAGACGCGACCCATGAGCATCAGCTGACTCAGCATCAAATCGGCTACATTGGGTCAGCCCCGACCTAGTTCACGTGTCGTGTTTTACAGTGCAAGTTTCTCAACCTCAAAGCTAGCTTAGGACCAATAAGGAGTTTTGGTTAGTCTGACGTGCAGTGATTAGTCAGCAGACAAAATTACCCCGCATCAGAATCTATAAATTTCTATCAGCCCATGTATGATACATGCATTTTGTAATTTGAAACGAAACACCCTTGAAGTTCTTGCGCTATTGATACTTATTCGCCAGCATATATTCACCCAAGCGCGCATGTATTGTGCATGTATAATTGAGCTCATATCTTCAATAGTAAGTTGTGAGGTGTAAACGTGACTGATAGATTCATCTTTTAAAGCGCATTTTGGGATCACGAGCTTCCATTGGTTGTTGTAGGTGAAGTAGATGGTGGTGGCAACTCTGGCAGAGTCTGATATGAGTCTATTGGAGGATATCATGGAGTGTATCATCGATAAGGTTGAAACTGCGACCTGATTTCACATTATTTTGCCGCAGTGTTTCAAAATTTGGGATAAAAGCACTTGTCACTTACTTATATTTGACGAGGCGTAGATCAGTTATTGAGGAAGAATTGTGCCAAGGATCTAATGTTGACTAAAACAAGTAGTTACATAATGTTACATCCAATCAAACATGTGTTATGAGATCGTTCTATAGTTATTGCAATGAATTCTGCGCATGCCACATATATTACAGACTTGCACTACCCTCAACACACACCTACAAAGGCACATTTTGTTGTCTCTAAACGTCTTTTTTGTTGTAGTGCATGGCTGACATAATGTGACTAAAGTCCCTAAACTTTGAAAATGGATCTTTCATTAAGTCCACATTGCAACACAGTGTTTGAGCAACAAATTTCTATCAATAATTTGAGTCACATTATGTTGTTTGCTTGGTTTCAGACGTTTGAGGAAGTAGACACGAAAAGGGATGGGAAGATCGACATAGAAGAGTGGAGAAGCCTTGCGAGGCGAAATCCATCACTTTTGAAACATAACTCTGGAATTTTGTTACACATTTATCATTTTTGTAAGAAAAAACACTTATAGTCATGCAACACGTACACGTTATGTTTAGTCTATTGTGTCCATACCATTCTCCGTATTAACTAAGAAACATAAGTAAATGTAATGGTCGCCGTTGAGAGCAATTATGAGATTGAGTAAATAGATGAATAACATACAAGTATTTACTATTTTCCGTTATTAGCACAGTACTTACAAAAAAAAAAAGTTCCAAGGCAATGTTAATGTGCCTACTTTAAAATGTGATTTGACAAATATATACACGACATTAGATATATAATATAATCAAAGAACATTCATAATAAAATTTACTTAAACAAATTTAATAAAATAACAAGTCGCAAATGAAAGTATAGTAGAAATTCGTTGCATAAATCTTTTATATATGCCAAAGTAGTAGGGCTATTTATATATCACAAATATATGATATGTGTAATAAATGTAAACTGGGTTAGTAAATCATCATAGATTAAAAAAATTATCCAATATCTGTCTATGTTTTGTCGACACGGTGATACGAACACGACACGATACGGCGAT
This sequence comes from Linaria vulgaris, assembly GCA_948329865.1. NCBI lineage: Eukaryota > Viridiplantae > Streptophyta > Magnoliopsida > Lamiales > Plantaginaceae > Linaria > Linaria vulgaris. Next base: position 117,101,952 of record OX415252.1, read on the forward strand.
CTATCTTTTATTGAACAAATTTCTACGACATGTTACACGATATCGAACACTTAAACATACAATATTAGATTGTATATAATAACGTTATATCGTGTATACTAACGTTATATCGTGTCTACGACCAAGTCAAAAACTGAAATAACTTTAAACATACAATTAGATTTTGTACTCGACTAGGTACAATTAAATTTCTATTACACACCAACTCGATACGATATCGGATGCGCAACTCGACTCAACACGGCATGATACGAACACATGTTTTTTAAAGTATTAGGTGCATCGTAGTCATAAATTTAACAACCTCACGAGCTGAAACAACCTTAAACATGTTCAAGATTTTGGATTCTACTAGGTACAGTTATCGGATACGTGAGAGTCCTGCACTTTAACTGAACACAATCTCATACATCACGTTTGTGGTGCATGTATATAATATTAGATTCCCGTTGCACTTTGAAGTGTAATTACTATTTAATTAAATAATATCTCAATGTATTTTCATTAATCTGATTCAAGTCATTAATTAATTAGCTGCTTCCACTCTGTCACTCTCGTTCCAAAAACACCACAAAACCTCTGCATTTGTTACTCTTCTCCTCCCATTTTCTCTTAAAAGGTACTGCTTCTATTTTTCTTCTATTTCTCGTGTGTGTGTGTATACATACATATATATATATATATGTATATATCCTAGCATGCTGAATTTTTTAATTGAACTTTAGGATAGACAATGCAAGAATTAAAATGTTGTTGGTTGTATAGGTCTATTGGATTAATGCACGATAAAAATCAATGTTTTTTGTGTTTTTATTAAATGTTATAGAACTCAGCTTAATTAATGCGGTAATTCTGTTTTATGCTGATTTTTTTTTTCTGAATTTAATTATTGAGGTTTTTTATTTTTTTATTTTATGATGTCTTACCTAATCGTTCCTATTCTGTTTAGTAATCGAAACTTTCTGCTTTTGCGGTAAAGGAGAATTGTGATATCCGGGAGAGACCATGATGGGTTCCTAAGCGGAGTGATGTGTGTGCTTTCCACTCTTGTAAATTATTTTACCCCCGAGATATAAAGAGTACCAAAGGTTCTTAAAATCCCGAAGCAATAGCAAGGGGAACTGTGTGTATGTTATCTCATCATTGTTCTTCTGTCTTATGTTTCTATTCCTAAGAAAACATTTCATGTTTTAACGCTAAATGTCTGATATTCGCCACTTTGGTGCTTTGATGCAGTCAGCGTTAGCGAAATCTAAGCCTTGTATGAATTTTTTAAAAAGGTAGCAGAGCTGCGATCGACGATGGGCTTATCAAGGAAAAAAAACAAGTTTGGTCCCTTAAGTTGGCACAATTTTGATTTTCATCCCCTAAGTTGGCACACCTCGATTTTCATCCCTCAACTTGGCACTTTGCTGCAATTTTAGTCCCTCGTCGGCCCAATTTCAAAATCCTGTTGTGAAATGCCATGTGACACCCGTTGACCCAATTTTCATCGATTTTGACCAATTTCAGTACCTAAAAACACACGTGGATGCCACGTGTGCCACGTAAAATAAAAAAAAAATTTATTTAACTTAACGTGAATCCAAATTAAAATAAAAGAATAATTCAAACAAACTTAAACACTAAACACACTTCACAATTTCTCCCTCCCGAATCCCGATATACGATGACAACTAGTTGTTATATCAAATATTTACTGTTAAGTGATGGTTGAATAAAATCTTAACTAGTCGATACACGCCTCAATCAATAAAATTACCTTGTGTTGGCCAGAGAAGATGAAAGGGTCGAGAATTGCAACATAGAACGGGCGATCGTGGTGGTGGTGGCGGTGTTGGGAAGAAGAGGGAAAGTGGCGGGGAGAGAGAAATTGTGAAGCGTGTGTGCAGTATTTTAAGATTGTTTGAATGTTATTTTATTTTAATCTGGATTCAGTTTAATTAAAATACAAAAATAATTATATTATGTGGCACACACGTGGCATCATCGTGTGTTTAGTTATTGAAAGTGGTCAAAATCAGTGAAAATTGGGTCAACATGTACCACATGGGCTTTATACGGTGGGATTTTGAAATTTGGCCGACGAGCGACTAAAATTGCAGCAAAGCGCCAAGTTGAGGGATGAAAATTGAGGTGTGCCAACTTAGGGGATGAAAATCGAAAAGGTGCCAACTTAAGGGACCAAACTTGTTTTTTCCCCGCTTATCAACAAGGTAATGAATGACATTTGTTTTGTATTTATATCTAGGATGTTATGCATTGTGAGTTGTTTGTATTTTTATCATGCGTCAAAGTTGGATTAGAACTTTCTTTACTCTGCACGTCGTCTCTTGTCACTATTTCATTTACTTGATCGCAATTTAGTATTTTTGTCTCATGTATATATTTATTTCCAGGAAGAGTTCAAGCTTGGACAAGTGAAAAGGAGACGTGTTCACTGACAGGGTTAGTGTCATCTATGAACCTCACCTACATCACTATTTGTTTCATCAGCAAAATCATTCAGCTGTTTATGCTTCTCTAGGTATTTGATTTGTTTGACATGATAAAGCACAAGGGAGTGTTGGATTTTGAAGCGTTTGCACGTGGTCTTTCGGTATTCCACCCAAATGCTCCAGTGGATGACAAGATCGACGGTAAGTATCATCCCATCCAATGCTCTCAACTGTTCTGTTTTAAAGTGAATCGACTAAATGATTTAGGCAATCCTGATGTTGATGATACGCACAATTCTCTTTTTGCAGTTACTTTCCAATTATATGACCTCAAGCAGCAAGGATTTATACAAGAGTTAGTTCCTTCTATTATATTGGTTTTATAGATAGCGATTCGTCTTGCCTGGATACACAATCTTGTCGGATGTTAGCTTATTATACATGATACAACACTACTTGATAACTATAAATTTAGTTAGTTAACGTTTATCATTTACTGAAATCTAATCCCACACTGTTAATGTCAATATGGAATGTATAAACGTTTATCAGGTCCTTCATGAATCCCACTTGATACTTATTCACAAGCATATAATCATCCAATCACGCACATAATTTGCATGTGTAATCGAGATCTTAGAATAATGCTACCTCTCGTAATTCAGAAAATGTCTTTAATAGTAAGTTGTGAGGTGTGAATGTGACTAAGATTAATCATTTTTCAAGGCATATTTTAGGATCACGAGCTTTCATTGGTTGTTGTAGGTGAAGCAGATGGTGGTGGCAACCCTTCTGGCATAAATCTCTCAGATGATATCGTAGAGTGTGTTATTGATAAGGTAAGAATGTGCGTGATTCGCATTATTGTCGCATTGTTTCTAACTTTGCGATAAATGCACTTGTCAATTACTTTTATTTGCTTGGTTCAGACATTCGAGGAAGCAGACACGAAAAAGGACGGGAAGATCGACTTAGAAGAGTGGAGAAGCCTTGCGATGCGACATCCATCGATTTTGAAGAACACGTCCCTTCAATACCTAAGTAAGTTTACCATGTTTACATACTATGTGGAGGTATATTTCGACTTTCACTATTAACTTTGACACTGATTATTTTGGCGGCTGTTATCAAATGAACAGGGACATTACCACCACCTTCCCAGCTTCTTGTTTCACTCACAAGTCAAGGATGATATCCAATTCGATTCGGGATCTTCTCTTGTCGCAAGCGCGACTGTAACGAAGTGCAACTCGATCTATTAGATGTAAAGATGAACATGTTGAACTCATGGTTTCTCTTCATATTGTTGTCATAATTTAATATGTAGATTTTGTAAATGTGTGTTTTCCAAAATTTAGTTGTTGAGGAGTGAAAATATTAAGTTTATTATTATACTAGAAACGCTAGCACGTGGTCCCAGCATGATTAAAAATATATCTTAATTTGTATGGTCAAGAAAATAACTTAATTGAGTAAATATTCATTATATAAGGATAGATAATTTAGATAGAAAGTTTTAAATTTTGTGAAGCTAAATCACCAATCACTATATTTATTGTAGTTAATGATTCTGTTTAAATTTTAAGGCTATATTAGAAATTTAATAATAAAATATATTGCCAGCACCTAAAATTATTAGGTTAATAACAAAAGTTTGGTATCACAGTTTGCATTTCTTTATCTGATAATATAGATTGTCTGGATTTACTTAGATGCATGGAGCCAACTTAGAAGAATTTCAAAATGTTATATGTTCAAATTTTCATTTCTCCAACATACTTGTTGATATTGTTTTTTCCAATTTAACCAGTTAATAGCTGGGATAATACCAAAATAATGGATAGTTGTTTTACAATCATGAATCATTTAGTTTTGTTGAGATGATTCTTTTTGTTTGCTAAATATTAAAATCATTTTCTTCAACATTTTGAGATATTTTTTTCGACGTGTTTTGAAGAAATTGTAAAAGTTACAATCACAAATAACTTGAGACATACTTGTGTGTTTTATTTTGATAGAACCAAAAGTATAAACCTAGAACAGACTTTGACATTATTAATATTACTTATAGAGTTATAGTATTTTACGATTATTAATCTTATTATTCTTAAATTATTGACTCACATAAACACTACATGTTATTTTATAGGGTGAATTACAAAAATATCCATGTATGTTATTTTCGTTGAGCTACATACATAAACACTATCTTTCTTTTTTTTTTCGCGAAGAGTATAAAACTTTGGACGAATAATTAAATTTGCTCCTTAACTTTTTTTAAAAAGTTAATATGCCATTTTCTTTCGGCGGGTTTTGTTTTTATGCCCCATATCTTTTAAAAAGTCTATTAAAAATACCCTCGACCCTTATTCGGGCCAAAACTGCCTGTGTGGCGGTACAAAATTGTACTTTGCACCCCAAGATAAATTGCATTTTGCACCCCAAAATATATTTTGGCCCGAATAAGGGCCGATGGCATTTTTGAAAGCTTTTTTGAAACATACGGGGCATTTTGACAAGGTAAAAAAAAAATGGGCATTTTAACTTTTTAAAAAAAGTTAGCAGGCATTTTTTAAAATACAAATAAAAATAAGCAAAAAAAAATAAAATATACTTACCCTTCTAAATTAGCACGATTTCGAGTTTAGCTCCTCACTTTGTAAACACTCAAATTTAGTTTCTTAATTTAGTTAATCAACTCCTCTGAGGCCCGAACGAATTATCAAGGAAGCCAATTTATCCATGTTTTTTTCGAAATTTTGACCAAAATCATCCACGTGGCGTTCCCTCGGCCAATTAGAAGTCCAAGGGTAATGAGCATGTCAATGTTTTGCCAAGAAAACGGCCATACGGATGATTTTAGTTACAATTCCTAAATTTGGGTCGAATCAAGTTCGCATAAGATAATTTCGGGCCTAAAGAGACTAAAAATAAGCCGAACAACCGAACTACATGACTAAAATTTCTCGACTCCAAAATAAATAACTAAAATTAAAATCGTGTCAACTCACATAACAAAGTTGATTTTTTCTCCATACATACACATTGATAGCTCGGTCTCCACATTCACGAGAAATTATCAGGTACAGCTGTCGCAACTATAAAGTGGTCTACATTCAATGGATAACTCGTTTGAGTGGTCGTTGTATGGCTTATAAAGGGTTTTTGAGTGACTTTAAAAACCAGGTCAACAGTGAATAATCAGCCTGCCACCCCGGTATTGAAGCATGGAAATAATAGCAGACTCAAAAGTGGTTGTTTTTCGAATCAGACTTCAACAGTAACAAAATTGCCGCAGTTGGAAATACTGATTTGTCCCTGAAAAGCGAAGTCGAAATCCACCCTTACCCTCTTCTCACCATTTATTGATTGGGTATCAACATTTATTTTCCCCCCAATTTCATTCATCCCGTAACCCTAGAGAGAAACACGAATTTACTGTTGTTCGAACCTGATAAGCAATCGGCGACTGCGCAAGGTGTATGTTCAACATCTATTACCAACATACGCTTCTTAGATTCAATTATTCACGATTACTCACCCGTTAACGTGATCATCTTTTCATGTTTTTCCCATAATTCGGTCTGCATTTGATGCATTCACCGCAAGCTAATTGGCTACCGTTTTGGTGTTCTGTATAGTCTATTGTGGTTTCACAAAGGTGTAATCCGACGCTGAGTTATGGTTGATAATTCAATTTTTTGCCTGTTGATTGGTTGGTATATTTTTTGCCTGTATATGGTGTTTGGTGCAGCCTTGCGTCGCCGAATCCGAGAACGTATATTGGGTCAGGAAAGGTTGGGGAGATTAAGAGTGCCATTCATGCACTTGATGTGGATGGAGATTGTGATTTTTGATGATGAACTTTCACCAGGGTTAGTATCCACTTCTCCCTGTTGAATCTGTAAATGTTTTAAATTATGAATAATCTTGATATTGAGTGTCCAACTCCACAATCATGACAACTTTGAGCTTTGTTGATGTTATAGAAGTAACAATTACAGTAGGTAAACCTGTTTACTTGAATTCACTCTATGGGAGAAAAATATGCAATTCTAGTAGGGCCTGGCCTGGCCTGTCTTTTTAGTTTCTTCTTCTTATTTTCAACTTTAACAAGGTTTTATGCATTAGTAGCTTCTCCGTTATCTTCCGTTTTTTCATACGAATTGCTTTTGTATGTGGGAAGACAGCCAATAGCATAATTTGGAAAAGACATTTGATGGAAATATTTTCTTGGCAAAGTATCTCGTATATTGACACAAACGTCTTGTTTTTTTTTTTATATCATTTAGGTCTCATTGGCTCAAATGGAATATCAAATTACCTCGATTGACAAGAATGTGGTCCCATCTTGAGCGTCAATCTGTAGGTCAAGTGAAGGGTATGGGTGAGAAACAAATTGAAGTTGACAAGCGTATCTTACGTGATCAGGGTTGTACTATGGTTTTTTTGGCTACTTGTTTTTTTCCAATTCATTTTGTTTCTCTTCTATTCCGTGGTTCTTCTAGTTGTTATTTGTTGAAGAAATAATAACATACTCAATTGCTAACTGATAGCAGTTCCAGTGGTGTCTGTGTCACTTTTATGTGTTCTGCATTTTATTTTCTAGTTCAAATTGCTATCTACAGCACACTTGTACTAATATATAATTTTTATCAAGTATTATGTCAAATAACAACTACTCATGAAGTTATGCGCCTATAACAAGACAGCTTAATTAGAAGCAAGCTAAAGTATGTTACTTATACTTTTGGCAAATCCATATTGTTGGTTAGTTAGAAGCATGTTACATTGTCATTTAATGATTGGATAATGATTGATTTGTTGAATACTATAGCTGATATTCTGATATTTATATATTCTTTATTGTACATGATCCATTTTATAAGAAAACTGTATTTACTTCAATACAATTCATATTGATTGCTATTTATAAATGTGCTTGATATGCAGATTAATTTGGTTATAGACACTTCACGTAATTTGGACTAAAGTTAGTATTATAATCATTCATTGATATGTACCATGTTATCTGTTTTGTAGATTAACTAATGGATTTCTCGGGGAGTAGTATGCGAAACAATGAATCTGCACCCCCTTTGCCAGCGTGGAACGTAAATATGGGACACAACAAGAGGAAGATGCGTTAATATTAGCCGTGCAAGAACTCATCATCGACGATTGGCAATCTGGTAAGGGATGGAGGCCGGAGTTTAACAACCAAGTTGCTAATTTTTTTTGGCTCAACTCCCTAATACCTATATTAAGGGAGACCCGCATGTTGTGTCAAAAATGGTTGTGTGAGGAAGAGATTATCGTGCGTTGGCGAGATTGTTTGGGAGGAGCGACAACAACGCAATTTCCAACGATGCAAATGACTACACGATAACAAATGACGAGGGAACATCAGAATATGTCCGTAGCATTATGGCGGAATGAAAAGGGACGACTACCAGTTTTGATAACACCACACAAACGCGCCGTATTTTGGAAGCTCGGTCATATTTAAACTTGGATTAAGAACTAATTAGCAAGTATTTTGATTAAATCGGTGTTGCAAGTAATTGTATTTGTGTGTTTCAATTCCTAATTTAATATGATAAGACATCATTTACAAACTATGCTAATCTTAGATTTTCCTATCATTATATTTATTCTTGCTTTTATATCACCAGAATCACTTAAAGATGCAATGTCTGTTTTTAAATTATTTCCAACTATTTTTTGCTTCAATGAATTTTGAAATCATTATTTTTATTTTTATTTAAATGTGGGTTAAACAAGAATTACGGTACTCATGTAATGTATATATATTTCACATTGTGTGTTTATCTTTAGATGTTATTGTCGATGAGTTTGAAGAGGAAAAAGAGAGTTATAATTGAAGGAGGGGACCAAATTATTTCAAGGTTAAAATGGACATTTTCCATAAAATTTGTTAAAATAGGGCTGAAAAAGGCCAACCAAAGCGAAAAATTAATTGGAGCTACAGGGAATTGCGGTGATAAATGTTAACAACCAAAGCTATCTAATACGAGTTATAGTAGCAACTAAAACTAATTAATGAGTTTAATAGTGAAAAAGTAACCAAACGTCATACTATTTATACAGTGTGTAGAGTTTCTATGATTATTTATTCCGAGGAAGACTAATAAAGTCGCTATTCTACTGTCAGCATAACAACAAAAACCGCATAGAACCGCACCGAGAGCTACAAGAGAGGCGCCTCTTCAATATTTTAAACGCACAAAAGGAATCAATATATATTATTTTATTTATTTATTTCAACGAGTATTAAACTATACTATACCCCTTTAAAACCCCAACAAGCGCTGCCGTAACACCACCACCAGAACTCCACTCTCCGCCGGAGCTATTTTCTTTATCTGGGTAAAATTATGCATGCGTTTTCGAAATGCCATTTTATTTTTTTAAACGATAGCTCAATTTTATCCGATTTTTAATCGATCCTTGTTTTTGCATGTTTAATTAGCTCTGTATTTTTCCTAAATCAGTAAACCCATTTTGAAATATTTGATTTTGCTTCATGGGTTGTACTTATTTTTTGTTTTTATTTATTTTCTGGTGAGATTCTTTTTTTATATATATATATTTTTTGGTAGTGTTTGATTTTTTTTTTTTTTTTTGTGTGCAGAATACAGGTGCTTTGAGGAAGAGAGAATGGCCGATAAAGGCGGAAAAGGGTATACGCCGGCTAAAGGTGGAAAACCTAGCTCATAATCAGCTACTAATCATTTTTTTTTCTTGTTTTTTTTTCGAGCTTAAATGCGTTGTTACGTTATCTGTTTTCATGTTTATATGTTTGCTAGTGTGGGAGTAACGATTCGCTATAGTCGATTTTGGGGTCGTAGTTGCTTGTAATCACATTGTTTATAATGCTAGTGGTGTTCTCTTGCCTTGCCTATTTTGGGAGTAAACGTTTGCTTTTGTTGATTTTGAGTTTGGAGTTGGTTGTAATCGCGTAGCACCGCTGGCTATAAGTGTTTGAAGGTCAAAGGTCTGTTTGGGTTTTACGTTTTGAGCGTTTGATATCATTTTATTTTCACTTAGTTGTTGGTTGTGGTCACACGGTAATGCTAGTATTGCTCACTTAGTACATGTTAGCATCTTGGACTATATGAGTGAAGTTCGCAGGTCTGTTTGGTTTTTGTGTCTTGGGCATCTCGTATAATTCTATTTTCATCTGGGGCTCGTGCGTGTTATGCTTTAGGACAGTGAAGAAAGCTAATCCTCTACTCACAGAGAGTAATGTGATCTCATTTGAGAGTTGAGCGGTTGTTAGATGCCACTGGATGTTCTCTTATTACTTCAATTGGTAAGCTGACATCTTGAGAAGGTATAAGGCAATGTTAGACGGTTGCTAGATAAGGACACTCCCGATTCGTGGATGCCAGCATTTTGTGTTGCTGTTTATCAAGAAGTGTCTTGTAAGATCGAAAATGATGAACATTCTTAATTGATGCAGTTTAGTGTTATAAACATGAATGGAGGAGTGATAGTTTTGAAGATCCGTTTGGATCTATACCAATACTATGATTATCAATTTTATGTTTTGACACAGTTGGGCATAAATTATCTTTTTGTTACCTGTGTTCTGGAGCTTGAATAGCGTGCTTGACAACAGCATTTCCTCCTGGACCTACTGAATGCTTTTTGGTTCTATAACAACACTCAAAAGATACAACGTGAGAGATTATGGAATAGAATGGATGTTATGAAGTATCTCCGACGTTTGTAACGTTTATGAAGTGATAGTTCTTGGTTGCCTATATGTCACCCTCTCTGTCTTGTTTCCGCTATTCATGATCAGTCTGTCATGTTGAATTCGTCACGTCTAGATCTTATTGGTAAAATGTGATGTAAACAAGTGCCACTTCTACCACATTTTGTTATAGTTGTGGATTCTGTTAAATTCTTTATTTACAATTTTTCTTCTGCAACATAATCAGCTGGGAAGGATGACAATTCAGCCAAGTCAAAGAAAGGGAAAAAAGTACAGTTCAATTCTTCAGGTGAATCTATAGGCTAAAGTAAAGATCAATTCTGCAGGTGAAAGGTTCAATTTGCAGTTTACCTTTCATCCGCAGACGAGTGTTGTGTTCCTTTAAGACCTTACAGTTTTTGATTTCATCCATTCCCATATGACTAAATTGTATGTATATTGATGACTGGGGTAAAGGTGGTAAAGGGGACAAAGTTGCAAATGGCACTAAAACGTCTGCAGCAAAAGCACCTCCACCAGCCGAACAAAGGCTTGACAAAGGTCAGTTAGTCCACTTCTCTCTTGCTCTCTCGTGGTACATTACTTTGATGTTTGAGTTGATAAGTTGAAGAAATACCAGAAATGTCAAAACTGTGTAATGGTAGAAAATGAGTATTGTAATGTTTAAAGGAAAACCATGCCTAAAATTAGAAAAAGCTATTCAAATCTCATTATATCTCTAAACAAAAAGCTGTATATCTTAATATATCTTGTACATTGTGTTGAAGGGCTTGACCTTTCGTTAATTGTTAAGGCAGCCTTGATTGCACTACCTATACCAGATTTTAGTGTGTTTATACATGACGGATCGTTTAGATTTTGATATGTGCCTGTTATTCGTGATCATTGTTTTCTGCTCTCTAAATGGATTTCTCATTATCAATGTGTAGAAATTCCAGAAAGTTCCACGTGCTTGATGGACTCTGAAGCTGCTGAAATCTTGCAAAGTATCCAAGAAAGGATGGTCTCTTTGTCTCGAGATCCCGACATAAAAATCCCAGTGTAAGTGACAAATGTTTATAGTTTTATCTCGCCATTCTGTTTTTACTTCCATTTGATTACTACTAATATTATAATCTTGAAAAAGTTAAACTGATTTGGCATGGTCTTTTACTAGGTCATTTGATATGGGACTGGTGTATGCCAAAAGAGGTGGCAACTATGCTAAACCGGAAACTGTGAAGAAATTACTTGAGTATCCTTTTCCACATTAAGTACCAATAGTGTTTCAGTTATGTATTTCATGAATCCCTGTACATGTTAACCGTCCCTTTTGTCAAACTTTTTGGAAATTGTTTACCGTTAACTCACGGTAGGCCTCTCAAGAAGCATGGTGTCTCCGACTGTGAGGTACATAAACTGTGCTCATTTTCGTAAAAGTGCTGAGACGAGATTAAGCTTTGGTTTAATATTCTGTATATCTCTCTCCAGATTTGCCTAATAGCCAACATCAGCCCTGAATCAGTGGATGAAGTTTTTGCTCTTATTCCAGCCCTGAAGGTAAACGTGACACGTCTTTAAGATAAAGGAAATACGGTTACTTTCTAGCAGATCGTGAACCATGCGTTTTTGTGATACATTGTCTCTTTTCAGCCCAAAAGCAGTGTAATAAGAGAACCCCTCAGAATTGCGTTGGATGAAATAGAAAATCTCAAACAGGCCTTGGCTAACCTCAGAAGCTCGACGTAGAGGCTCAACAGAAGGGTTGCGGTAAGATACTCCCTGGTTGGTAACTTCATAATCTGCTTGCAAATCTTGATCTGTAAATCTAATTACTTGCTGTCTAAAACAGGTATTTTGCTAAAATGGGGGGTTACGTAGTGGCTCGTGTGGCTCCAGATTGATGCCGACATTTTCCGTGGTAAATGGCAACTGTAGTTACTAGCTATTAGATGGCAGCAAAGTGTGTATCCTTTCTTTTGTACCTAAGACCTGAACAATGTGTTCTCTTTCACATGTAAGGATGCCTTGTCATATGTTGACAATATATTTTCCATGAAGTGATCTTAGAGGGTAAATATGACTTGCAAATATCATTATGATTCATGTATTTTGAAAGGGTGATTCTGGTTAAGCCTCATAACGTATAGTGAATATTCCGTTCAATTTTAACAAAATGTTGACCGATGTATTATGAATACGTTGGGGGCCACAACAACAATCAAGCTTCTGTCTCCATACGTTTCGGTTTCTATACGTTATGGTTGAAGAGTATATCTTGATTTAGATCTTTGAGCTTCATGGCCTTCAGTATGACCACTATCCACGTTGGGGGTCATGTTGCTAAATTTTAAACGGTAAAAGCAAAGTGAGAAACACACTATACGTTAGGCGACTTTACGGGATTTGTGCATTTTGAAATATCAAATTGCATTGAAAGGTACTTCCTAAGTACACAATTAGATAACATAATAAGAATACCATATTATAATTTGAGGCATTGACAAGGGGTTGTAATAGTTGGTGTAATTCTTTGTTGTCATCTTAATGTTTAGCCTTGTATACCGAATGAATTAAGTAACTAATTTTTTTGTAATTCATTATAAAATTCACCTATAAAATATTAAAATAGCCAACTCATGTGTTAGTCAAAAGACCATATAATATTAAATCTAATAATTCAATGGGGCCATGATAATTGTCTCATTCCTAGTTTTAGATAACTTCAGATAATCATACTGACTATTGATTAACTATTGGATCAAAGAATGTCATATGCCATCCACATTTTTTTTTTATTTTATACTCGAACGTTCGAATCCTGAAAACCGAGTAAATAAAATAACATTTTTCTATGTTAATATTATTTTGTGCAGACGCCATTGATTGTTAGGTTGTGCATCCCATGCCTAATAATTGATCATACAATTTTCCTCGAAAAATAAATTTTTTTTTTATCTAAAAACAAGTTAGTAAGTGATGTTTAAAATAATATAAAAGTTATAAAACAATATAAATGAATTATGCTCATGTTTGACACATTAAAAGTATTTTTCAAAGTTTAGATGGTCTCTTTGTAATTATTCAGACCTCGAAAGGACACATTTTGTAACGCTTTTTCAAGCTTTAAGGAGAGAAATTTTAATTAACGAAAGTTTGAAACAAAGGAGGATTCAACAATTAGACTAAATCTACACAATTTAATGTCATTATATATACTTCATACCTTTCTTTTTCTATGTAAAACAGGGCTGTGCTGTGCTTTGACTCTGTACAATTTCATGGCGGGTTCTTGTACATTTAAAATAGAATATAAGAATATTGTTGTTGGAGTGTGACATTTTATTTGGTAATAGTAATACCTGAAAAAGTCAGATCACCTGTTTAAATTATTTTTTATTGATTGATTCCATCACTATAAAATGACTCTTAATCAATGAAAATAATTGCTTTGGCTTAAAAAAATTGTTCTTGGCTCCTCCTCACTCTTTTTTCCTCCATTTTCTTGAATTTTAAGGTATGTTTCAATTTTTGCCTATCTTCTAATATATTTAAGAAAGTTCATTAAAATCCTAATCATTATTAGTAGCCTCTTTTCTTGGATTTTATTTGTTTATTTTATTTTAATTTTTGTGAAATATAAAGTTGACATGGGTGCAACACCATCAAGATATGCTAATTACCGCTTCAGACATATTGGATCACAAGCTAGTTCTTCATTCAGTGACTATTATTCTGAAAGCAGCCATACTTCTGAAAGAATGAAGGTGCCGCAGCGAAAGTACACGCTAATCCCCGACAACTACACGTCCCTCGATCAGGTAAGTTTTTAACGTTACATATTTGTGCCTGGAATTGGTTGTTGACCTTTGATCGGTATCGCAGGTGACACAAGCGCTAGCTAGGGCGGGTTTGGAATCTTCGAATCTCATTGTTGGCATTGACTTCACGAAAAGCAATGAGTGGACTGGTAGAGAGTCTTTTGGTGGAAGGTGTCTGCATTGTCTTGGCGAAGATTTGAATCCATATGAACACGCGATATCCATAATCGGACAAACACTTTCGACTTTTGATGAGGATGATCTTATTCCTTGTTTTGGCTTTGGCGATGGTACGTGCAGACAATGTTTTTTGATTGATATTGAAGGGGATAGAAACAATTTTAAGGAACTTTGGTACTGATCTTGCAGTTACAACACACGACAAAAATGTCTTCAGTTTTTATCCTGACAATAGGCCTTGTGACGGCTTTGAGGAGGCACTTTCTCGTTACAGGGAGATCGCTCCTTGTGTTCGTTTATCAGGTTCAACCGTTGAAAAAGTGATCAAACTTAATTTTGGGGTTACTATGGTGTTGTGTATCTTCACGAAAATGGTTTTTTTTTATTGTCTAGGACCAACGTCGTTTGCTCCAATTATTGAGGCGGCAATGGGGATAGTCGACGAGAGTGATGGTCAGTATCATGTTCTGCTGATAATAGCTGATGGGCAGGTAAGAGCTTACAGTCTAGTGCATATTCGTATAAAGGAATGCTTCTTGACAATCTAGTTCATTTGATAAACTTGCTGTGGAAGGTGACAAGTAGTGTTGACTCGAGCCCTGGGCGGTTCAGTCCTCAAGAACAAAGCACAATTGATGCGATTGTCAAAGCAAGGTTGCTTGCATAACCCTTTTCCGCTTCTCCTTTTCACCCTTTCATGAACACTTATAGTTCAGTCATGTCTGTAATTTACAGCGGTTACCCTTTGTCAATAATCGTGGTTGGGGTCGGGGACGGGCCGTGGGACATGATGCAGAAGTTCGATGACAACATTCCAGCAAGAACTTTTGACAATATTCAGGTCAGAAGCTGAAGTTTAAAATCAAAAATATATGTTGTTAGGACAGCAAGATTCACTCATTTGAATTGTTGTTGGAATGCAGTTTGTTAACTTCACGGAAATCATGTCGAAAGATGTCCCACTATCCCAGAAGGAAGCCAAGTTTGCTCTGGAGGCACTAATGGAAATCCCTTTACAATATCAGGCAACGCTTGAACTCCAGCTCGTTGGGTATGTTTTTCTTTCCCAACTACATCTCTGCTTGTTGGTAACGTTTTTCTATGACAACGATCTCTCTTTTGTGATAATAACATCTACACTTTCCTCGTATTTGATCTAATTAACCTTAAAGTTTTGTAAGTATCGATAGACCCCTTCAATAAAAAAAAAGGTATTTTAACATAGAAACGGAGGTCTGCACAAACATTACGAAAGCATTGCTGAGTTCGACATTTCTTAAATGATCATACAAACTTGAACGTGCCTCTGTAACAATTCAAACATCATAGAGAAAGAAACAGCGTTATTAGACCAAATCTCAGGAGATATGGATGTAACTAACCATTTCTCTCTTGTACCTCGCAAAATCCCATGGTCATCTGTTAAACTGAGACATGTTTCTAGTCCTAACAGAACAACTGAATGGATTTTCTTGCAGCAACAGGAGAGGCGGTACCAGGCTAGTTGCATTACCTCCCCCATCACAAAGCTCGAGGCTGTCAAATCCAAACTTGATCCGTTCTCACTCGAGCAGTTCTACCCAACTCTTTCCATCTTCTCGTTTACCTACTCCCAGTCCATCAGTAAGTTCTTTACTTTAACACGGTATAATCAAGAAATATACGCCATTATATACCTTAGTTCAAATACTGATTTTCGCGACAACAATCGTAGACACTACAGAACTGTCCTGCTTGTTACTGGAACAGAAGAGATCTTGCACTTGGGTGTGGACATCAAGTAAGCCAGAAAACAATATGAAATATTGAAAGATTGCATCGTTTTTAATTACCTGTTGAAAACTTTTCGTGTAATTCCTTTTTCATTTTTTGCAGCTATGCCATGCATGTGCACCAAATTTAACCTGGTGCCCTGTTTGCAAGGAAGAGATAACCACCAGAATAAGGCTTTACAGATAAAACTGATGAAACATTGCTCAAATTAAGGTAATAGATGAAGATTTGTTTGATAATGTGATTGTGACATTGCTCAAATTAAGGTAATAGATGAAGATTTGTTTGATAATGTGATTGTGTATTTGTGAATCTAGCTTTGAAGCAGATTCTTTCTTCCATGTAAATCCGAAACAAAAGCTATGCCCGTATGGTTTTTAGTTTGTACTACTATTATCGCAGCATAGAGCAAGAAAGGTGTACATTCCATAACTGACAACTCATTCATCCACTCGCAATAACGCGTTTTCAATTTCGATACAAATCTCAAACTACAGAGTTACATAAGATGGTACCGAGGATTCCATGCTAACCTTCGACTAACTAACCTAGATGATCCCACGCTACTCTTCTCATAAATATACCAATGAACTATAACCTGTGCAGTATTCTTTCTCCTTTTTCTAAGCTGTTCAATCCAAAAGAGGGAACTCCAAAAACCCCACTTCAAGAAATGTCTAATCACATGAAAAACACACAAAGCCCCCAAAACATTAATAGTGAAACTATAATCCTTGTACCAGTCAAACTGACGCCTAAAGAGTTGCCGTCTGTAACCCCAACAAGAAATCTGCAATCACCAATAGATGGATCCAAGAACGTAACCATCCCAAGCCCGTCAAATTCACAGCTCCGAGCACTTTGTTTTTGATACTGATAATAGCTGTTGAACGCATACGATATATTTGCCTTCTCGCCAATATCACTGCAAGATCCCCCGTAGTTTAGCGCCGTGCAATCAGCATAACTACAAGCTAACTTATAGTGGTTAGCCACGGAAGAAAGATCTCTATTGGGATTCGCAACACACCATCTGGAAGGAAGATAACTAACGTCTTTGGCATTCTTTAATAATCCATGGCCAAGATTGAGCGAATACTTTGCTTGCCCATCAAAGGAGAATATTCCCCAATGGCGTTCAAAGTTTCCCGGGAGAACACTTTTTGCCCCTTCGTCAAAGAGACCAAAAAGATAGACGTCCATAGGAGGCACCTGCGGTCTTAAAGGTGTTCCCTTGTTGCTTAGAATACGATACACAAGACCTTGGTTGAATGCTCTTGCGGCACTAAGATTAGCACTGACGGCCCCATCGCTCGGCCACCCCACCTCTCCTATGACAATCGGCATTTCAGGATATCCGAGTTTGGCAAGCGATGCAACCAAAGTGTCAAAATTCCCATCAAATGCGTTGGTATAAGTATTTGGCCCATCGACCACAGGGTGTGTTGTTCCTTGGAAGAAAGCATAGTCTTGAGGAAAGTCTGAGTTCCCATATAGACTTAGAAAAGGGTAAATATTCACTACGAAAGGTGCACCATTTGAGTTCAGGAAGGAAACTAGCTCCGTCATGATTTGGGTCAGCTCTGGTCGAAAGGCTCCTTGTGATGGCAGAGAAGATTCATAGGCGTCGGCATTGCATGGGACAACCAGCTTTACCACGCCTGCTAGATTTGATTTGGACAAAGATTGTTGTAAGTTTGTCATAGCAGGAACAACATAAGACTGAAATTGACCAGAATAACTCGTAAGAAAGGGCTCGTTTCCTACCGCGACATACCTGCAAATTCACAGAAAGAATCAGTAGAGTGGAGAACATTTTAACACTCCATGCTCATGTTGCTTCATATAATTAGAGATGTCTTAGCAAAACCTCCAACGAGATTTTCAACAAAGTTGGTTAGCTGATTTTTTACCATATCTACATTGATATTTTCATTTCATTATCAATCACAGATTAATCACTGGCTCTACACATGTCGACCAAGGACATGTTACTTCCTCTATTGCGTAAATACATTGCGGCAACTGCACAAGATGAATGGCATGGTTACCGTATATTTTGAGCCTTTACTCGGCTCCATAAGACACGCCTTGGCAAGAAAACATTCTTTAAAAGATCTATTATACTATTTTTCAAAGCTTATGCACATTTCTTATTATACATATAAGCATAGCCTTCAAACAAAATATCCAGAACAACTCCAGACTTGCACAAATAATCGTAGATGCTACTAGTACACCTCAAACGACTACGAATGTAAAACCAACACATGATTCCGATTACACTACACAAATCATCAACCAATGCCATCCATCATCAAACCACTCCACCTAATTCATTTAGTCAATCAAACATCCAAACCTCCAAAATCACATACCACAAACAAACCAAGTAGAAAACTCAAGACAAACTCAGCTCACAACAACTAAAAACAAACTAACACCAATCAAATAAAAAACAAGAAACACTACAAATAAAAGGAACATACTTGATATTAGCACCTCCTTTGACCATGTATCTACTAACATTCTGATTAACCCACAAATCAGCAGCTGAACCTGAACCACTCAACACCACCAGCATCTCATTTGGGATCCCAACCATAACCTCAATCCCACTCCCCATCAATGCCTTTAACACAGTTGGGTCAGCATCAAACAGCTTCACTTTACCAATCCTGTTAGCCTTCAAAAGATCCACCACCGTGTCCGGCGACAAACGGTGGAGCGCCACCGTGCCCCAGTTCACCCCTATACCTGACTCCACCGCTACAAAAACACTACACAACACTAAAAGAACACATTTTGAGAAATTGGTTCTTGCCATTTTCAGTTCTTAGTAGCAAAAATCTTGAAAATTTTAATTTTTTTCATAAAAATTGAATCTTTTTTTTAATTTTATTTTTTTTAAGGTTCACCCTTTTTTTGTCTGAAGGGGGGGAGAGGGACTGGAGTTTGAAATGGTTAAATAGTAGTGATGATGAGTGATGATTTTAGGGATTGGAGTGCATGTGAAGGTTAATTTTAAGTTGAGATTTTGAGGTTGGTAATGATGGTTAATAGTTAAAATATCTTTTAAATTTTTGTTTTGTACTTTTTGAGGTTGTAATGACAAAAATGACCCACTAACGGCCAACTGTCTGATGCAATCTTTTGTTCAGAAAGAAAGAGATGTCGGTATGGTTTTTTTTCTTCTTTAATAATGATAGTCATCATTTATATAATTACACAATAGTTCTAGTACATGGAATTTGAGAACGAGAATATAACAAGATAAGATTATTTGACTACTTTTCAATTGTAGTGATTATGGATCTTATTTTCGATAAGCGTTATTAATTAGGGGACGTGCTATGATGCATCTCAGAGCTCTAAAACGTCATTCGTATTCGTATTTTGCATATTGTACGCATGCGACCTTGGATTCACCAAATTTTAGAAATTTGTTCTAGATTCTGTACTGTAATGTTTATATTGTATCGTGTTCATATCTACTGGATATTTCATTTGCGATGGGTCAATAGCAGGAGCGGCGCCACAGTGTGGCTTCAGATGGGCTGAAGCCCGATACAAAAATTTTTAAAAAATTACTAGATATACTTATTATTAGCCCAACAAAAATATATTTAACTTGACACAATAAAAATAAATTTCGAATTTAAGTTTTGGGGCCTAAAATATTACTTAAAAGGAAGCCAATCTGGTCAAAAGCTTTTTTATACACACAAAAAATGAAGAAGAAACTCCAACTACTGGTGTGCTGCGCGCAAAAATAGCTTAAGTTAATAGCCGCTCGGGGTAGAAAAAAATGTTGGCTCCGCCCCTGGTCAATAGCTTGTTTCGGAAGCACGCCATGTTTGTATTGTATCGTGTTAACGTTCAGTGCATTAGCAACGATTTGTTTTTATTTGCAGTATGTTTACAATGATTCTGTGTCGTATCGTGTGCATGTTCGCATTGTAGTACGTTTGCGATGATTTGTATTGTATCCATTTATAAAAGTTGAATCAATGTGATAATGCAATGTATTATTATACTACTATCATATAATAGAACACTTTTGATGTGGAAGTAATCAGTTTATGTAGACATATAATTCAATTCTTTTCATGTGGAAGTGGAAATTGATTTCCCATATCAACTTTTGATAAGTTTTTCCATCTCTTTTCGTGTATTACTTTGTAACACATAATAATAATAATATAGTTGGCGGATGTCTTTTCTCTTTTACAAAAAGAAAATGATGGATTGTTTTTTTTCATGGACTGATGGCCACGTTTACATTCAATAATATATATATATTAGTACACCGAATTACTTCAAGTAGTACAATGCCGCATTTAACTACAATATTAGTACACCTAATTATTTCCACCTCACAGGTTCTGAAATTAATAAATTATATTAACTTGCAAATATAAGATCTATATATAGAATTCAACTATTAAAAATTTTGTCCAAAGTAATTTTTCCATCTATAATATAGTTTGTTAGCCGATTGTACTAATTCCTAATAAAAACAAATCATTGCTAACGCACTGCATATTTGTTCTTTCTTTTGATTACATTACTTGTGGATTAGAAATTAGAAAAAGAAAGCCATATATAAATTTCATCAGAGAAATTGACACCAGTCCTCCGTCTTAATCATCATCAAGCTATTTAGTCAAAAAAGTAGGCGATGCTGTATGATTTAATTATTTCCTATTTCCATTGTGCTTAACAAGACTTTATTAAATTCTTTGCTACAAAAAAAAAATATTTTATTGATCCTTACCTTTTCCACTTATATCTAGTACTATTCCTTTGCACAAAAAGATTTTAGGAAAAAAGAAATACTTTTTTAATCACCATATCCACACTTTTGAGAAGAAATCTTCCTTTCATACTTACTTTTTCAATTCTTATAGCAATTGAAATACCACCTCAAAGTTCATGCAAATGTGCCTCACATGGCCATCACCACAAATCAATCATCCAACACTTTTTATCAATACATGTCATCAAAATACTAAAGAAATACTACAACCTTAACAAATGCAAATCATGTAGAAACATGTCACATATAGTACATAAAGATGCACCTTTTCTTAAGATTCCATTTATTTTTGTTTTAGTACCTAAGAAGAAAGCAATACAACAATACAACAAACTAAACTTAGGTTCCAACAAAATCAGGCTGATTTGTAATGGATCTCACCCAAGCCCACTTATGATCCTTCGTGTTCACCGGATTCTTCGCCCGAGCCACCTCCTCCACCGGAATATACGCATAGTTTCCATTTATCGGGCCAGTGACAAAACCTGTATACCCGGCCATGGCACCGTGTATTGCCGAGTGCGCCACAAGGGTGCAGTACAAGTTATCCGTCGCATTTGCGGGCACCGCCCGTATCATATACGTTGGATCAATGTATTTCACCGTGAACAGCTCTTTGGGGTGATCGCGATCCCACCATTTCTTCAGCTCTGATTTCAACCACCCGCCCACGTCCAAGAAAACGGGATTCCCTGATTCGTCCTTCTCTGCCACATGCGACTGATCGGTCCTTGGTATGATATCTTGTCCGGCACCCTCGGCCACCACCAAGACCGCGTGTCCGTTTTCTTTCAGCCTAGTGTTTAGGAATTCGAATAGGCCCCCTTTTCCTTCTAAGAAGAAATCGTTCTCGGGGATCAAACAACAGTCCACGTCGCGGCTGCTCAACGTAGCGTGGAGGGCAATGTGGCCGGTACTGCGTCCCATGAGCTTCACTAGGCCTATACCATTGACTGCGCTCTCTGCTTCTGTGTGAGCTGCATTGATTGCTTGCTGAGCCATCTCGACTGCAGTTTGGAATCCGAAGGATCTGTCTATGATGCCGACATCATTGTCGACTGTCTTGGGAATGCCAGCTACTGCTATGCACAGTTTGCGGCGCTTGATCTCGTTGAATATCTCTACCATTCCACGCATAGTGCCGTCCCCACCAATGATGTATACCTGGATATAACATATATATACATGAATCATACAATAAGATTAAGCTAAGGCCATGGTGGGGGACAACATACAGTCACAAAACCTGGAAACTAAATTCGGACATACACACCAGCGTAGTCATATACTTTGATAACAACCGTTCAAGCATTGTACGTACAAGGGCTCTAAATTAGTCGAATCTAAACAATTCTGAGAATCTCACTGTCGTTAAGTATGGATTAGTTCACAAGAGATATCAATGTGATGCATAACAGTCATGATCTTTCTCCTTAGTCACTTGCTTCCATGATGTCCTATACCAAAAGTTGAATTTGTATGATAATTCTAACTTGTACCATAAATGAAAATCTTCTCCCCCTAACTGCATAAATTCCCTTTGCATTGGTCACAATTAACAACTAGTAATTATGCACCCGTATGAGCTCGATAACTTCTACATTAACAAGTATTCAAATGAATAAAACAACAACAACAACAACAACAACCAGCCTTAGAGAGTTTGAGTTTTAACCTCAATTAATCAGATCAGTACTCAACACGAACTACACGAGATTCATCGTGCAAAATTCATGTAATAAAATGTGACGAAACCTACTTCACATTCCTACCACAACGATTCTCCTTTGTCCTATCTTGTCATAGGCCGTAAAAAACCATGAGTTGGAGTCCAACATCTACGTAATGCCACATAACTAGTTTCACCATATGATCTAAATTTACGGCAAAAATCACCACATTAAGCCTGTATAGCTCCCAATTCACCAAATCAAGAAAATCAAGTACATAATTAACTAAATCCTACTAAAAAAGATCCAAACCTTCGATACAAAATCGATAATCACAACCCCAATTCACCAAATTAAGAAACTTGACCACATAATTAACTAAATCCCACTAAAAAAAAATCCAATCTTTCCACACAAAAACCTAAAATCCAACCTGATTGTACCCCTTCTCCTCAATAGCATCAACAATCCTCTTCAAATCGAACCCGCCCCTCGACGTCTCCAGCACGGTCCCGCCCTTCCGATGCCAATCATGTACCATCTTCAAGTCTAACCTCACCGCCTCCACCGCCCCCTCGTAAAATCCTCTGTACCCCGCCCTCACCCCGTAAATCTCCCTCACGCCGTAAAGCTCCCACAGCCCCACCACCAGCTCCCTGATCACGGTATTCATCCCAGGGCAGAGTCCTCCGCACGTGACTATCGCGGCACGCACGTGGGAAGGGTCGAAGTATATTTGCTTACGCGGCCCGGCGCGGTGGTAATACGACGAATAAGTCGACGATGGGTTCTCCGGGCTCTCGAGGTCACGGAGGATGTGGCGGAGGACGACGTCGTTCGGCGTGACGTAGAATTCGGAGACGGGGTGGAACTCATGGAAGAAGGGGTTGGAGTCGAGGGGGTTGGGGTGGGGTTGGAGGGTGGGGAGGTGGTCGGTGAGGTGGGTAAGGCGGTGGTCCGCGGCCATGGATTCCGGTGGTGTGCTGTTTTTGCTCATTTTCTTTTGTTTAGAGCAGTGGCATCATGTTGTATGGAGTTGACATTAGTAAGCAGGAGCATTGACACGTGGCGGATTCGGATGGACACGGATTTGATAATGATGGTTAAAATACCTTTTAAATTTTTGTTTTGTACTTTTTGAGGTTGTAATGACAAAAATGACCCACTAACGGCCACCTGTCTGATGCAATCTTTTATTCAGAAAGAAAGAGATGTCGGTATGGTTTTTTTCTTTTCTTTAATAATGATAGTCATGTTTTTTTTTTGATAAGAAACAGAAAATATATTGCTAAGAATCAAAGGGAACAATGTTTACAATCGGCGATCCACCGTCACAAAAACAACAAATAGGAAGATTCGAATTAGTAAAAATAGCCGAACAAGCATTCAAAAAGGCCCAATTGGCTAGATTATGGGCCGCCTTGTTGGCGTTACGATGAATGTATTTAAACTTCCACCGAGGCCAAATGCGCCAAAGTTTACGAATGGCAACAATAATAGGATGTATCGTCCATGGAGTTTCTTCATTCTCATCAGTAATAGCACGCACCAGATTTAGACAATCTGTCTCAATTATTGCCTTGGAGATTTTGGTCAATTGAAGGTGTTGGCATGCTTGAAGTACAGCAAGTGCTTCTGCCACAATAGGTTCCATGCACAAGTGTTGCTTTGCCATAGCGAAAAGAATGGTTCCTTCTTGATTGCGAGTAAGGCATGTCGATGATGCCTTTCCTGATTTAAAGCTTGCATCACAACTGAAGGAGATCCAATCTTTTGGAGGTCTTTTCCAAGGCTGGGAGGGGGCAGCTTTTTGTTCCCAAAAATTAGATTTTTGAGCTTTCCAATGTTCCAAAGATCGCGCCCCTGCTGTGTTGGAAATAACCTGAAAGTTAAGAGGAGATTTGCCATGAGTAATAGAATTTCTATTAGTCCAAAGAATTTCACAGACAATACAGAAGAAGATTAAGCACTCTTCTCTAAGAAGATCAGAAGGAAAAAAGTCCCCCAAATTCGATAGCAGGAGGAGTAATAATTTTTTTAATGTCCAATCCTTGAAAGGTTGAAGATTAATATGCCACTTGGAGTGAAGCCAAGTTTTAATCGTAAGAGGGCAACGAATAAAAATATGTTCAAGAGTTTCCTCCTCCAAATTACAAACAGGGCAGTTCGTGTCATTAACCGAAAACACTCTTTTGATGCGATTTCTAGTGGGGAGGGTATCATGCATAAATTTCCAAAGGAGAAGCTTGTGCTTGTTATGAATACGAGCAGCCCAAATCAGTTTAAAGAGTAATGCATCCGAAGAGGAGATAGTAGGGAAACGGGGAGATTGATCAACAAAGTAAGCGCTCTTTGAAGTGAATTTCCCAGACACATTGGGAACCCAAAGAGGAGTAGGTCTCATATCATCAGATAGAATCTGAATTTTGAGAATTTCGGTAGCTGTATCTCTATCAAAGATGGCATTAAGTTTAAACTCATCCCAAGAATGATTAAAAGGATTGATAAAACTCTTCACAAGACAGTGGTTAGTAATAAGAGGATTATTTGGATTTAAAGCTTTCGGAATAAACCCTTTGATACCTGGAATCCATGGCTGGTCGAAGGTAAAAATATGAGAACTTGCTAAAACAGGAAAGCATATACCTTTGATGAGGAGATCCCTCGTTTGTAGAATATCTTTCCAGATCCACGAGGCATTACAAGCCTTTAAACAAACAGAAAAAATATCACTAGATCGAAGGTATTTAGATCTAAGAATATGAACCCAAATTCTTTGATCATTAATAGCAATTTTCCAAGCAAGCTTGGCCAATAAAGCACGATTAAAATCAAACATACGCCTAAATCCAAGACCACCTTTAGATTTAGAGAGCATAAATTAACCCAAGCAATAAGAGCAAGAAAGTTACCATTATCATTTTCACCCCACCAAAATTTACGGCAAATAGCATCAATTTTATTACATATAGAGACAGGCAAAAGATAAGTGGACATAGTATAAACAGGTGCACTGTGAGCCACAACTTTTATAAGGACAGTTCTACCGGCTTGGGAGAGGTTGATGCGCTTCCACGAGGAGAAGCTTTTCTCCATTCTAGGAATGATTTCATTGAAAGCTTCCTTACGAGATTTTGGTTTACAAAAGGGAAGGCCTAGATGAGTAGTTCTATGATTACATTCTTTCATATTCAACAAGTTAAGGATATCAATGCGATCATTAGACAAAACATTACGGCTAAAGTGCACAAAGGATTTAGGGAAGCTAATAACTTGACTGGACCACAAGCAAAATGTATCAAGACAATCCTTTATAACCAAAGAGTTTTGCAAGGTTGCCTTGCCAAAAATAACAAGGTCATCAGCAAAAAGTAGATGAGAAATAGGCATGCTAGTTCTAGATACTTTTATAGCCTTGAGGTTACCTTCATTCTCTTGAACGAGCAAGATTCTAGATAAGAGTTCCGTATAAAGAACAAACAGATAGGGGGACAGAGGATCCCCTTGGCGGATGCCACGGGAAGGGTTAAAGGAGCCAAAAGTAGTACCATTAATGAGTAAAGAAAAGGAAACAGTAGAAATACATTGAAAGATCCAACCCAGAAAACGTTTATCAAAACCAAGATTATCAAGAATGCAAACAAGAAGATTCCACTCAACTCTATCAAAAGCTTTAGCTAAGTCAATTTTGAGCGCCATAAGTCCATTTTTCCCTTTACGGTGATGAATATAGTTCATAATCTCATGGGAAATAATAGAATTATCATTAATATGCCTACCTTTGATAAAAGCTGATTGAGAGAAAGAGATGATACGATCAAGAAAGACTTTAAGTCTATTAGCAATAATTTTAGAGCATATTTTATAAGAAATATTACAAAGTCTAATAGGTCTAAAGTCTTCCACAATGCAAGCATTCGGTTTTTTTGGAATAAGGGTGATTAACGTGTTGTTAAGAGGCTTGAAGAGACAACCACTCCGAAAAAAGTTTTGGACCGAACTAATGATAGCAACACTAGTCGTATCCCAGAAAGATTTGTAAAACAGGGCCGGAAGACCATCAGGTCCTGGACTTTTTTCGGATCCAAGGGAAAAAAGGGCTTTTTTAATATCACACGGTGTAGGAATTGCACAAAGGGTATCATTATCAG
The DNA here is from genome assembly GCA_948329865.1 of Linaria vulgaris. Taxonomy (NCBI): domain Eukaryota; kingdom Viridiplantae; phylum Streptophyta; class Magnoliopsida; order Lamiales; family Plantaginaceae; genus Linaria; species Linaria vulgaris. The sequence goes on from OX415252.1 coordinate 117,128,527, forward strand.
CCTGGGTGATAACTCGCGGGAAAAGATTGTTGAGGGAGGGGGGGAAAAGGAAGGGAGGGGTTCTGGTATTCGAAGTAAACAGATTTTTAAAGTAAGTACAAAAAGCGGTACCAATATCCTCCCAATTGGAGGCACGAGTGCCATCAGGATTATTAATAAACTCAATTCGATTAAAATGATTGTGAAGAATGGTTTTCAGATGGAAGTATCGGGTGTTAGCATCCCCATCTTTAAGCCATTTATCACGAGATCGTTGACGCCAAAAATTGTTCAGACGCTTATACCAGATGTTAAGCTCATTTTGAAGATCCTTACCCTTAGCAATGTTAGAAGAGGTTTGAGGGCCAGATTGGATTTTAGAAATCTTATCAGTGATAGCACGAATATTGGTATGAATGTTACCAAAGCTATTTTTATTCCAATAACATAGAGCTTTCTTAACCGAGTTAGATCTAACATACAATTGGTAAGGGGGGGGGGGCATGGGATAGACAATTCCACGCATCATTAACTACATCAATACATGACGGATCACTTAACTACATAGTTTCGAACCTGAAGGGTTTACGACCCTTTTTTTGGAGACTGAAAGTGTTGAGACATATTGGTCTATGATCTGATGCTATGGCTGTAAGGTGAGTTACATGCGCTGATGGGAATTGAAGGCACCATTGGGCGTTTGCCACTGCTCGGTCTAGGCGTTGTTGGATGTTATGGAAGCCTCCACGCCCGTTGTTCCAAGTGAAATCGTCACCTGAAAAACCAAGGTCAAACAGTGAGTTTCTATCAAAGTCATTAACAAGAGTATGCTTAGATGAGCTAGCAAATGAGCGACCCCCTGTTTTTTCGGATTGGTTGCAAATATCATTGAAATCTCCAATGACAGACCATGGAGAGTTCATCGTATTCCCAATAGAGTCCAAGAGGGTCCAGAATTCCACTTTTGCTGTGGCGTAAGGTGGGAAGTAGATACCCGTGAGATACCAAGAGGGATCGACATTAGACTGAATAAAGCAATTAATGTGGAATGAATTACTAGAAACAACCGAGAGGTTGATTTGATTTCGCCAAGCCATACAAAGGCCTCCCGCCATGCCAATAGGGGGGACAATAAGAAAATTTGGCATGGAAGAGGCAGTAAGAGTGTTAGCAAGAGTATTCAGATTCGCAGTTTTTAATTCAGATAAGAAAAGGATATCAGGTCGGACATTGACTATCAATGCCCTAAGGGCTTGGATCACCTGGGGTTTAGCAATTCCCTGGCAATTCCAAGCTAGTATAATCATAATCGAACTAGTTATGCGACCCCTCGTTCAACGAGGAGTCTCCAGAAAGGGGTGATACTTCCGCTTCAAGCATTTCGATAGTGATTTTTGGTTGGAACCAGGTGGCAGTAACAGTGGCTGGTTTGCGTCCCGTAACTGGCATACAAACCTTTTTTGGCTCTCTCTAAATTGTGTAGAGTCGTTGAGGAGTCATCCTCAATTTCATCACGGCCTCTTTTCGATTTCTGATCAGTGGGTGTAGTGATGGTAGTAATTTCTAGACTTGTAAAGTTGTGAGTAGTATTGGGTTGGGGGAGATTGCTGAAGAAGGAGGATGGTGGGGATTTCATAGGATTTGTTGGTGTACTGGTTTTTTGGGTAGGTTCATTGGGTGGGTCGGGTGTAAGTAGAGGGAGCGATTTTCCTTTGCAATAAATGTGACTTTATCAGGTAGTGGGGTGGTGGTGTCAAACTCAATAAGAATTTTGAAAGATTTTTTCCATCGCCCCCCTTGACCCATGTCCTCCATTTTTAAGAACTTCCCAATTTTGTTTCATATTAAAGAAGCATTGCCCTTGTGAATGCAATTTACTGGCAATCGGGAGATTTGGCACCAAAATCTTGTAGTGGTGGTGGGAATTTCATGAAGAGCTTTCTCCGGGTCCCAATAGTTGAGAAGGACTTGTTGGTTGTTGAGAGTCCAGGAGAGATTTGTGACCTTCTTTAGATCCTGTTCAGAATCAAACACACATGCAAACAAGTTTGGGTTGATGAGATTGTAGTGAATTTTTTTTGTAGGATTCCAAGAGCGATTTATGGCTGCTTTGAAAGAGTGGAGAGTGGTGGTTTTATCACTGAGGAGTTTTGCTAAGATAGTGAATTGGGTGTGAGTATTATTTTTTGAGTTTTCCTCATTTTCTTGAGAGCATTCAAGACTAGCATTGTTAAGCATTTCATGGATGTTGTCTTCCATGGAGAGGAAGAGAGAGGGAGGGATAGCAGATGAGGAGGCGGCACAAACCCTAGCAGTCTCAAAGAGAGAGAAGAGAGGAGCAGTAGTTAGTGGCATATGCCTAGGGTCATTGTTGAAAATTATGTACAAGTACTATTTTATAATAATAGTAGTTGTTGTAAATAGTGTACAATATTAGAAATTCTTGCCTATATAAGGAGCCATCAAGATGAAGAGAAAAACACCAATTCACATGTAATATACTCATAATTTGCTCTTCTTTCTCTATGTCCTTTTAAATATATTGTTATAAACTCAAATAGTTTTAGCTTTTCTATAACACGTTATCAGCACAATAGTGCTCGATCCGGAAGAATTTAGTTCATTCGTTAGAGAAAACGTTCAACGTTAAAAGGTAAGAAAATTTTATATTTACTTGTTCATCTATCTAAATTATTATAGACAGTGCGGATTACCGCCAATCTATAATTTTATGATTAGATGAATATGTGTTTATAATTTTGTTCTTAAAGTTTAATATTTACGTGTTCATCTATCTACATTATTATAGACAAGGAGGACTACCGCCTATCTATAATTTTATGATTATTTTACTGTCATCTAACTCTAACACTAAAGCTAATTTTAACTTTCGTTGATGCTTGAGTTAACCGCAAGCTAGAAACGACTACTGACAATTTATTATTGCTTATTTTATTCCATAAGCCCTTGAAAGTTTTTACATAGTAATGCGGCGGAAATTATTTACACACTTAATTCATTGCAATTATTTTACTTGTTTACATTATTCCATAAGCCCATGAAAATTTTTACATAGTAATGTGGCGGAAATTATTTACGCACTTAATTCATTGCAATTATTTTACTTGTTTACATTATTCCATAAGCCCATGAAAGTTTTTACATAGTAATGTGACGGAAATTATTTATGCACTTAATTCATTGCAATTATTTTACTTGTTTACATTATTCCTTAAGCCCATGAAAGTTTTTACATAGTAATGTAGCAGAAAATATATATGTATTTACTTATCGTAATATTATTCCATATGCCTGTTAAAATATCATTAATGCAGCAGAAATTATTTTACATGTTATTACAATTAATTTTTGTTGCTAAATTATTAAGGACATTACCGTTTATAAAACATGCCAAAAAGAAAATGATTGTTTTTTCAACGGCTATAAACGGCTACTTACGAATATTTTTTTCCTCTATAAATACACAAATTTCATAACACAAATTCCACACAAATCTTCACCTTATTTCTCTCGTCTTGCAAAATGATCTCTACGACAACAGTGATCTTGATCCCCATTTACCTTTCAATTTTTATTTTTATGCTAGTAGATGAAGACACTCCTATGTTTGTCCCTATGATATTCCTCATTTTTATCATAATAATGTTCGAGTTCAAGATTTGGCTAGAGATGAGATAATTGCATTGTATTATTGTAATAATTATGCTTCTATGATTATGTGTTAAATAAATTATCTCGATCTTAATTATGTTTTTCTTGGTTATGTATTTAGCTAGCAAAAATGTCTAACCTCACGAGTACAATTAGTTGTATACTCAATATCACTGGCAAGAATTATGGACAATGGAAATCGGATACGAAATTGTACCTCAGATCAAAGAGTATCGTTGAAACTCTTGCTGCAGTAAATATAAATACAGATCCAGAAAAATGTCAGGCTGTGATCTACATGAGAAAACATCTAGATGAAACCTTAAAGAGAGAATATCTCGATGTTACCGAGCCTCATGAATTATGGACAAATCTATAGGAAAGATATGGCCATCAAAAGGAAACCATGTTGCCAAAAGCCACCGATGATTGGAACAATTTAAGGTTCCAAGATTTTGAAACTGTAAGCGCATACAACTCCGCGCTTATGGAGATTCGTTCAGATTTAATTTATTGTGGAAGAAAGCTTACTGATAGAGAAATGATAGAGAAAACACTTTCCACTTTCCATGTGTCCATGATAAATGTTCAACAACAATACCGATTGCTGAATATTTCAAAATATCACGACTTACAATAAAAGTTGTTAATGGCAGAAAGTTATAATAACTTATTGATGAAAAACCATCAATCTCGTCCTCCTGGAGCACATGCATTACCTGAGGCAAATGCCATTAATTTTTCAAACTCCTATGGACGAGGTAACAATGAGAATGCCAATCAAGGTCGTGGTCGTGGTCGTGGTCATGGTCAAGGTAGAGGTGGTCATAGAGGAGGATATGGCTATAGAGGTGGACGCGGTAAAAGAGGTGGTCGTGGCCGTGGTCGTGGTCGAGGGAGTTTTTACAATCCTTCGCATACCAACACGGTCTTTAAGAATAACCATCAGAACAAAGAAAAACATAATAAAAACCCTCAAGGTTATTGTTTTAGATGTGGAATGAATGGGCATTGGACCAACACATGTCGTACACCAGAACATCTCTGTAAGATGTACCAAGAAAGTTTGAAGGGTAAAGAAAAAGAAGTTAACCTTGTCGAACAAAATCCAAATGGTGATTCCACCTTTATGGAGGCGGCAAACTTTACTGATGACTATGATGTTCGTTCGGCTTAATATGTGTTATGTGATCTTCTGACTGAATATGCTTATTGTGATTTATGTTTTAAGTTGTATTATCTACTTCCTGCATTTCTGTTGTGTGCTTTGAATAAAATAATCTCTTTTCAAATATATACCCTGTTTATTGCAATATTTGTTTTAATATTGTTTATTTGAAGTGAAGCGCGATATGGAGCATACTGGTGATTTCTGCCTACTTGACTGTTGTACAACTCATACAATTCTCACAAGTAAGAAATATTTTACATATTTAGAACCCTCAAAATTTCAAGTCGGTACAATATGAGGTCCTATTAAATTGATTGAAGGATCTGGTACAACTACTTTTACTTTACCAAATGGAACAAAGTTTATCATCGATGATGCCTTATTTACCCCAAAATTCAGAAGAAATTTATTGAGTTTTAAAGATATATATCGTCATGCATATGATATTGAATTAATGACTGTGAATAAGACTAAATATGTTTTCATTACTAAGAATATACCAGGAAAGAAATATTTTCTTGAAAAACTACCATATATCTCATCAGGGTTGCATTATACATATATTAATGAAATCGAATCAAACATGGTAGTCAATGAAAATCCAGAATTATTGACTCTATGGCATGATCGACTAGGTCATCCTGGTTCAACAATGATGCGAAGGATAATTGAAACTACACATGGACATTCATTAAAAGGATCCAAACTCAATCTGAGCAACAATAGTCCATGTGAAGCATGTTCTCTTGGAAAGCTAATTATAAAGCATTCAACAGTTAAAATTAAGACAGAATTACCCACATTTCTTGAAAGAATTCAAGGTGATATATGTGGACCTATTCATCCATCATGTGGACCATTTCAATATTTTATGGTATTAATTGATGCCTCAAGTCGATGGTCACATGTCTGTCTATTGTCTACTCGCAATATGGCATTTGCGAGATTTTTGGCTCAAATAATTAAAATAAGAGCTCAATTTCCTGACTATATGATCAAGAAACTCAGACTTGACAATGCTGGTGAATTCACATCTCAAGCTTTCAATGATTATTGTATGTCAACTGGAATTACGGTTGAACATAGTGTTGCACATGTACATACTCAAAATGGTTTAGCTGAATCATTAATTAAATGCCTTCAATTAATTGCTAGACCATTGTTGATGAAAGCTAATTACCAAATTCTCAATGGGGTCATGCGATTTTACATGCTGCATCACTAATTCGCATTAGACCAAGCTCGTATCATGAATACTCCCCATTACAACCTGCTTTTGGTCATGAACCTAATATTTCCCATATAAAGATTTTTGGTTATGCGGTTTATGTTCCAATTGCACCACCAAAGCAAACAAAAATGGGACCACAAAGAAGGTTGGGAATATATGTTGGATTTGACTCACAATCAATAATCAGACATCTTGAGCCTCTAACAGGTGATGTCTTTACGGCACGTTTTGCCGATTGCCATTTTAATGAGGCAAATTTTCCAACCTTAGGGGGAGAAAAGAAGCAGTTGGAAAAGGATATATCATGGTATAATCCATCTTTGACAAGCTTTGATATGCTAACAAAGCAATGTGATTTGGAAGTAAAGAAAATTTTTCATTTACAAGCCATTGCAAATCAATTACCCGATGCATTTACTGACATAAGTATGGTAACAAAATCACATATACCAGCTGCAAATGCTCCTGCTCATATTGTAATTCCAAAAAAAACATCAAAGGATGATATTTTTGATATAACTAAGAAACGTGGCCGTCCTACTGGCTCAAAGGACAAAAATCCTCGAAAAAGAAAAGGAGCATCAAAACCTAATGATCCTATTATTGAGGAATCTATGCCTGATGAGTCGCAAAATGTGACATATGAGATACCTCAAGGAGTTATCCAATCAGATCCTATAAATAAAGAGAACGTTGAAATCTCTATAAATTATATCAATACTGGAATGGTATTGGATCGAAATGAGATGGAAAATATGGATGAAATATTTTCATATTTAGTCGCTTATGAAATTGAGAATGAAAATGATGATCCTGAACCCAAATCTGTAATTGAATGCCAAAATAGGAATGATTGGGATAACTGGAAAGATGCTATGCAAGCTGAATTAGATTCCCTTAATAAGCGAAAGGTATTTGGACCCATTGTTCTCACACCGAAAAGTGTGAAACCCGTAGGGTTCAAATGGGTCTTCGTTTGCAAACGAAATGAGAAAAATGAAACTATAAGGTACAAAGCTCGCCTTGTCGCACAAGGTTTTTCTCAAAGACCTGGAATCGATTATGAACAAACGTATTCTCATGTAATGGATACAATTACATTTCGATTCTTGATCAGTCTAGCGGTCTATGAAAATCTAAACATGCATCTCATGGATGTTGTCACTGCTTATCTCTATGGATCACTTGATAATGATATTTACATGAAGGTTCCTGATGGACTTAAATTACCCGCAACATCAAGTTCCAAACCTAGAGAAATATACTCAATTAAATTGCAAAGATCATTATATGGGTTAAAGCAATCATGTCGCATGTGGTATAATCGTTTGAGTGAATATTTATTAAAAGAAGGATATATAAATAATTCTTTGTGTCCATGCGTTTTTATTAAGAAAACATCATCTGGTTTTGAAATTATTGCGGTTTATATAGATGATTTAAATATCATTGGCACTGACAAAGAAATTCATTCAACAATGAATTATTTAAAGGATGAATTTGAAATGAAAGATCTTGGAAAGACTAAATATTGTCTTGGTTTGCAAATTGAGCATGTTAAAAATGGAATACTTGTGCATCAATCTAACTATACTAAAAAAATATTGAAACGTTTTAACATGGATAAAGCAACACCTTTGAACCATCCTATGATTGCAAGATCATTAACTATAGATAAATATCCGTTTCGTCCTTGTGAAGAAAATGAAGAAATTCTTGGTTCTGAAGTTCCATATTTAAGTGTCATTGGAGCTTTAATGTATCTAGCTAATTGTACTAGACCTGATATATCATTTACTGTGAATTTATTAGCCAGGTTTAGCTCATCACCCAAAAAAAGGCACTGGAAAGGAATTAAACATTTATTTCGTTATCTTCAAGGAACTGTGGATCTTGGTCTATTTTATCCTAACAATGCGGTACAAGAATTGATTGGTTATGCAGATGCAGGTTTTCTATCAGACCCACATAAATCCAGATCTCAAATTGGATATGTATTCACGTATGGAGGCACTGCTATTTCATGGTGTTCTCAGAAACAGACACTTGTTTCAACATCATTGAATCATGCTGAGATTATTGCACTCCATGAAGCAAGCATGGAATGTGTATGCCTACGATCAATGACACATTATATAAGAAATACATATGGCTTACCTATTAGAGAGGATCCTACAACATTATACGAAGACAATTCTGCATGTATTGCACATATGAAAGAAGGCTATATCAAGAGTGATCGAACCAAACACATACCCCCAAGATATTTTACCTACACTCAGGAACTCGAGAAGAACAAAGAAATTAATATCCAGTATGTTCAATCATGTGACAATATGGCAGATCTTTTTACAAAGGCACTCCCTACTGTAACTTTTAAGAAACATGTTCAAAGTATTGTGATGCATCACCTACGAGACTTATGAAGAATTGAAGATGCCAACTTGAGGGGGAGTTCACACGGCTGCACTCTTTTTCCCTTATTAAGGTTTTTATCCCACTGGGTTTTTCCCTATAAGGTTTTTAACGAGGCAGCATAAGACGTGTACAGAAGACAGATCATGTACATAATAAAATCTTCAAATGGCCAAGGAGGAGTGTTATAAATTTTGTTAGTGGCATATGCCTAGTGGCCATTGTTGAAAATTATGTACAAGTACTATTTTATAATAGTAGTAGTTGTTGTAAATAGTGTAAAATATTGGAAATTCTTGCCTATATAAGGAGCCATCAAGATGAAGAGAAAAACACCAATTCACAAGTAATATACTCATAATTTGCTCTTCTTTCTCTATGTCCTTTTAAATATATTGTTACAAACTCAAATAGTTTTAGCTTTTCTATAACAAGTCATCATTTATATAATTGCACAATAGTTCTAGGACATGGAATTTGAGAACGAGAATATAACAAGATAAGATTATTTGACTACTTTTCAATTGTAGTGATTAGGGATCCTATTTTCAATAAGCATTATTTATTAGGGGACGTGCTATGATGCATCTGAGAGCTCTAAAACGTCATTCGTATTCGTTTCGTATTGTGCATATTGTACGTGTGCGACCTTGGATTCACCAAATTTTAAGATTTTGTTCTAGAATCTGTCACTACAACAATACCTTCATATAGCTAGCATATTTTCCCAGTCTAAACATAGAAAATCACTTTCTAAAAGTTTTTAGATAGCAAATATTTTGTATCAGGGATTGCTATGTGATACCTCTGTGGCTAAATATTTAGATAGTGATAATATGCAATCCGAATTTGATAGCAAACTATCGCAATCTAACGTCCGACACAATTTAGATAGCACTCACGCGGAACCTAGCATCAATACATATAATATACATCTGACACAATATTAGATTGGGATAATTGGCTATCAAAGGTTGATATATACATCTTTGTATTTTTCTTTTTGTTTTTTCAGAATACATTTATTAGATAGTGCCTGCTAATCCCAATCTACTTCTTCTGAATTATTTAAAAGTATAGAATGAGAAAAAATGCTATCTAATATTTTTATTTTATTAAAAAAATAATAAAGATTTAGAAAATGTTGCTGATTACTGTATCTTGGAACTCAACTCTCTGTTTTAATGATGGAGAACATTATATTGATATCCATCGATCCTTGTCTAATTATGATTAAACTCGTCATATATATTTTAACAAAATCACAATATCAGTCACTCGAAACCATTATATACAAAGAACACAAGTTTTCAAGAATAATTTAGAGATTTTTAGGGATACAGAGAAAGAATATGAACAAGAAACCAAAAAAAAATAATAATAAACAAAATCACTGCTGCAATCGACACTTGGTTCGGACCTTGTCTTCTTCACTGCTGCAATTTTTAAGTACATTCCTCTCTTCTTCACTCATCAATTAAACTATACACTCACACTTAAGTTAAACACAAATCATCGCCCATCGTCAATGGAACAACCCGATTCCAACCAAAACTGGTGGCCGCCTCCGTTTGGACTTTGTCGTAAGCTCTATAATCCTTTTCCTCCTCCTGCTAGAAGCTTCCGACAACGCTGCTGGCCGTGTCATCGTATGGATCTTGATCTGCAAATCGGAGAAAATAAATACAGATCGAAAAAGATATTAATTAATTGGCTCTGGAAAAAATAGGCAAACAAGATGTAATTAAGTCTATAAATACAGATATGAAACATAAAAAAGAACGTACTAATTATATGAATAAGTAAAAATAAAAATTGATTACATACCACAAAAGAGGGAGAAGATGCAGGCGATGAAGAAAATGTTGGGTGCTATGTATTTATAGAGTTTAATTAGGGTAAAGATTGAACAAATATATATTATTTTTATAATAGATGAAATATTTTGAGTGATCTGCCAAAAAAATTGGCGGCTGAAAAATCTTGAATTTTCCGCCAAAATATTTCGTTAGATAGCAAATAAGGGCTATGTAAAACCAAGAGAATATAATAGTTAGATAGCAATTATTCTCTAACTAAACATTTTTAACAACTTTTTTGTTATATATTTTGGTACCTGCGGCTTTTTGTCAGAATTTAAAATAATTATTCTCATATTGAACTTTTACTTAAAGGACAAAAATGCATAATTTTTTATTTGATACGAACAAAAATGCATTATTTAGAAAATTACTAAACGAAATTTCCTTCTTCATCCTCATTTAGATCTAGATCTGTACTTTCTCTATTATTCTTTCTCCAATATCGTACTCTCTCTCTAATTTTTTCTACATTATACTCAAAAACAAATGAAATTTACTTGATTCTCATCGGTTCGACACTCAATTAGGTAAGTTTTTAGTTCGCAATTGGTTGATTATTTTGCAAATCATATAGTCTAGCTATGTATTTTTTTTAAGTAATGGATTTTATGTTTGTTTTTTTAATCTTATATTTTAATAATGCTAGAATTATGGTTTTTAGTAGTAATCTTTATTATAACTTGCTAAGTAGTTAATTATGTGTTTTTGTTTTTTTGCTAGAAAGGGAATAAAAAGGTCGTTAGACCATGTCCGCTAAGTACAAACTAGAAATAAACGCCGGGGGATGTTCCCACACAATTTCAACACTACTATGGTCGAGTGTAAATTTTCCAAGTTTGTCCGCAACTTTGTTTCTTTCTCGTGGAATCCATGCAATCTTCACCTCCCACGGAAGGAGCATAAGTCCACGACAAACATTCACCAATGGCGCAAGAACCGAGGTGTCCTCAACTGAATTCGAGAGTTTTTTATATGCCACAAGGGAGTCGGTCTCCACCATAACTCGACGATATCTTCTATCCCAAGCTAGCGTGAGTCCCTTTTTTATTGCTTCAAGTTCCGCCTCATCAATAGTTGGAGACATCAACGCCATCTTGAATCCCCAATCCCAACTACCATCCGACTTACGCATTACCCCAGCCCCATATCCATGGTTCTCCTCTGCCACAACACCCCCATCCGTATTAAGTTTTACCCGCCCGTCGTCGGGTTTTTCCCACTTCCGAACTGCCACCCTCTTGTTTCCCTTGCGGCTGCCCGTTCTCAACTCCTCACTAAGGAGTTTAATATGTAGAATGCAGTCCTTTGTTGTGTCCATTCGCCGATTGAACACTTTGTTATTGCGGTTTTTCTAAATCACCCAAAGCCCCGCCACAAATACAAATTTCCACTCCTCCTTTTCCGCAATCTCATTCTTCATAGACGTGCACACCGCCCCTTCTCTGATCCATGTCGCATCCGTGAAAGCCTCAAACCGATTCCACTCCTCAATTGACACAATTTTGCGCCAAATTCCGTGCGCCATCGAACAATGACGTAACATGTGTAAAACACTCTCCTCCGTTCGCGAGCATACCGGACATAATTATGAAGTTGGGATCCCCATAATTTTCCGCATAACATTAGTCTCCAAACGATCTTGAGTTGCAAGCCGTAGTGGCTGCAGCTCCCAAGTCGTAGTCGCTGCAGCTCCCAAGTACCATCCTCGTCAACCAAGTCGCGCAGCATCAAATTCTCATCCCCCGGATCGATAAGGCAGCCCTCGTCACATAATTTTTTTCCCCGAGCCAATTGTCGTACCAAAATCTAACGGATCGCCCATCTCCAATTTTCCATCGCACAAAGCCCTACATACGAGTCGCGCACCGCATTACTTCTTTCTAAGTCGCACTATCCGTGGGGCGAATAACACACTCCATAATCTTGTTGTTGCGTAGGTATTTATCTTTCACAAGTTCGCTCCACACGGTTTTTTCACCACGCATAATCCGCCATACAAGTTTTGAGAGCAGCGTCTCATTGCTTGTCCTAGCAACCCGAAGTCCGAGCCCTCCATCCTCTTTAGATTTCGTGACGCGCGGCCTCCCAAACTCCTCTAATTAACGGAAGACACTCCGAGTGAGAAAACCATGCGGCCTCGAACTTGAAAGGTTTTTGCCCCGGCAATCCGCTTGTGGCACAGCAATCCATAATAATTTGATGGTGATCGGAGTGCACTTTAGGTAGGTGTAGGAGATCGTGATTCATAAATAATTCCAACCAAGGCATGTTCGCAACAGCGCGGTCTAGGCAACCTTGAATGAGCTCCCCGTCGTCTCTTTTGTTCGTCCATGTGAACGGACTCCCCCGACATCCTGTGTCCAAAAAACCACAACGATCTAAGAATCCACGGAAAAAGTTTAAGCAACTGAGTGACCTTGTGTTCCCCCCGGACTGTTCGTGTGCGAAACTAACTTCATTGAAATCGCCTATAGCTAACCAAGGAACAATACTACCATTCGCTATTGTTGCCATATTATCGAAAACTCGGACTTTTGCGGCGCGACGAGGCTGCGCATACACTCCCGAAAGACGCCACTGATCCCTTAAGTTGGGGTTAATGATTGCATGGATCGCTTGATCCTCCACCCCGACAATCTCGACATTCACATCCGCCTCGTTCCATAACATCCAAACCCCTCCTATCATCCCCGAAGTAGGTGCGAGTACGTGGTTGGTAAATCCAAGTCGAGGTGCAATATCTCTTGCCCTCTCTTCATTCACTCGCGTTTCTAGCACGAATACAATGGCTGGTCTATGCGACCTCACAAGTTCACGGAAGTTTCTCCGAAAATCCACGTGTCCCGCTCCTGACAATTCCACGAAATAATTTTCATATCGACAATATGTAAATGGTGCGGCAATATGGGGTAATCAACAAAGGACCCCATCCATGTCACAATCATCTCCCGACTCAACTCTGCCGCTAGGACAATTTGTCTGTTTGTCTCCCAACTGCTCGGGCTCGTAATCTGCCACCATGCCGAGACATTCTCCTCTCGCTGCGTGCGATACGTCGATATCTCTATCTCCCAAAAGTTGCTGGGAATTATTAAGATGTCCACTATGCGTTCCTCCAAGCCTATGCGTGAAATTCTCGTCGAGCCTTGATATAATTCCTGACGTGTCGCTGCCTCGACTAGCTCCAATTCCCCCAGTAGTAGATCGTCCATCCAAATGCCCTCCATATTCATAATTTAGCACCTGATCCGACCCGTTGTTTGCCTCTTGAGATAAAATAACCGCGACCTCTTGAGAAGTTTAGGCCTTGGTCATAAAACCTTCGATGTATGTTACAATAATTGTTTCATGTATTACGACGAGTATGAAAGCAGTAATTGTACTGAATGTCCCCAATGCAAAACTAGTAGATACGTGGAACAACAAAACACCAATAGCGAGAGTAAACGCATTCCACGTAAGAGGTTGTGGTACTTTCCATTGAATCCTCGATTACAAAGATTGTACATGTCACGTGCTACTGCTGAACACATGACGTGGCACTTGAAATGTCAGAAAAAAATGATTTGATGATTCATCCTGCTGCCGGTGAGGCATGGCAAACGTTTGATGCCACTTATCCTGATTATGCAGCTGAGGCAAGAAATGCGAGACTTGGTCTTTGTACTGATGGTTTCACCCCTCGACCCATTACATGTCTAAAAGAAACATTACAAAATATGTATGATATTTAGCTGTTGCGACTGAAACATTTCGATTAATGATTCGTAAGCCTCATATTCCAACAAAACTGATCGGAAGAGGGGTGGGCAAATAAACAAAATATTTGTCAACTTTACAAACATATAACCAACGAATTTGTGAAAGTTCGTCGAATCCCAAGATGGAATATTATTGCTATATGTGAAAGAATTTGAATTTATATTTTATTAAGTGACATGAAAATATGTTTCTAATCTCTATTTAGCCATGCAACTGTATCAATCTCAGATTGAGCAGCTCTGTATAACTCCAGTCTTTTTGCAATAGAAACTCGCCTTTAGTGCAACAAAGGTAAACTAATAAAACACCACTACCAATACAAAAATTTGACAAAGTTAATCAAGAAGATATATGTAGACTTGCAGGATTTACTAGTCTTAGTGAGAGTCGATCGGCAAGACAGAGTCTCGGAGTCTATCTTGTCAAAGTCAAACCTTAGCAAACTAGAAATCAAATACACAAGTATACAACCAACACACACCAATTAGGGCAAAATCTGTTAGTTAATCACAGAATTACAGATGTGATTTGCATAATAATCGCATGCAAAGGGTTCACAATCATTATACAGACTAACTGAAACGATTTTCGCAAGGAAATAAGGAAAATCGGCTGAAATATTGTGAAATTCGAAAATAATTGTTAAAACAAAACTAACCCTTTGTTATTCTACACACAATTGAGGTAAAATTACATGTTATTTTAGAGACAAAGCTAGCTCCCAAGCTCCGGCAACGTTAATGGCAGAGAAAAATGGCGCGGAGGAGGAAGGAAATTGGCGCCTAAAGTGGAGAGGGTTTCTTGTATGTCTGTCTATGATGCACGGATACTCCAAAAAAATGGCCGGTCAGGGTCGGATACGTATCGGATAGCGATACTCTCCGGATACTCTTTAGATACGTATCGGATACGCCACATGGCGTATCCTGCATTAAAAATAATTAAAAAAGACGGATACACGTATCGGATACGCTGTGAAGCGTATCCGAGAAGTATCTGATACGTATCAGCAATTTATAAAAGTAGTGTGGTAGTTTTCTTAAACTAGAAAAGGCCCAGCAAGAACCAAATTGCAATATTTTTTCAGAAACTTAAATATAAAATCGTGAAAACCCACTTTTTCAAATCAAAATAAAAACAACACACAAAACTTTGATATGCTTCACAATATTATGTGACCAATGACTGTGCAAGTGATTAGATATAATATTATTTGATATTTTTATTTAAATTATATTCTTATATATAATTATTAATATTAAATCTTTGACGTATCGCATACGTATCGTATCTTGTAAATTTTAAAAAAATCGTATTCACGTATCTGTATCCAACGGATACCGATACTCGTATCCGTATCTGTGCAACCTAGATGTCTTAGTTTTTTAATTCTCTCTTCATCAGGAATTGCAACAGATGCTTTTTCCCTTTTTTATATTTTAATTTGGACATATGCTTTGTGGACAGGAATTACAGCTATTTACATTCTCATTTTTTATTATTTAGATAGCACTAGATAGCAATTTATGGGTATCTGCATTTAGATAGCAAAGTGGTGCTTTCTACTTTTGAGGCTTTGTGAGACTTTTTTTGTTTGAAATGTTGGATAGCAAAATAAGGCTTTCTATTTGTACAATGCGACTATTCCCTATCTAATTTCTTAAAATTAGATTGCACCACCTTTTACCATCTAAACCTTGCTATCTATATGAGGGTATTGTTGTAGTGTGTATTGTGATGTCCGTATTGTATCGTGTTCATATCTACTGGATTTTTCATTTGCGATGGGTCAATGGCTTGTTTCAGAAGCACGTATCGCCATGTTTGTATTGTATCGTGTTAACGTTCACTGCATTAGCAACAATTTGTTTTTATTAGCACTATGTTTACAATGATTCTGTGTCGTATTGTGTGCATGTTTGTAGTACTTTCGCGATGATTTGTATTGTACATAACAGAAAGGATTTTATTTATAAAAGTTGAATCAATGTGATAATTCAATGTATTATCATACTACTATCTCTTTTCCTTTTCCACTTTCCGCTGACCTTTTTCTTTTCCTAATAGTTTCAGCATTTCCCAATGCAAAATGGAAATTTTCCTCTCCCGCACAATACATCATACATGCCCCTTCATGACACTTGTGCCAATAAAATTATATTTGGCTCTTCTTTGATTCTTCTCTTTTTTACTCTTTCTCTATATTTATTATTTTAGTCAAATTGTGTTGTTCATTGTACTTCCAGTTTTGCACGGAATTTCTAAATTATTTATAGCTTAATATGAATATTTTATTACATCATACAAGAAAGAAAAAGTCCACGTTCCCAGGAGTATAAAAGAAAAACTTGTTCCACATATATTGGTTTGAACTTTAAGTATATTCTTTCTTTTTCTTTCAAAACTTTTAGTCTTGATTAACTCAATATTGTAACTCATATATGGATTAATCTGATGTTAACTCTTGCAGATATTTTTAATCAATGGGAAACACCTCTGGAAATTTTACATTTTGGCAAACCATTCTTCAACCGTTAGTCTAACATTTACATGGCATATATGTTATTCATGGTTTAAACTATTTTTAGTTATTTTTATAGTTTATAGAGTAAAAATCTGTTTTCAATATTTAAATATGTAAATATTCTTGTATTTTGATCTAATAATGTTGATTCATTTAGCCATTGTATGATAATTCTTTATTCTTTTTATATTTTCTTAAATAAATAATAGAAAGTAGACTAATTGAAAAAAAAATGTGCAAGATTGATTATGGAAATACAACAACTTACGTTGTATGGTTTATTTTTTATCAGTTACTTAACTGAATTTATATAATTTTATCAATTACATGATACTTTGTATTTTTGCAACTCTTTTTTTTTTTATCGGCAAAATAGAATCAAATTAATGAGAAGAAAGGTTACATATTACATGTGGTATTTCATCCTTTAGGACAAACTAACGAGGAATTAAACCAATCTAAACAGAAAAATGCAAAATCTTTATCCTTTGATTTGATCCAGCTCCACGACCGAACTCTGATAAGATCAACAATATTTGAAGCCTTCACATCTTCCTCATGTAGTACTTTCCTGTTTCTAGCGCACCAAATTGACCAAAGCGTAATAGGCCAAATACGACTCCAGGATTCCTTACCACCAACAAATGGAAAAAGTTGGTAAAAGTAAAAAAAGATGATCAACGAGAGAACCCGACATGACACCCTTCAAACCAAACCAATCAATGACTTTCGACCATACTTCAAACGCAAAAGAGCAAGAAATCAAGATATGATCAGCGTTTTCTTGCTGAAGTCCACAAAAAGCACAAAGGCAACTGTCTCCTTCATTCAAAATACCTCTACTCCTTAAGTTCATTTTTGTAGGAATTCTGTTCTGTATTGCTTTCCAGGCAAAGACCAACATTTTGAGTGGAGCTTTCAAGCTCCAAAGCCTCTTTGCCCATTCCACCGCCAAACCACTTGAGTTATTCGAGATAAGATGATATGCTGACTTGACAGAAAATATCCCCGATGGTTCGCCCTTCCAAATCCAAATATCTTCATTTCCATGGTTGAGAACGACACTGTTTAGGACCTGAAAAAGTTCATCGCATAGAGTTTGTTCCCAAAGGAAAAGGTTACGCCTCCATTCAATGTGCCAAACCCACAAATTGTCAATCCGTGAACCCATTTCGAAAATCGTAGCATTTTTATTGACTGCTACGGAAAAAAGCCTGTTGTAACGAATGCAGAGCGGTGCATCTCCAATCCACCTAGTATACCAGAATCTAGTATTTTTCCCATTTCCAATATGCCGCACAAGATTGTTGTCGAACCACCCATCTTCATTATTATAGTTCACATTACCACATGCAAGGTCTTTCCACCAAATGGATTGCAATCTAACTGGAGTTGTGCTTGAGTGCAAGTCATCTGGACTCCACGCCTTACCGTATTTGGAAAAGATAACTTTGGTCCAAAGGCTGTCCCTTTTGGTAAGAATCCTCCATTTCCACTTTGAGAGTAAAGCTTTATTGAATCTTCCCAAGTCACGAACATTCAACCCTCCACAATCCTTGCTTTTGCAGATATTATCCCATTTAACCCATGGGATTTTTTTTGCGTCTGAACTTCCTCCCCAAAGAAACCTTCTTTGAATTTTGATGAGAGCTTTTATAACCTGCACAGGAGCTTTAAAAAAAGATAAAAAGTAGACAGGTAGCCCAACAAAAACAGAATTAAGAATAACAATACGACCACCAAATGAAATAGATTCACCCTTCCATCCTGGTAATTTGTTTATCATTGCGTTGACCATAGAAGTCCAGGTTTTAATTCTCCTTGGGTTAGCGCCCACTGGGATCCCAAGGTAGTTAAAAGGGGGGCGTCCGTGTTTACAATTAAGAGACGCAGCGAAAGAGCGTATCCTGACATCTTCAATGTTAATCCCAAAAGACAGCTTTTTGCAAAATTTACTTTGAGTCCAGACGAGAGCTCGAAGAGGCGAAGGATATACTTAAGGGCTTTTACATTCTCTGAAGAGTCCGAGCAATAAAGCACAGTATCATCTGCATATTGAGTGTGTGTAATTTCCACTTTATCATGCCCAATTTCGATTCCCTTAAAGAACTGGAGTTCTCTAGCCCTTTTGATTAAGCCGCTTAATCCTTCAACCACAATAAGAAAGAGTAAGGGAGATAACGGGTCCCCTTGTCTAAGACCCCTTGACATTGTAAATTCTTCGGTTGGGCATCCATTAACAAGCACTGAGATAGAGGCTGACCGGTTGCATTCTCTCATCCAAGCACGCCAAATACTGCAGAAACCCAAGTTGTCCAACATATGATCGAGGAATTTCCAACTCACGCTATCAAAAGCTTTATGAAAATCAACTTTAAAAATGATGCCTTTCTTGTGCTTCCTTTGCAACTCATCAATAAGCTCGTTAGTGATCAAAATAATGTCCGTTATCTGCCTTCCTTTAATAAAAGCCGTTGGCTCACAGGAGATAATTTTTCCTATCACTTTGTTCAGCCTGTTTGCAAGAATTTTTGACAACACTTTATACAAACAACCAAAAAGAGAAATGGGTCGATAATCATCAAGTTCCAGAGGGCTTTAGATCTTCGAAATGAGAACCAAAAAAATAGGCATTGCACACATGAGTAATTCTTCCGTTCTGATGAAAATCACTTAGAAAGTTACAAAATTCAGACTTGAGTACATCCCAAAATTTTTTGATGAAGCCAAAATTATATCCGTCCGGCCCCGGACTCTTTGAGCTCTCACAATTCCACACCACATTTTTGATCTCCTCTTCCGAGAAAGGCGCAACCAAATTAGCATTATCGCATCCTGTAATTTGTTAAATTGGACATTACAGAGTTTCGGCCTTGAGTGAAAAGGTTCTTCAAATATCTTTGAGAAGTGTTCTTTGATCTCTTCCTTCATCTCCAGACTTTCTTCAATCCACATATTGTGACAATGCAACCCCCTGATCACGTTCGCTGCTTTTCTTCGACTAATACATCTATGTAAAAAGCGAGAGTTAGCATCCCCGAGATTCAACCATTTTATTCTCGACCTCTGAAAAGATAAACTGTTCTGTGATTTTAAAGCTTGCCAGAGTTCCCCAATTTTTGATCTTCTATGGTTGATTTCCTGTTCTGAAAGATTATGATGTTCTTCTTTTTTGTCTAGGAAAGCAATATCTTCCTTAATTTTAGATATCTTTTGCTCCACACATCCAAAAACCTCATTGTTCCACTTTTTCATTTCCTTTTTAAGGCTTTTCATTTTCTCTTTGAGCACAAATCCTCCATGACCCTCAACCCGCAATTTCTTCCATTCTTCACGGATAAAAGATGCAAAACCAGGATGATCATTCCAACAGTCCATAACCCGAAAAGGCTTAGGCCCCCAATCTGTCACCAAGTTTTTGAGAAGAATTGGGCAACGATCTGAGGTGGATCTGTTAAGAGCCCATTGGGACAAGGAACTCCACTTTTGTGTCCAGTCTTCAGAGATAAGAAAACGATCTAACCTGCTTTTCGCTGTGCCATTAGTACGATACCAAGTAAACTTTCTTCCTAATAAAGGTAGATCAATGAGGTCGAGCCCGGTGATAATGTCTTGAAAGTCTGAGATTTCCCTGTTATTAGTGGATTATCTTGAAGATCCCCTCCTTTCACCCGTTCTGGAAACGGCATTAAAATCCCCCGCAAAACACCAATAATCCCCTCCATGAATTTATTTCAGCGCAATAAGATCAATCCAGAGATTTCTTCTTTCAACAACTGAACACAACGCATAAACATTAACCATTTGACATGGAGTCTGCTCGGCACCCCACCGCCCAGTCAAGAGAATGAAATTATTTTCGACTATGAAGTTATCCATCTTGAACGATTTTATGTTCGATATACGCAGTAAACCTCCCGACATGCCCGTTGCCGGAGCACTTATCCAATCACATTCTTCATTTCCCCAAATCATAAAGGAAAGCTTGTTATCAAAAGTTTCCAGCTTTGTCTCTTGCAAAAAAAACATGTCCAGTTTATAGCTGCCCACCATTTTCCTAATTTCATTGACCTTAACTCCCCCCCTTAGCCCCCTACAATTGAAGCTAATGATTCTCATTAATCAGCAACATTTCCCAGCCCATCTATTTCAGGATTAATATTTTTCTCAAATCCATTTTTATTGCAAATTTAAAAATATTATTAGCTTAATGGTGATATTATTTACAATGATAATATAAATTAACAATTCTACTATATATTGTATATGTAAACATATTAGGAATGAAACTACGATCACCCAATGGGCCGGAGAGAAACATGATGCTTTTAAACTGTAGTTTGATGAAAAAACATCATGTTGTTTATCAATTGTTAAATACATGTTTAAATTAATTACTTTATAATTAATAAAATAATGAAAAAAGGGCAGATAAGCCCAATGGATAGAGACATCAATATTGGGGTGTGGAACTTAAGGGGAATGAATGATCCCCTTAAGCATGAGGCTCTAAATAATTTTCTTAGGAACAATAAGTGCTCCATTGGAGCCATAGTAGAAACTAGAATAAGAAGCAATAGGTATGACAAGGTTATCAATAAATGGAAGAGGCAATGGGAAGTTGAGAGCAATCTGCATCACAGTAAGAACTGTAGAATTCTGCTAATGTGGAAAAGTGAGAAGGTTAATTTGGAAGTAGAAGCAGCTGGAGATCAGTATGTACACTGTAGAATTCAAACCAAGGACCAGCCATGGAAATGGGACATCACCTTTATATATGCACACAATCACATGGAGCAGAGAAAGGCACTTTGGAGGAAGCTTAGCAACATAGGCCAGAACATGAAAAATCCCTGGATTGTGGCAGGGGATTTCAATGTGGTACTAAGGCTAGAGGAAAAATGGAGTGAGGATACTTTGCAACATAACAATATTGGTACTGAACTTAAGGACATGCTGGAAATAACTGGACTAGAGGATCACATATATATTGGCCCTGTCTACACATGGAGTAACAACCATACTTTCTGCAAATTGGATAGAGTGTTGGTGAACCAGGAGTGGTTGGCTTCCAATAGAGAATCAGTGGTGCAATTCTTACCTCCTGGTATTTCTGATCACTCCCCTAGCTTGATTAAAATATTTGAGGGGGACAAGAAGGTAAGAATTCCTTTTAGATTCAAGAACATATGGACTGAAGATGAGCAGTTTATGAGCATTGTGAAAGACACTTGGGACAACACTGACATGGGATGCAAGATGTTCCAATTAGTCACAAAAATGAAGAACCTCAAGGAGAAGCTCAAGAAACTGAATACCAGCAGATTTCAAGACCTGGAGCAGAAGGTTCAGAAAACTCACAAGGAACTTCAGGAATTGCAACAACAAGTGCTCCTTGATCCAAGAAAGATGAGTCAGGAGGTGATTAATAAGAAGGAGGAATACATAAAGATCCAACACACTCTGAACAAACAGCTCCATCAAAAAGCAAAAACAGATTGGGCAGAAGAAGGAGACAGAAGCAGCAAATTGTTCTTTCAACATATAAAAGCCAGAAGAAAAGCTAACCACATTCATACACTTCTGACAAGTGATGGTAAGAGCTTAAATACAAAAGCTGAGGTAACTAACCATATACTTGATTTTTATCAGGACATGTTTGGCAAGGAAAGGAATAGGACCAAGGTGAATAAAGAGGCATTTGGACAAGGGCCAAGAGCAGATGAAGATATGAACAGAAAACTGCAAGCACCAATAAGACAAGAAGAAGTAAGACAAGTAGTGTTTAGCATGAATAGCAACAAAAGCCCAGGGCCAGATGGCATGAATGCCTGTTTCTTCAAAAAGAGTTGGCAAGTGACAGGTAAACTTGTATTTGAGGCAGTGGAAGAATTCCAGAAAACAGGTAAACTTCTGAAGCAAATAAATACAACTTCTGTTTGCCTTATTCCTAAGTCTGTTAATGCTTCATCTCTAGTGGATTTTAGACCTATAGCTTGTTGCAACATAGTTTATAAGATTATCACAAAAATACTTGCTAATAGGATCAAGAACCTTCTGCCTGACATGATAAATCAATGCCAAAATGCTTTTGTAGCTGGTAGGGATCTTTTTCAGAATGTGTTTGTAGCTCAAGAGCTCATTAGAGGCTACAATAGGAAAAATATCTCCCCTAGATGTATGTTGAACATAGACCTTAGGAAAGCCTATGATACCATAAACTGGGAGTTTCTTCAAGAAGTGCTTTGGGGTTTGGGGTTTGATAAGTGGTTTGTGCATCTGATTATGAAGTGTGTTACCACTGCCAGCTTTTCTTTTTGTGTTAATGGTAGCTTGGAGGGTCATATGATAGGAAAACAAGGCTTAAGACAAGGGGATCCCTTATCCTCTTACTTATTTGTGATTTGTATGGAGTATATGTCTAGATTAATCAAATTAAAGACAAAAAATAACAAAGAGTTCAAATATCATCCCAAAACCTCCAAACTGGACCTTACTCATATGTGTTTTGCTGATGATTTATTGCTCTTCTGCAGAGGGGACAATGGATCACTGATCAACCTAAAGAACATAATGGATGAGTTCTCTTCCTTATCAGGATTACAAATAAACACATCTAAGAGTGCAATTTTCATTGCAGGAGTGCAGGGGGAAGAAAGGACAGAACTGCAGCATATATGGAAGTTCCCTGAAGGGGAGTTCCCTGTTAGATATCTAGGGGTTCCCTTAAGCCCAAGGAAGTTGAAAACCAGAGAGTATGAACCTTTCATTAAGAAAGTGAGCTCAAGAGTCCAAAGCTGGATGGCAAAACAGCTGAGTTATGCAGGCAGACTACATTTGGTAAAAGTTGTACTCATGTCTATTAACAGATTTTGGTGTTATATCTTTCCTACACCAGTTGGAGTTGCACATAGAATTGAAGCAATATGCAGGAATTACCTATGGTCAGGACAAGAAACAGGGAGAAAGAGTCCAGTGGCATGGTCAAGAATCTGCCAAGAACTTGAGCATGGAGGCCTCCAAATAAAAGAGATATTAAGCTGAAATAAGGCTTTACTTTGTGCTCAAATCCTCAACATAGACAATCATCAGAAAAGGGAAACCATTTGGACAAGATGGATTACAGAATACAAATTGAAGGGAGGAGGAATTTGGGAAGTGCAAAGAAGAGAAGGGGACTCTCCATGGTGGAAAACTGTCCTAAGATTGAGAGACCACATACAGGAAAAGAGACCCTCCATCCAACCAGCAGAGTGGAGAAAAATGGAACAAAAACAGGTGACACAGGAATGTTACAACATTTTTCACAAGAAAACTTCACCTATAGGGTGGAGTGAACAAGTATGGAACTCAATCTCCACTCCTAGAGTAGCTTTCATAAACTGGCTTGTTATGCAAAAGAGAATTGCTACTAAGGACAGACTTCTCAAGTTTAAAATCATAGAGGATGGTAATTGTGATTTATGTAACAATGCTATTGAGACTATTGAACACTTATTCTTCCAATGCCCTCTGGTCAAGCAAGTGCTTGAGCCAATGATGAGGTTGGTTGGAATTTATGTCTCAAACTTGCAGATTCAGGAATGGAGTGATTGGTTCAGTGCCTCAAACAGGAAAAAAATGGATGTTTTTCAAGTAAGAGCTGCAATGTTTGGCACTGTCCTAACAGGAATCTGGAACTGGAGGAACACAAAGGTATTTGAAGGTAAACTGATACCTGCAAAATCTGTGTGCAAGGAACTTGCAAGTGATATCCAGATGAGAATTAAACATAAGTTAGGAAAAAAGGAAAACAGGTTTACTAAGAGTGTTTTGACAAATATAAACAGAATGTTGGCTGATAATTAAAAGAATGAACATTATTTTCCATGTCACACATAACTGCTTTGCTGTGGAGTGTTTGTATGAAACAGGAACAGAAGACAGCAGCTGAAGAAAGACAACAGAAGCAGGAAGCAGGTAGCTAGTCCTTTGCCCTTGATCTCACTCCCACCTCTAAAAGAGAGTTGGATTAATGCTGAAGCAACTATCAAAACAGCAACCCAGGACTACTGAATGGTGCCTGAAGAGTACAATCACGGTTATTGATACCGGAGCTGGAAAGGAGTGGGGAACCATAAGAGTATAGTGAAAGGCAGAGGCTTAATAAATAGGAATAGCCCTAGGCTAGAGCTATTTATTTTCCTCAGCTTGATAGAGCATTAATTCTTGAACAATTGTAGCTTCGACTTGGGGTATGCCCCTCGTATTCTTGTAATAACTCTCTTTTAGCAATCTATTTACCTTTCGTGCAAAAAAAATTATAATTACTAAGAATAAGATAATTAATACTTTTTAAAAACAAAAACAAGCAAAAATGAAACTAGAGGTAACATAATGCGGGTTAAAATAACCTGCAAAAAATGAAGTAATTATTTTCGTCATTTCTACTCAAGTATAGACTATCGATTTGAAAGAAATAAGTTTTTTGTGATAGAAAGAAAATAAAGGAGAAATAGGTTATGAGAAATGAATTTACAGCTGAACTTATATATTAGAAAGAAAAAGAAAGAGAAAAAAAGAGAAAGAGAAATACAAGGAGACCTCCAAAGTCCAAACTGAGAAGAAGGCCCATTTAATTTGGGGGACACATGCCAAATCCTCAAGGCTGGCACACTCAAACTGGAACAGAAGATTTGAGCCGCGACATCTCACCATAATACACATTTTCAAAAATTCTTATAATAAGTATAAATATTGATTTAATATGTCAAGATACAATAATATACAAACATGTGTAATTTTTTTAAGTATTAATTAATAGAAACGTAAGGATATTGTGTGAAACGCAAATTTTATTAGCCCTTTAATACAACAAAAAATAATATCAATTTTGGTTCTTTAACAATTTCAATTTATCATTGAATCAACAATGCATGAGACTGGCACGTGACCAAAAGATGGGGTAAAATAAGTGCAACATGCACGAATTGGAATTGATTTCTCATGGCGTGCATTTGGCACGTGTGGTGCTAATTTTGCTCAAATAATTAGTTTTTAGATCTGACAACAAGTTAAGCGCACAAATTGTATTTCTTAGTTTTTAAGATAAAAAGTATAATAATTGTCGAAAATTACAAAGGGGCTTTTGTGAAAAGAATTTAAATGCAAGCTGTCCAAAGAAGTCACAAGCTTCTATGATTTGTTTACAAAGAGGTCATTTATGGTGGAACAATAATAGCGAGGCTCAAAATATCTCGAGTGAGCTCGTCTTGCAAGTGGTTCTAGTCGGACATGCTCACACAAATCGAGAAGGTGTGTTTAAATAACTAAGAAGAGTACTGGAAAAACGCCATATTATTACATTCATTAATATAATTAAATCCTACCCCAAATCAACATAAGATAGATGTGTACTTAATCAAATATATTTTGTTTCAGCATTTCACATTCGGGAACACTTTTTCAAAAAATAAATCATTTTCAAAGAATTAAAATGTAAGAGATATTAAATTGCCTTCATATTAAAGAGTTTTGTACTTCTTCTCTAAATTATCAAGAATAATAAAATAATCAGCGCGCCTTTTCTAGAAACCATCGTTGGGTCATATTAATATGAGTCAATTCCCCATGTAATACAATTAGTGACGAGAAAATATAACATGGGTAGAAATGAACCTACAAACTTTTACTCCCCAAAAAAACTAAAATAAACTATTAAACACACAATGTTCATACTTTAAATAATTTTCTTACACAAACTAGAATATAATTATAACGACTCCCACTATTTAATCTTTTCACTTAATTTCCGAAACGCTAACGACGTCCGTACGCCCAATTTTTTTCCTCAACTTCTTAGCCAATTTGACGATGTCAATGCATTCTCCCTTCACCACCGCTTGATCCTTCTCCTTCCCTTCTATTGCAACTGAATCTACTCCTACAAAGTTGATTAGTTACATTATTAATAAATTATACTATTTCATTTGTAACAACTTTATCGTATAATATTAAGAGCAATAATTCTAGTAAACACTATTATATTTAGAAAAAAAAAAGAAAAAAAAATGTTACAAACCACGAGCCTCGGCAGCGATTTGCATTGCCTTTTTCGTGCATTTACAATTACAAGATAGCGACGGAATTTGAAACACGATTTGTTGCTGCAAAACAAATTAACAAAGGCAATAATCAGAATTTAAATAGGATGTTTTCTAAACAAAAAAATAATAATGATAAGATAGTTGTAATTTAAGAACTAACAGAAACAACTCAAAGTAAATTTGTAAATAGTCATTAGTCATTACCTTCATTTTTAGCACATGAGGAGAGTTTTTTTTTTCTCTCGAGAAAATGCTAACAAAGAACTATTGAAAATTAAAAAGACATTGCTCTGATCTCATATATATATATCAATGTAAAGTGGATGATTGCGTGTTGAAGTATTTAAAAAAGCAAAAATACCATGAAAAGGGAAATAAAGAAAACGATGGCAACAATGACACTTGGAAAAAGGTTTTTGATCTATTTATCCTTGTGGGTTTGTTCACATTTTTCAACTGACTAGAAACAAATATATTGTTGGAGAACGTACAAAGTCTTTGTGAATTTTTGGTCCACGTGAAAAGGACGTGGTATGGATGCACACATATATATATTTAAAGTGCAGAATGTAGAAGAAATTAAACTTAAATTCGTGCAATACTATATGAACATTATAAGGCTATGAAATATATGTCACGTTTCAACAAATTAAAGATGTCGGATTTTAGTACAAAACATTTGAAAGGTGTTTGATGAGCATGCATGATGATATACGAGATATGGGTGGATTTATTTCTTAAAGTAGTTTTATATACCTCACGAGTTAAACGAACAAAAACAGAAATCTGACTTTTACATTGAGGTTCTAACAAAAAAGAATATTAGAAAAGATCAACTGATCAATTAAAGACTAGAAATTAAATACGTGTTTTCTGAAGGAAAAAAAAATCCTTTAAGGTAGTGTACTTTCTTAAGTGACCTATATAATCAGCATATATTGAATTTTGCTTTATTTATATTTTAGGAAATTATTTGTAATTTTGTTAATTAATTGTTAACTACTTACTATTTATAGTAAGCCGCTCCTAATTAGGTTTATTAGTTGTTTGATCATCAGATTAGCACATTAGTATAAATAGAGTTCTCCATTGTAATTCTTATTCATTAAGTGTTATTTTCAGACTTTAAGAGAGAAGAAAGAGCCTTACTTTCTTTCTCTAAACTTGTACAAACACAATCCTTTGATTTCTCTTTGTTAAATGAAAATGTTGATTCCTTTCTCTTCTTGTTACTGTTCTTCATTGCCGTTGAGTTCTCAATATGGTATTATTCGCTGAGTTCGATTCATCGTCGAAATTCCGCTGCACTACTTCGACCTTGAAGGTTTTTTCTCTGTTCTTGTTGATTTCTACTTGATCACAGTGGTGATCCCCTCTTTCCTGCACAAATCATTGTTTATTTGTGATTTATATGTTCCGTTCTTGTCAAAATTGGATTCTTTGAAAACCCCCAATTTTGTAACCCTAATTTTGATATGCAAATATGATTGAACCTGCAAATTCTTCATCTACGACTCCTGTTGTTTGCTCTAGTTCTGTTCCCACTCAAAAGAATCACTGTGGGGATTGCTCCTCTGTGTACTACCTAGGTTCACATGACTTCACACGTACATCTATTATGGCAGATCAACTTAATGGTACTAATTACATCTCTTGGAGTAGGAGTATAATCAATGCACTTACCATTAAGAATAACTTGGCATTCGTTGATGGTTCCTTGCCAAAACCCTCCCCTGCTGATCCTATTTTGTTGAACTGTTTGATTAGAGCCAATGGGTTGGTTTTTTCTTGGCTTAACTACTCTATCACTAAGGAACTCAGAAATAGTTAAATGTTCTATACAACTGCTTATGACTTGTGGAATGAGTTGAAGACAAGGTATTCAAGAACTGATGGTTCTATGGTGTACCACCTACAAAAATCCCTCTCTACTATCTCACAAGGAGCTAAGAATGTCACTGAATACTATCACAATTTTAGGGCTCTATGGGATGAATACAACAATCAGAGACCCATTGCTTCTTGTTCTTGTGGGCTGTGCATTTGAAATCTGAACAATACTTATGCTATGCTGGAACATCAACAATATGACTGTGTGAGGAAGTTTCTGGTGGGCTTGAATGACTCTTACTCTGCTGTAAGAAGTCATATACTATTGATGGCTCCTCTACCCTCTCTTACAATAGTGTATTCCATTATTCTGCAAGAAGAGAATCAAAAAGATCTATACTCTACTGCTACTCATGTGGATACCATGGCTCTCTTTACCAGGCAAAAGAACTTTGGAGATTCTCAACCAATAGCACAAATGCAGAATGGTTCCAATTCAGCGTTCCTTACAAACCCCCACTCTCAAAGTAGGAGAAGAAGAAGCAGAGGTGTACTCATTGTGAATACAATAGGCACCCCATAGATAAGTGCTTCCAGATTTATGGTTACCCTCCACGATGGAATGGTCCTACTGGCAAAAGACAGCCTCCACAAAGATCAGTTAACTCAACAAACACTTCCACTGATCAGCTTACTATGCCCTCCACTACTTATGAGTTCACTCCTAAGTCTTCTACACATGAGCTGTTTGAGCAATTTCTTGCATACCAAAAAGCCCACGAACAACTCAAGACCACTAGTGCTCCACCAGATACCTCCCACCACTATGCTACTACTATGAACACTGGAAAACAACCCCACTATGTTGTAGTAACAGTGTCAATACATGAGCTACATATCACATGATATGTGATTTGTCACACTTTCATAACACTCCTCTACCTACTCACACTACCATTCATTTACCTAATAAAAGTTACACTGTAGCTACTCATATAGGAACTGTTTTACTGTTTCCTGGAGTTGCTTTAACTGATGTTTTATATGTTCCTTCTTTCTCTCATAATCTGTTGTCTATTTCTAAATTTACTAAACTAACAACTATCATGCTTACATTTATGTCTTCCACCTGTCTAATACAGGACTCAATTACCATACAGATGATTGGTTCTGCTAAACTCTTGAACAACCTCTATGTTCTGCAATTTTATGACTTTTCTGCTAAACATTATTCTTGTAATAATGTGAAATCTCAGCCAAATATATGGCATATGAGACTAGGACATCCTTTTACGGAGAAACTACTATCTATTCCCTCTATTGACACACATACTTGTAAAGAAGCTCATTGTGATGTATGTCCTTTATCAAAGAAAAATAAACTTTCTTTTCTAGTTAGTACTTCTTCTTCTATTGCTCCTTTTGCTCTTGTTCACTGTGATGTATGGGGTCCTTTTTCTGTTCACTCTCATGATGGATTCATATTTTTCTTAACTATAGTTGATGACTTTGCCAAATGAAGTATGCTCTTGACATACTGACTGAGTCTGGTTACTTGGCAAGCAAACCTGCTTCAACACCAATGGATTGCAAAACCAAACTCTAGAAAGATGATGCTGAACCACTATCTGATCCTTCAGAATACAAAAGACTTGTGGGGAGATTATTGTACTTAACAATAACTAGGCCAAATTTATGCTTCCCTATTCAAGCTTTAATTCAATATATGTCCTCTCCTACTCTTTCTCACCTTGCAACAGCTCACATGGTACTAAGATACCTCAAAACAACACCAGGTAAGGGGTTATTCTATCCGGGTTATTCTATCCAACACAATCTGATACTAACTTAAAAGGGTTCTGTGACAGTGACTGGGCTGGATGCAATGATAGCAGAAGAAGCATAACACGTTATGCAATCTATCTTGGTGATTCCTTGATTTCCTGAAAGGCAAAGAAGCAACCAACAGTCAGCAGATCCTCTACAAAAGCTGAGTATAGATAAATGGCTACAACCTACTGTGAGATGATATGGCTTCATCAACTCTTAAGTGTTCTCAAAATAACTTGCAGCAGGGCCCCTCTCCTGTGTACAGACTTCAAAAGTGCAGAAGCAATTACCCATAATATTGTTCATCATGAAAGGACAAAACACATACAGATAGACTGATATTTTGTAAGGAATAAAGTGCAACAGAAACAGTTGAAAGCAATGCATATTCCCAACACAATTCAGTTAACAGACATTCTCACAAAGCCCCTATCTCTTCAAGCTTTTAACCTCATGACATCCAAGATGGGCATGTTGGACATCCATGCCCCGCTTGTGGGGGAGTCTTAACTGATCTATATAATCAACAAATATTGAGTTTTACTTTATTTCTATTTAGGAAACTATTTGTAATTCTGTTAATTAATTAGTTGTTAACTACTTACTATTTGTACTAAGCCGCTGCTAATAAGGTTTATTAGTTGTTTGATCATCTCATTAACAGATTAGTATAAATAGAGTTCTCCATTGTAATTCTTATTCATTAAGTGGTATTTTCAGACTTTAAGAGAACAAAGAGCCTTACTTTCTTTCTCTAAACTTGTACAAACACAATCCTTTGATTTCTCTTTGTTAAATGAAACCGTTGATTCCTTTCTCTTCTTGTTAATGTTTTTCGTTGCTGTTGAGTTCTTAATATACTTGTTGCACAAACGATTTAATTTATGTGTTACTTTCATGTATATTTTACATGTAAAATACTCTTTAGTTTGTTTTGAGAGCAAATAAGGCTAGATGGGAGGAGTAAGAATTTGAACTAATTACACAGATATATACTTGTATTTGAGTTTTAATCTTTTCAAAGATAAAACTAAATATACAAATACATATAATGAACATATATAGTGTGAGGAAGTATTCCACATCACTTGCCTATTGTTTGTACTTCGTAAAGAGAGAATCTCTCTCCACCTATACTATAGAGATACTGTTGAAAATCACTATGCAATGCAGTATACTGAAATAACTATGCTAATTCATCAAAATAATTTATTACGTCACATAAAGATATATCATTATGTGTGACACCGTGAGTGTTATGTGCGTGTGTTTTGTCAAGTGAAAAAAGTTAGGAAAAGTTTGAGTGACCAAGAATAATTATTTAATTTTAAATATGAATTATATTTTGTTTCAGATATCTACATGTCGTCGTTCAACCTGTTGGATTAAATACTTTACGATGAATATTCATTCATCAATCCAAAACCGACACATGTTAAACCATAAAGAAATTCATAAGTTATGAATCGAGAAGCGTACCTTGATCCATACAGATAAGCTTTTTACGCGAGAACGTTGAGACTTCGGTCTTCCACAGACAAATTCTAGCTCTCGATGAGATCTCGCTCAAATGATGGGAAAAGAGGAGGAGAGTGTTTCAAGAATTATTTTGGGGACCAAAACCCGATCATTATATAGTAATCTAATTAGAACCCCACACTACAAGAAAATGGCTGTTTCCCGACCGAAATCCGGTCGGGAGGTTCTCCGACTGCTTCCAACCAGATTTCGATCCGTAATGCCATTTTCGATCGGAGTTCAGTCGGAAAACTGAACTCCAGTTTTCCCGACCGGACTCCGGTTGAAAAAATTATTTTCCAATCGAATTCCGGTCGGGAACAAGTATTCCAGACCGGATCCCGATCGGCAATATTCGTTACTATGCGGTTGGCAATAGTGCTATTACTGACCAGAATCCGGTCGATAATGATAGGATTTAGGGTTTAGGATTTAGGGTTTAGGGTTTAGGGTTTAGGGTTTAGGGTTAATATATACTCTATGATTAATATATATATATATATATATATATATATATAGAACTTAAAACAAGTTTAATAGTAAACTTACTATGTTAATCAATACTAACTAAATATTAGTTCAAAAGAACATTAAACTAACAAAATATTAGGTCAATTCATATATTTATTGAGATTCAATAGTTAAACTCACAAACACATCATGATTTTTCTAAAAATAAGCAAAAAAATTGAATATTTAGAGTTTTACCGACCGAATTTCGGTCGAAAAAATATTCATGTCCATTTCCGACATGATTCAGGTAGGTAATAATATTCATGACCATTTCCGACCGAAGTCCGGTCAAAAAACTGGGCAGAAATATAATTTTGACCGAAATTTGGTCGAAATTCTCGGCCGAATTGATTTTTCGACCGGATTTCGATCGGAAAATCTGAAAAAAATGGCGGATTTTTAAATTTTCAAATTTAAAGCTTTTCCCGAACAGAATTCCGTCGGAAAAACTCGAAAATTTAGGCGAGATTTGGTGGGAAATTCAAATTTTCCAAAAATTCTAAATTTTTCTCCAATTTCTATATACACTTCATTTTTCTCACAATTTTCATCTAATTTACACAACGCTTTTCTCTTCATTTCTTCTCTTCATCTTTAAACACTTTTTTCACAAACACAAATATTTCATCAAAATATTTCAGCATAAACATATTTTCCTCATTTCATCTTTAATTAACACTTCATTCTTCATTTTATCTTTCAATAAACACTTTTTTCTTCATTTCATCTTTACATAAACACTTTTTTTCTTCATTTCTTTTTTCAAATATTTTTTCTAGCATATCTTTAAATAATTCAATAATATTTTGACAAACACAAATTTTTTGCGTTTTAGATTGGGCAATAAATCAAAATATTTCAAAAAAAATAAAATAATAATATTTCAGTAATTATTACCGATTATTTTTTAAAATCTGTTAAATATTATTTTCGATCGCATTGGGGTCGAAAATACGTTGAATATTATTTATGACCGGCATTCGGTCGGAAATGCGTTGAATATTATTTCTGTCTGGACTCCGGTTGGAAAATATGAAAAGTGTTTTAGCAACCGGACTCCGGTGGCAAAAAGTTGCTACCGAAATCCGGTCGGTAAATATAGGTTCCGACCGGACTCCGGTCGGAAAAGTCTCCGGTCGGGAAAACTTTTCCGACCAAAGCAATCCCGAACGGAAATTTTCGACCTTGTTTCGGTCGGTAAAAGGTCATTCCCAACCGAAGATGGGTCATTATCGATCGAATTTGCGGTCGAGAAAAGGCTATTTTCTTGTAGTGCCATAAACCCTAATTAAACTCATATTGGGTATTACACATTACAAAGCCTATACATTATTAGATGCTTATTAGGCTCCTCAGTTTCGATCACTTAATTAGCCCAATATATATTATTAGTTTAAGGTGGTGTTTGCAAACTCTTAAAAAAAGCTATAATTAGCTTTTTATTTGAACAAGTGATTTTGGGGTGTTTGCAAATCTAGCTTTTTCGGTTACAAAACTTTTTTTAAGCTAAAAAAGTTCACAATCTTCAAGCTGGTGTGGGGGTGCTTTTGGTTTAACTAAAAATTGTGAACTTCTACTTTTCCACTAGAGTTTGCAAACACCACCCAAGTATAGTTGTCTCAATTTAATTGTCCACTAAATAGATTATTAGAAATAATCTAACACAACCCTCATTCTCGTAAATAAAGTGCAACAAAAAAAATTCCCTTATGAAAACTTCAAGAATTAGTTAAATTAATTAGTATTATATATATTACTCGTTTAATATATTTAACTCATAAAGTTTTGATGGTTAGGTCTTTGAGAAAATAAGCTACTAAGATAATTGTGGTTTAATGAAGAAAATAAACAAGTAGGAAGAGAATATTTTCTTGATTTCATTATATATTAGTAAATATCCGTATGGTTAGAAAATAAAGAAAAACAACTGAAGTTAGTTGTAGTGTCACAGGGTTTGCTTAAGAATGCAAGCAACCTGAGATCAAGCTCGGAATCACATGCATCATGGAAACAAATTTGGAGGTCTCGGGTAAGATTAAGCTCTTTCTTTGGCGTAGTTGTATGGATATTTTACCAAAACGGTGGAAGTTAGAGCGTCTGAGGATTTGCTTGGATACTAGTTGCGTGGTGTGCAATGTGGGGATTGAAACGACGACACACTGTTTGTTTTGAGTGGCACATAGCACGTAAAGTTTGAGCGTTGGCAAACTTCCAGGTCTCGTCGTGGTGAAAGGATCAAGATTTGTTGGACTATGTGGAGAAATCGCAATAGTGTTTTGGCGGGCGAGAAGATTAGGCGGCCGGATGAGATTGTAATGTTTGCGCAGCTTTATGTGTCGAATTGGATGGTACATAGTGGAAAGAAAGGAGTCGGTATTAGGGAGCAGGACATTGGGTGGGAACCACCGGTAGGCGAGACGATAAAGATAAACTTTGATGGGGCATTGTTTCTTAAGGATGCGGCCACTGGATTGGGCGTTGTTGCCCATGATAGTCATGGGGTTATGCTCGCATGGAGACAGCGCCGAATTTCAGCGTTTTTAGCTCCATCGAGTGTTGAGGTTTTGGCGGCGTTGTGTGCAGTTCGTTTGTTGATTGACAAGGGATGGGATAACGTCATTTTTGAGGGGGATTGTTTATCCGTCATTCATGATATCTTATATGGCCGTAATGAGGACATGTTACCAGGGGCGGGCCCAAGGCCAAGGCTAACCTGGGTTTCAGCTCGGGGTCAGCCTTGGGCTTGCAACTATATATGTATATATTTCAGCCCTGAGAGGATTATTTCTAGTCCATCTAACATAGGCTAAAGTTACTGGTCCAAACATAGGGAAAACAAACTAAGCAGCAAATAAAATCAGGCCCAACGGAAAGAAGCCCAATATTGAAATATTATTTAATTGATTTGCTGCTTTAGTGTTGAATTGCCTAATTTGAACATTTTTTTTACGGAAAGAAATAAACAGTGAACTGGGCACTTGGACTGCATTAAAAAGATAAAAGAAAACCAACATCAAGTAAAAGAAAGTAACAAGAAGCAACAAATTTTCTACAACAAGAAGAGAGAATCCGTAAATCCTTAATTCTATTTCTCAAGTAAGGAAGTTTCTACAATATGCATTTTCTTACTTTGGGTTTATTCGAAAACTTATTTTTCTTTTCTTAGGTTTTTTTGTTCTAAACACTTTAAGTTTTTAGGTTTTTTATAGCTAAACACTTCGGTTTCAAATGTATATGTTTTATTGCATGCTGTTAAAAAAAAGTGTATATGTTTTATCACACTTCGGTTAGTTTCTTAATTTTTTATGTCACCTTTTAGAGCTTCAATTGGTGCAATTTAGCCAGCTTTTGGAGGCTTTTAAGAAGATTTGAGCTATGTGAAATTCTGATATATGGTAAAATTTCAGTTGAAAAAATAACAAAATAGATTAAAAAAAAGCTTAGTTTAAAAATACACTTAGCGACCAGAACATTACAAAAAATGATAATATAGAATAAATTAAAACTTCTCATGTTTTAGGATATGGCTTATCACTAATAAAATAATCACATAATAAATAATTACACACAATGAATTTATCTCAAAAAAATTGTACTTGTATCATAAGTTCATAGCCCATAATATTCTTAACTATTATAATATTCATTTCTTGAATTAAAAAATCTTATTATTTATTATTATCTTATTGATTATTTGACTTTATTCTGATGTGTTTATTTTATGTTATTTTAACATATGTTTGTATTTGACTCGATTTTTAAGCAGCCCGGGGTAAAAAAAAATCCTGGGTCCACCCCTGCATGTTACACCTTAATAACTTGAATGACAAACGTCGCTTATTTCGGCCGGGGTTTGGTATTCGTTGCGTTGGACGTACAACAAACGCGGTGGCACATGAACTTGCTCGGAGCGCTATAGAAGATGCTGATGGTTTTTAATTATTTTTAGTTGAGAACTTGGTTTTTATGGATCGTGTACCAATGCCGGTTTTTAGCCGCTTTTGGCCTCTTTTGGCGAGGCGGTTGTTTTGGTTTTTGATGGTAATACAAGTTTCAACTTCAAAAAGAAAAAAAAAAACCTCATCAGGGAGAAGAGAATCTTATTTAAGGTAGAGTTGGAAGAGAATTAAAACTGCTCTATATGAAGGAGAATTGCTCTGTACCTAATCATAATACTCTTCCTTTCTTATATATATTATTTCAACCTTAATTTGTACTACGTACCCGAGAAGATGTCAGAAATCACGAATGATTGCTTGTGGGAAATACTCATTCGTGTGCAGGCGGAACCTTTGTGGCGGTTCAGGCGCGTCAGCAAGACGTGGCGCCAAATCATCGACAACCCCAAGTTCATCAAATCTCATCTCCAATACAATCAAACCGAAGGGCAAGAACAACTCTTAATCCAAAATAATTCTGGTATTTACGCGACGTCCTGGGACTCCCTTAATGATTTTGATACCCTCACAAAAACAATCGAGGCAGCACCGGTCAAAATAGTGACCCGTTCTGTTGTACATATCCTGCCGCTGCCATCGTGCAATGGCCTGATTCTAATTCCCATCGACCGTGGAAGTACGTGGGGGAAGCTTTGGAATCCTTCCACGGGTGAGTTCCGTGAGCTGCGGAGACCACGCGTGGTTCGTAACATGAGAAGAGATTTGGTTGGTGATTACAACACGAAGAGCTATGGGCTCGGGCTTGGGTTTGATTCTGGTGCTGATGACTACAAGGTTGTTATGGTAACGCCTCAACCTCGCTATGTTCAGACAAGGGAGACTTGGGTTTATAGCCTGAAATCAGATTCTTGGAGGAGAGTTGTGGATTTTCCAAGTAGGGTACCCCTGATCCATGTTCGCGGGTTGTTTTTGAACGGCGCACTTCACTGGATGGTTCGTATAAGGGCCACTGGAGAGAGACAAATAATTGTCCTGGATCTTGAGACTGAAAATTACCGCATACTGTCGCTGCCCTCAGCCGCGAATCATCCTCTGGTGATCCACGTGTATTTGGAT
The DNA here is from genome assembly GCA_948329865.1 of Linaria vulgaris. Classification (NCBI taxonomy): domain Eukaryota; kingdom Viridiplantae; phylum Streptophyta; class Magnoliopsida; order Lamiales; family Plantaginaceae; genus Linaria; species Linaria vulgaris. The sequence goes on from OX415252.1 coordinate 117,165,934, forward strand.
GTGATGGACGGATGCTTATTTATAAGTTGCGGCAGCTCAGATGGCCTTGAAGGATGGATGATGAAAGATTACGGAGAAAGCGACTCGTGGACAAAAGTGTTTTCTCCTGGAAAGCCATTTAATTATAATTACAAGGTTGTAGCTTATTTGAAAAACAAAGGGTTTGTTCTTATTCAGTGCTGGAATCAGTACTGCTGGGTCGATATTGGGAAAGGAACGGTGAGAACGTTTGAGATAGAAAAGCCGTGGATCAACACGTTTTCTTTTCAAGTTATTCCAGCAAGCCTTGTTCGCCTTAGTAATAGCGATGGTGGTGGTACGGGCGACCGCAGCATTGCTGCTGTCGCCACGACATAAGGAAATAGGAGTCTTCGTGTAACTACATCTCATGCTTGGGAAGCTACTGAATATTTGGTACCGGCCTGATGATTAGTGTTTCGGTTCATATATAATTTATGAATGAATGGCAGAATTCTAACTTAGTTGTTGAGATTATAGTCTTGGATTTTCAAATTTACGTCTAATTCATCTAATTATTCCAATACAACCACCTGATTTCCTACCAAAATTATGGGTTAATTAACTCCACTTGATATATGAGTACTATAGAGATAAACCTCTATTGCAAAGAAACAATTATAGCTTTTAATTTCCAAAATTAATCTTATTGTTTCATTTAAATTAAAATAATTATGATTATACTGCCTCATGTGTGCTTGGTCGGAAAGTGAAAAATAAATTCGAAACGCCAATCCTAAGCCTAAAAGTGAGTAAAGAGAAATTGGCTACAATCAAAGTGGTACGATCGTAGATTTGCGTTACGAGGGAGATTACAGAAGGGTCGTACAAGGATCTTATGACAAGAGTTAAAATTCTGATCCCCTTTTTCGGACTACAAGGTCTCCCTTTTATATGTGGGACGAGGCTGCTCATTCTCATGGGCTTTGCCGAATGGGGAGGTAATTGGTGGGCGCAGTTTGTGGGGCCCTTTGCTTACTGGTGCACGCACGCTCTTCGTGGTTGTTTAAGGAGAAGACAAGCGTGATGGTGTGTAAGGACGTAAATGTTGTTTCTTCGAGATGGTAAATACGTGTCATGCTAAGTTGTTCTTATCTTAGTCGTAGGATAAGGCTGTTCGAGAGTGCTTTGTCAGCTTCGTCGCTTAGGCCGGGTCCAGTGTTGATCGCCTCGTATATTTCTTCTGTCATAGTCCTCGTAGGAATTGGTTCGCGGGGTTAACTCTATTGTAGGATTGTCCGTGTTCAAAGATTGGAATTCTACGCCGTGGCTCAGTCTGCACAGTTTTGTCGAGGAGGTATATATATTATCAAATTACATGAAATAAAAAGAGCGAAATATTTGAAAGATCTTTGTATCTGCAATACTCGTAATTGTGTCCAGTTGCACTTAGCAATAGTTGCAACTGTACACTTAAGTACAACAGACGACAGTCCTTTAATGTTTGAAGACAGTTTTTGCAGTTGCAATTGTGAAAAACGGTAAAGCACAAACAATAAAGAACACAGAAGGTTTTTAACGTGGTTCGGTCCAAATGGTCCTAGTCCACGGGGCTTTCACCCAAAGTTTGACTCAAACTGTTTCCTACTTAAGAATTACAATGAAGGATTTAAATCAACTCATATACTAGACTCCCTCTAACATATGCAGTTGCAACACCTAACCCTTAACTTGTTTTCAGAAACACGATTGAATCGAAGACACACTAAGCTACTCCAGAGACCCTCTGACTTAATGTTCTTCACTAATGACTCGATACAAGACTGACTGCTTAATATCCTTTTTAAAGTGCCTCATAATGACCTCGAGTCATCTCTTTATATAGGCGCACCAGAATCTTCTCTCGAATCTTCAGTTGCAATCCACTGGCGATCTTCTTTCCAAGTAAGAAGAGCCCGCCAGCTGTTCGCGAGACTGTCCTTCCATATTAAAAGGATTCCATCCGATCTTCATGGATCTTATAATGAATCTGCACGCTTATTAGTCCAAGTACAATAAAGAGATAAGAAAGGTATATCAGGATTTAGATGATTATATATCTTTCAAGATAAGCAAATATTCTTCAAGATAATTACCATATTAGATTTAACTAAATCCTAATAATTTAAACAAAACAATATCAACAAGGATAATGAATGGGCCGATCGGGTCAGGGTGTGAGACGCACGGCCCTAACAATCTCCCCCTTTGATTTGTTTTGTCAAAATTATTTACCAATCTGCACAAAGGTTAGTCTGCATTAAAAACCAAGTAGACGAGCAGAAGAGTAAAGTGAAGAGTAGAAAAGTACTGGTTGCAACAGCAGTGCAACCTTCCGCCAAAAACCAAAAGCCAAAAGAAACGTCTAACTCAAAATAGAAATTGTTTAGAGCAAATTGAACAACTCCCCCTGAACACAAAATCTCCCCCTTTTTGAAACAACAAATCAAGAGGTACCATGCCCAGATGATTCACCAGGCCCAGAGCGGAGACCAGCGTGTTGCAACAGACAGTCAAGTTTGGAGGCTTGCAGTGCCATCGAAGTGCGCAGCTCCTCATTGGCTTGGACCAGCTCAGCTACCAGGTTGCTCAACCTGGATAGTTCTAGGTGCACTCCATCAAGACTGGCAGAGGCGTCTGGAATGGAGCTGGACTGCTTCTTGGTGGATGGTCTAGTTGCAGCTGGTGGCGGTTTGTTCAGAATTTTAGTGCTGGCACGCATGACGGGACACTCAAGAAGGTCTTCTTTCTCCAGCATAATGGAGGGATGCCTGGAGGCAAAGTACCTGTAAATGAGGGCAGGGAACCCAAGTGAGAGATGGAAATTTGGAAAGGTACCCCGATAGATGCGCTCGAACACAAGTGTGCCCAGGTCAATTGCAACTCCCGTGCCAACACGAAACAACACACTGGCAACCTCAGGGCGGATGTTGGAGGTTTGCGTGCAAGGAAGCCAGTGGCTGACCAGGATGCGGAACAGCAGGTTGTAGCGGTTGGTGAGTGAGCTTGTAGGAAACGGGTCTTGCGGCCACACACGGATTGATCCCCCAGTCAGCTCATATGCAACTTTGTCCATGTTGCGCTCTAGTCGCAACTCAGATTTCCCGGCTGTGTCCACGATGGGTGCCTCCATGGCCTGGGAAAGTAGCTCAGCTGTAAAAGGGCAGACATTTCCCCGGAGATAGATGACATGGGCCTGTAGTGACCCTTCCGCATCGAGCTGGGTGGTGAGGTTAGCATAAAACTCTTGCGCCAGGGGTTTGTTGTAGTTGGTGGCGTTCTGAGTTGCAACTAACCACCCGCGCTTTTCAAGGAGTTTTACTACCCCAGTCTCTTCATAGGACTTTAGGTCCAACGGTCGTTCCACAACCATAGGACGCTTGCGAATTTCCAGCATTCTGGTTTCTGCGTCAGTAGTGTAGAACCGCTGAGAATGAGCCCTAGCAGCTTTCAAGGAGGCAAAGGCAGGAGCAACATCAGGAAGAGCGAAGGTAGACTCGGGCACATCCGGTGCGGATTTTCGTTGAGGGGCAGAGGATTGGGTTTTCTTCTTGGTGGGGGCATTGGACTTAGCCTTCTTTTTGGGAGGCTCAGGGTGCGCCTCCCGAATCTCTTCATCAGCGGAATCCTCCTCAGAGGCAGATTGTTCAGAGAGTTTGTGCAAACGGCGGCGTCGCGGGGGCTGACGGATGGTTGCCTTGGTTCGCTTTCTGGTTGTAACCCTAGAAGGAGCGGCAGCAGTGGGAATTGGCCGTTCTTCATCCGGCTCCTGTTGAGGAGTGGAGGAGGGACCGGCTGTGGCCGGCGCAGCAGCATGTGGTGGTGGAGTGGTCTCCTCAGCAAACGGAGAGCCTGCTTCATCATCGTCAGTCGCACGTGGTGCCTGGGGTGGTGACGGAGGAATTGTTTGTAGAGGGTCCATGTCAATGGGTTCCTCGGAGAAGGTAGCGGCAGGCTTTCTGGCAGATCCACCCATCTGAAAACAAATTGATGCTAAACAAGGCAGAGAGAGAGAGAGTGAGATCTGTGGCGGGTGAGCAAGTAGGAGGCGAAGTAAATAAATAAAGAAGGAATGCGAAAGCCCTAGAAATTTTGGAGGGAAAAACAAAGGCCCATTAAGACGTAATCTGCCCTAGATACAATTTACACACGATAATGAATCATGAATAAGGGACGGATAGGGATAAAATCAACACAAGATACGCTTATGAAACATGTCCAAACAACTTGCAAAAATAAAACTTGGACTCACAATGTGACACCCAGTGGGGCCCAATCACAAGTAATTAGGGCTCCAACGTGTAAGTAGAATTAGAGACAGTAACACGAGAACCAATGTGACCAGTGGAGAGAATCTATCCATTTACCAATCCAATTCAGTCTCGCCAAGGGAGTTTCACACAACTCAGTTGCAACTAAAGTACAGGGGTGAGAACGACTGGTAGCTTTCACACTGACACATTTGTGAGCAAGGTAGCTCTTTGCAATGAGAAGTCGCGTGCGATATGAATTGCTAGCTTTCACACTTGCTGCTTCTAGGTCAGGTAGCTTTTTCCAGTTGCAACTTATGGGCGAAGCCCTTCGTTCCCTTTTTTTTTTTTTTTTTTTTTTAAATTACACCATCCAAACATGAGGAGACTGTCTGAGATCAGTAATAGGCAGAAGGTCAGACACTGGTCATCCTCAGTTGCAACCGGGTTCCTGTTGCAATTCACAAAAGGCAGAGCCCTAACGACTTGCGAAGGTGCTCAAAACGTGTCACATCCAGAGCTTTGGTAAAAATATCTGCAAGTTGAAGGTCAGTGCACACATGACGTAGCTCAATAGTTTTAGCCTCAACCAGTTCCCTAATATAATGATATCGAATATCGATGTGTTTAGTGCGAGAATGCTGGACTGGATTTTTAGAGATGTTAATGGCACTTGTATTATCACAGTAGAGGAGTATTTCGTTTTGGGAAATACCGTAATCTTCTAGCATTTGTTTCATCCAAACCAGTTGAGTGCAACTGCTCCCAGCAGCGATGTATTCAGCTTCGGCGGTGGACAACGTGATTGAGTGTTGCTTTTTGCTGAACCAGGACACAAGATTTGCTCCTAGGTAGAAGCATCCTCCTGTAGTACTCTTTCAATCATCCGCACATCCTGCCCAATCTGCATCACTGTATCCTGCAAGAGATAGATTATCATTGAAGTTATAACTGAGCCCGAAATCTGCTGTACCAGAGATGTAGCGAATAATGCGCTTGACTGCCTTGAGATGAGACTCTTTCGGGTTGGCCTGATATCTTGCACATACTCCAACGCTGAAGCAAATGTCAGGTCTGCTAGCAGTGAGATACAGTAGACTTCCTATCATGCTTCGGTAAAGACTGGGATCCACCGAGTTGCAACTATCATCTTTGCTAAGACGATCTGTAGATCCCATGGGGGTTTTCATAGGTTTGGCATTTTCAAGGCCAAAACGCTTGACAAGATTCCTAGCGTACTTTGCCTGTGATATAAATATCTCATCATTTTGCTGTTTTACCTGCAAACCAAGAAAATAGGTGAGTTCACCAACCATGCTCATTTCAAACTCATTTTTCATAATAGAAATGAAGTGTTGCAACTCATCCAGAGATGTAGACCCAAACACGATATCATCTACATAAATTTGGGCAATAAGAATGTTTGTTCCAAAGTGTTTATAGAACAGGGTCCTGTCTACACTCCCTCTTGTGTATCCTTTTTCAAGGAGGTACACGGTGAGTCTTTCATACCACGCCCGTGGGGCTTGTTTCAAGCCATACAATGCTCTTTTCAATTTCAGCACATGATCATGGAAATGTGGATCTATGAATCCTTTAGGTTGTTCGACGAACACCTCTTCGTTCAAGTATCCATTTAGAAACGCACTCTTAACATCCATCTGGAAGAGCTTGAAGTGCAAACCGCATGCAACTGCGAGAAGAAGACGAATGGACTCTAGTCTTGCAACTGGGGCAAATGTGTCGTCATAGTCGACTCCTTCGACTTGCGTGTATCCCTGTGCAACTAGTCTTGCTTTGTTGCGCACTATATTTCCCAATTCGTCGGTCTTGTTCTTGAATATCCATTTGGTCCCGATGATGTTCACTTTGTCTGGGCGAGGGACAAGTGTCCACACATCGTTTCGTTCAAATTGATTCAGTTCCTCTTGCATGGCTTCTATCCAAGCTTCTTCTAGCAGTGCTTCCTTTATGTTCTTGGGTTCAATCTTCGAGGTGTAACTCACAAAGCGCACCATTTGGTCATATCTCCTTCGAGGGATGTCTCGCGTTCTTATCCCGTCACTTAAGTTCCCAATGACCGCTTCAGGTGGGTGGTTCCTCCTAATGTGTAGTGGTGCTTGTGGGTTTTCTGTTTGTACTGCAATGGTAGGGTCCATCTCTGTTGGAACTGTATCTGTCGGAGTATCCTCAGGTTGCTGGTTAACTGTATCAGTTGCAACTGGTGGTGAAGACTTATGCGGGCGGTGTGATTCTTCCTCATCATCAGCAGATGTTAGTTCGGTGATCCGAGCTTCCGATGATGTGGTTGCAAAGTCCCTGTAATCGTCAAACTCAACATTAGATGATTCAACTACAGTTTGAGTGCGCATATTGAACACGCGATAAGCATGACTATACCGTGAGTACCCGACAAAGATTCCTAGATCAGATTTGGATTGAAACTTACCTCTAGGTTCCCTATCATTTAAAACGTAGCAGGCGCAGCCAAAAACATGAAAGTGTTGAACATTTGGTCTTTTACCTTTCCAGAGTTCATAGGCAGTTTTGGTTGTACCTGGTCGTAGGTAAACTCGGTTGGTGACATAGCATGCAGTATTCACTACTTCCGCCCAGAACTTGATGGCTAATTTTTTTGAGTTTAGCAAAACTCTTGCCATTTCAACTAGTGTCCTGTTCTTCCTTTCAACAACCCCATTTTGTTGTGGTGTGATGGGGGACGAGTATTCATGAAATATACCCTTGTCAGAACAGAATTCAACGAAGCTTGAGTTTTCAAACTCTCTACCATGATCACTTTTAATTCTTTTAACAGTTAGATCCTACTCAGTTGCAACAGTATTGCACAGGTTTTTGAAGAAAACAAAGGATTCATTTTTGTCTTTTAGGAATTCCACCCAGGTGTATCTCGAGAAATCATCAACGCATACAAAAATGTAACGCTTACCAGAGATGCTTTCCTTTTGGATGGGTCCCACAAGATCCATGTGTAGTAATTCCAGAATCCTTACCGATGGTATGTGTTGCAACTCACTATGGCTCGCTCTTGTCTGTTTTCCTTCAATACATGAGCCACACCTTTCAATTGGCTTTGCTCCAAGTTTTGGTAATCCTCTCACACTCTGATTGTTGGAGAGCTGTGCCAAGGACTTGTAGTTGAGATGGCCAAGCCGTTGGTGCCATAATTCTGCAATAGATTCTTTGCTCGAGTTGCAAGTGAGTGACCTGAAAGTAGCTATACAGTTAGTCATAGTATAACAATTTTCAGTGCTTCTTAGTCCTTTCAGGACTATATTCTGGAATTGATCTACAACTTCACATTCATCTTTGGTAAAGTGAACAAAGAGATCATCGTCACACAACTGACTAATACTAATAAGATTTGCACATAGTCCATCAACATAGTGAACATCTTTTAGTTTGGGAAAGCCTTTAACACTTAGGGTTCCTTTCCCCATTATTTTTCTTCTGTTTCCATCCCCGAAAATAACATCCCCCTTTTGTTCATGCACAAAGTTGATTAGGATGTCCTTATTTCCAGTCATGTGCCTAGAGCACCCGCTATCAAAGTACTAAGAGTTAGAATAGGATCTTTCTTGAGAGGTAGAGTTGCAAGCAGTAAGACAAATAAGAGGGTTAGAAGATTTCTTAGCCCAGACTTGTTTTGGTGGTACGACGGTTGCAACTGTGGGTGTGTCTAGTATGATTTTCTTCTTTCTTTGGTTTCTCCTTTTCTTCTTCTGTCCTCTGGGGATAATGCGGGAAGGTATGCCCTGAGGTGTCCATAGCTGATAGCAATAGGGACGAATGTGTCCTTGAACTCCGCAGTGGTGGCAGGTAGGAATGAATCTTCCTTTAGCATACCTGTAAACGGAATTCCGATCAGATACTATTGCTGGCATATTACAATTAGTACGTACCTGATTGTTGGTATTGAGATAGTCAAAGGGAATTTCAACTCCCTTGGGTGTCCTCTTCTTTTTGGAGACGGATATCTTGGTATTGCCAAGGAATTTTGGTGAGGTGGAATCAACATATCCTACTCCTGTTTCTGGTGTGAGCAACTTCACATTCTTAGCCAGTGTGTCCAATTCTTTCTTGGTGAGATCACATACTTCAACAAGGGCTTTGTGAGCTTTAAGCGCCGATTCCAGATCAGCGGACACGAGATCTCTCTCCAAGGTGAGGGCGAGAACCTTTCTTTCAAGTTCGAGGATTTTGTTGTTCATTCTCACAGGGCTGCCAAAAGTAGAAACAATCTTGAGTTGGGCCTCCAATTCGGAGTTTCTTCTGCAGATTGCCTCCATATCCTCTGTAAGTTCCAACTCGTTAGTTTCAACTGAGTTGCAATCAGAGTCAGAACTGCTGCGAATTGAAACTCCCATGTTGGCTCTAAGGGGAATGAACGATGAAAATGCAACATCATCGGCTTCTTCTGTGTCATCTTCACTGTTATCAGATTCGTCCTCACTCCATGCGAGTAATGCACGGCTTCTGTTTTTTTCGAGCAGATTTGCACAGTCTGCCCTTATGTGTCCGAAGCCTTGACATTCCCTGCATTGAATACCCTTTCCAGACCTTTTGTTGTCAAGTCTATTAGTAGCGGAAGGCTTATTATTAGGTAGATCAGAGGGACTTACAACTGGGTTTGAAGAGTTACCTCTACTCCAACGTTTGTTCATCCTGTTGAACTTCTTTGTGAGGAGTGCTAGGGATTGCTCTAATTCTGAGTTGAGACTGTTTTGTGGAAGGCTGGCCTGAAGTGCAACTCCTTTGGAGATGGTGTCTCCTTCTCTCTTGAGTTTCATTTCCCATGCGGTTAGTGATCCCATGAGATCAGCCAGAGGTAGTGTGTTAACATCTTTTGCTTCTTCAATGGCTGAGACTTTCATCGCAAACCTTCCAAGAAGAGATCCTAGAAGTTTAAGCACAATCCTGGATTCAGGGAAGTCCGCTCCAAGGATGGTGGCTTCACTCGTGAGATGCCTAAGTTTGGAATGGAACTGAGCGATGGTATTCGTTTCTTCCATGCGTACATAGTTGAACTGGTCATTGAGTAGTTGCAACTTGGATGCGCGCACTTTGTCATTTCCTTGATGTGCATTCTCGATAGCCTGCCAAGCATCTTTTGCAATTTCACAGTTAGATATACTCTTATATTGGTCATAGTCAACAGCAACTAAAATAATGTTTAAAGCTGTAGAGTTGTAGTTTGCTAAGAGTTCTTCAGCATCGGTCCATTCCAGTTCGGACTTCACTCGTCCTTGATCATCTGTCGGTGGGGTCCACCCTTTTAGAATGCTCTTCCAGGCCTTCTGATCCTGTTGTTTTATGAAGTTTCGCATGCGATTCTTCCAGTAGGAGTAGTTTGTGGCCGTTAGCATTGGTGGTTTAATGGTCGACAGACCTTCCCTCATTTCTTCCATAGGGAAAACAAATTAAATAGACAAAAGATCTTTTAGACCAGAATCTACACTATGTAAATATAGTGACCCGCTCTGATACCAATTGAAAGATCTTTGTATCTGCAATACTCGTAATTGTGTCCAGTTGCACTTAGCAATAGTTGCAACTGTACACTTAAGTACAACAGACGACAGTCCTTTAATGTTTGAAGACAGTTTTTGCAGTTGCAATTGTGAAAAACGGTAAAGCACAAACAATAAAGAACACAGAAGGTTTTTAACGTGGTTCGGTCCAAATGGTCCTAGTCCACGGGGCTTTCACCCAAAGTTTGACTCAAACTGTTTCCTACTTAAGAATTACAATGAAGGATTTAAATCAACTCATATACTAGACTCCCTCTAACATATGCAGTTGCAACACCTAACCCTTAACTTGTTTTCAGAAACACGATTTAATCGAAGACACACTAAGCTACTCCAGAGACCCTCTGACTTAATGTTCTTCACTAATGACTCGATACAAGACTGACTGCTTAATATCCTTTTTAAAGTGCCTCATAATGACCTCGAGTCATCTCTTTATATAGGCGCACCAGAATCTTCTCTCGAATCTTCAGTTGCAATCCACTGGCGATCTTCTTTCCAAGTAAGAAGAGCCCGCCAGCTGTTCGCGAGACTGTCCTTCCATATTAAGAGGATTCCATCCGATCTTCATGGATCTTATAATGAATCTGCACGCTTATTAGTCCAAGTACAATAAAGAGATAAGAAAGGTATATCAGGATTTAGATGATTATATATCTTTCAAGATAAGCAAATATTCTTCAAGATAATTACCATATTAGATTTAACTAAATCCTAATAATTTAAACAAAACAATATCAACAAGGATAATGAATGGGCCGATCGGGTCAGGGTGTGAGACGCACGGCCCTAACAATATTAAATTTGTAATGAATATAACAAATATGAATGTACTTCAATTCAAATTCTTTATGATTCATTTAAAAAATGATTCATGATAACTGTTGAAGGCAATTTACTCAGGAAATAGAAACTTAGAATTTCACCTTATATTTTATAAATGCCAAAGTAAAGGCAAAATTAAATATACAAGCACGAGACTTGTCAGAAGCTTGAAACTATGAGTTCAACCTGCTCTACGTTATTATAGAAACCGAATTATTCAAATTATATATTTAAAAAAAAAACTAAAAAACAAAACAGGCGGGTGAATCAATTTTATCTTGGCAAGTCACATACGTACCTCCTATGTTGCACGGATACTCCAAACTTTTGAAAAATATTGTGTTGAATACGTGGGGACACCAACACTCTTTGGACACGCCTCGGATACGTGTCCGACACGCCACGTGGCGTGTTCGCAATTAATATAAAAAAGAAAAATACGGACACGCGTGTCAGACACATTTGTGACAGTTTGAGTTTATTGCACTTATTATTAAAAGTTTTTTTCTTAAAACATAACACCTATAAAATCGAACTCTAAAAACTTAATTTGTTAGTTATTAAATTAAAAAACAAAGTTAAAAACTGCACTATATTTTCATGTAGCACGTCAACCATTTCTTCCTCAACTACAAGTGATTCCTCAACTACAAGGGAATCAAAGTTAGAATTCAATTTCTTCTTTTTTTTTCTTTAATTATATTTCTCTTACATAAACTTCAATTGTCAAACTAAGTTAATTGCTTGGTTTTTATTTAATTTTAATGGCTTTTAATTTCAGTAATCCTATAAATCTAGAATTTAAAAATGAAAACTTCTAAAAGTGTACTACACTATTTTAGTTTACCAAACTATTTTGTACGGTTCGAATTCAACTAATTACTCATATTTGATCTCGTGAATGAACTTAAAAATATAACTTAAATATTTTGTTTTAATGTTGTTGCGTATATTAATATATAATATTAAAAAAATTAGACATGCCCATTCCGTATCCTATCCTATAATTTTTAAAAATTCATGTCGTCGTGTCCGTATCGTTTCATATGTGTGTCCCCGTGTTCGTATTCGTGCAACATAGCATACCTCCATCAGACAATCATACATCTTTATGTGAAATAATTCATAACAATGATTTATTTCACATAAAGATTATCAATTAATGTCACAATGTGTGTGAGTGTTGTGTGTATTGTCATGTGAAAGAAAAAAGTTAGATAAAGTTTGAATACCGATAATAATTATTTTATCGTTGACATACTAATAATATTTTATTTTTTTGATATTTACTTCTTGCCGTTCAAGTTTCAACCCTCATTCTCGTCAGTAAAAAGTGCAAAAATTAAATAATCTTTTTTTTCCTTAATGAAGATTTCAAGAATTAATTAAATTGATTACTATACTCATTGAATATATTTACTTATAAGTCTTTATAATATGGTTAAGTCTTAGAGAATTTACGTTACGAAAATAATTGTGGTTTGATGAAGAAAATAAATAAGTAGTAATAAGAGAAATATTTCCTCGATATAACTCATATCCTATGGTTAGAAAGGAAAGAAAAATAATTGATGTTAGTTGTAGCTGTTTTCTTTTGAAACGCATAAAAGAAACAAATAGGAGAAAAGAGAATATTACTGAGGGAAGAGTTGGAAAAGAATTAAAATTGCTTTACAAGGAGGAGAGTTGCTCTCTATATATATTCGACTCTTAGTTTCTTATATATTCATTATTTCAACCTTATTTTGTACTACGTACGTACAAAGGAGAAGATGTCAGAAGTCATAGACGATTGCTGGTGGGAAATATTGAATAGGGTGCCCGCGGCGCCTTTGTGGTGGTTTAGGCGTGTCTGCAAGACGTGGCGCAAAATCATCGACAACCCTAACTTCATCAAATCTCATTTCCAATACAATAAAACCGAAGCTCAAGAAAAACTCTTAATCCGAAACGATTCTGGTATTTACACGATGTCGTTGGATCACTCCCTTAATGGTTTTGATACCCTGAGCAAAACAATCATGGCAGCACCAGTCAAAACATTGACCCGTTCTTTTGTACCTGTCCTGCCGCTGCCATCGTGCAATGGCCTGATTCTAATTCCCATCGACCATGGAAGTAGGTGTGGGGGGGGGGGGAGCTTTGGAATCATTCCAGAGGCGAGTTCCGTGAGCTACGCAGACCACCCTTGGTTCGTGACATAAAACAAACTGGGATGGTGATTACAATATGCAGAATTGCGGGCTCGGGCTTGGGTTTGGGTTTGATTCTGCTGCCGATGACTACAAGGTTGTTAGAGTAACGCCCTTACAAGCGAGGGAGAATTGGCTTTATAGCTTGAAATCGAATTCTTGGAGGAGAATTTTGGATCTTCCAAGTACGGTTCGCAAGATTTATGCTCGTGGGTTGTTTTTGAACGGCGCCCTGCACTGGATGGTTCGTATTATGCCAGTTGGAGAGAGAAGAAACTATCCTGGATCTCGAGACTGAAAAGTACCATACACTTGTTAACATTCATGAAGGAAGCCATAATCTTACAAGACAAAGAAGAATCTTACAAAAGAATGAATGTGAAGTACCTAGGGTTTACAAGAGAAAGTATATATATACAAGACAACTAAAAGACGAAACTACCCTTAAGACAAGTAATATACAAATATAATAATATGCTAACACCTCCCTCAAACTCGAGAAGGTACTGCAATAAGTAACGAGAGTTTGCCAACAAAGAAGTTGTGTCACTAAATCGTATGTGCCTTCGTAAAAAAGTCAGCCAACTGCATCGAAGACGAAATGAACGGTAGAGAGATAACACCATGCTAAATATGATGTCGAGTCACATGACAATCGATCTCAATATGTTTGGTACACTCATGAAAAACAGATTTATGAGCAATCTGAACAACACTTTTCTTATCACAATACATGGGTGTGGGGGATGACAACAACACCCCCATATCACCCTACAACCGTCGTAACCAAACAAGTTCAGTTGTGGTGGAAGCCATAGCACGATACTCTGCTTCCGTAGAAGAGCGAGAAACAACATCTTATCTTTTGCTTTTCCAAGAGATGAGAGAATCACCTAGAAAAATACAATATCCAGTGGTAGATTTTCGATCGGATGGATCACTAGCCCAGTCTGCATCCGTATATTCTCGAAGTTCTAAGGAAGAACTCGAAGGAAACAATAGACTCTGATAAATAGTACCATGAAGATAACGAAGAATGCAAGTAACAACAGCCCAATGATCAGAGGTAGGTGCAACAACAAAATGGCTAATAACATGGACCACATAAGCAATATCCGGTCGGGTAATAGTCAAGTATACCAAACTACCAACAATAGACCTGTACAAAGTGGGATCCGGAAGAAGTGTGCCACCAGTAGGAGTATAACAAACATTTACCTTTAAAGGAGCAGCAGCAACCCGAGTGTCTGTAAGACGAGCTCGCTCTAAAATATCTGAAGTATACTTCGATTGAGATAAAAGATAGCCCTTTGGAGATGAGACGACTTCAATACCTAAAAAGTAACGAAGAGGACCCAAATCCTTCATATCAAACAAACGAGATAAGGTGTGTTTCAACACCTTGATACCCTCAACATCGTCACTGGTAATAATCCTATCATCAACATACAGTAAAAGCATTATGCGACCAGCAGAACTGCATTTAGCACATAAGGCTGAATCATTAGGACTAGAGGAGAAGCCAAGAGAACAAACACTTGTAGAAAACTTCTTAAACAAAGCTCTTAGAGCTTGCTTAAGCCCATATAATGCTTTCTAAAGTCTACACACATGCCATTTGTCATGAGGAACACCCGGAGGAGATGTCATGTACACTTATGTAAATCACCATTCAAGAAATGCATTTTTCACATCCATCTGTGAAATATACCATTGTTGTAGTGATGCAACTGCAATAAGAACTCTGACAGATGTCATCTTAGCAACAAAAGCAAAGGTCTCCTCATAATCCGTGCCATATTGTTGAGAAAATCCTATTGCCACTAGACGAACCTTATATTTTATAGACCCATCGAGAACCAATTGATTTTTTCCCTACTATAAGAGGAACCAAGTCCCAAGTGTGACTTTTGTTCAAAGCTGATAGTTCCTCAGCCATAGCCTCTTGCCAAACAATATCTTGTGCCGCCTCAGAATAAGAGGTAGGCTCACAAAGAGGCCAAACAGATGCCAAAAAGGAAACAAAAGGCTTAGAATAACAAGAGTAAATGAAATCAGGCAGTTAAGTAGACTTACGAGTACGACTGGGATACCGCTTCTGAGCTGGATTCAAAATCGTAAGAGAAGGGACATAAGGGGGGTAACTCTTCAGCTACACCCAAGTCATATCCATCACCAACACCAATATTGTCATCCCCAACAACATCACCAATACCAATATTCTCACCAGTTGGATCATTAGTTCCAATATCAGAACCATCAAGAGTAAATGGGTCAATGTGAATAATATCAGCCCGTGTCACATTATGGGAGCTTATGGGAATGGAAAAATATGGTATATGCTCAATAAAGTGAACATGAGGAGAAACATAACATTTTGTAGCCACTGGATCATAACACTGATAACCCTTCTGACCATTTCCATATCCTAAAAAGACACATATTGCAACACGTGAAGACAACTTAGTTCGCTCAACATGTGGACGAAGAACAAAACATGTGGACCAAAAAACTCGCAAATGAGGATAATCAGGAGTTTGACAAAATAACTTAGTATATGG
This sequence comes from Linaria vulgaris, assembly GCA_948329865.1. Lineage (NCBI taxonomy): Eukaryota > Viridiplantae > Streptophyta > Magnoliopsida > Lamiales > Plantaginaceae > Linaria > Linaria vulgaris. Next base: position 117,181,308 of record OX415252.1, read on the forward strand.
AGAGAGACATGCGTTCTTAGGAGTTGGAACTCTATTTATGATATAAACAGCAGTGATAACTTCTTCTCCCCAATACTCACTAGGTACACTAGCAGACAAAAGCATAGAACGTGTCGTTTCAACAATATGCCTATGTTTTCTTTCAGCCACACCATTTTGCTGAGGTGTGTCTGTACAAGAGTATTGGTGCACAGTGCCATCACTAAGAAGAATGTCAGAGAGTGCCTTACTCGTATATTCCCCACCCAAATCAGATCTAAAATATTTTATGACTTTAGAGTGTTGAGTTTTCACATATGCAGCAAAGTGGGCATAAACGTCAATGAATTCAGAACGGTTTTTCATCAAGTAAACCCAACAATAACGAGTATAGTCATCAATGAAAGAAACATAATATCATGACCCTCTCTTTGTAGGAACAGAAGTAGGTCCCCAAACATCACAATGAATCAAGTCAAATGGTGCAAAAGAAGTGGATGTACTATGATTAAATGATTTTGCAAAAAACTTCCCAAGTTTACATCCACTACAATCAGAAATATCCTGAGACTGCAAGTCTCCCAAAACACCACTATTACAAATAAACCTCAGACAAGATCCAAATACATGACCTAGTCTAGAGTGCCATATGTAAAACTTCGAAGAAGAAGAATCCAAATGAAATGTAGATAGATCAATACTTGTAGCTGCAAACTGACCATCAACCTTCATGTCATCCAAAACATAAAGTCCCCCCTCTCTACTTTGAGTCCCAAGTATTCTCTTTGACTTCGGATCCTGACATGACAAGAAGTAGAGAAAAAGTGAACATCAAGACCACGATCAAACTATTGACTAACATAAATAAGATTTATAGCCAATTTAGGAATACAATAAACATCAGGTAGTGAGAGATTTTCTGTTTGAATTATACCAACACCTACTACTAGCATAGGAGTGCTATCAGCAGTCATAACAGATGTAGATGGTAACACATGAGACATAGATACACATGAGTTGCAATCAGGAGATATGTGATGAGATGCTCCAGAATCCAACACTCATAAGGACGAGTTTCTACTTGATGTGGATGGAGCAGACATAGCATATGATGGAGGCTGGTTTTTGTTTGCATGAAGAAGGTTCTGCAATAGATTAATGAAAGATGCATTTTCTGACAAAGATGACTCAACAGAAGATGGATCCAATGTAGGCATGACATTAGCTGTATTAGGCTGCCCTCCAAAATGAAGATTCTGTGAATATGAATGTCTGTCACTTGGCCTCTTTCCATATTCATGTTGTGGTTTGCCTTTATGGTGCAATAAAGGACACTGATTCTTCCAATGACCCTTTTCATGACAATAGCGACACTCATCCTTATCATAACTCTTTTGTTTAGATCTGATATGATTAGGTTGAGTAACCAAAACATAACCAACAAGAGTGGACTTCTCAATTTGAGTCTTGAGGCGGGTTTCTTCAGCCAACAATTCATGCACAACTGAATTAACTGAAGGCAAAGGATTACGGTGCAGAATTGATCCATGGATGCCTTCATACTCAGAGCGGAGATTGTACAACAGTTGTAGAACCTCCCAGAAGTTTGTCATCTCAGAACAAAACCCTTGAATACTTCGATCGCCCCGTTTAAGAGCACGAATTTCTCCTTCAACTTGATATTGAACAACAAAGTTGGACCTCACATACAACCTCTCCAAATGGTCCCAAACTTCTTTCGTAGTATCAAACTTAGCTAACTGAACATCAATCTTATGCTCAACAGAATTGTTAATCCAAGTAATAATTTTAGAATTATTGGTATCCCACACATCCAATAACTCAACAAAATTAGCATCATATGCTTTAGGAGCAACCAAAACACCAGAAATATAATTCCACATCTTCTACCCTTTTAGAAAGTTTTTCAGAACATAACTCCAATACCCATAGTTTTTCCTATCAAAACGAACACTAGTCAACTGCAATGAATCATACCCTCCCGTCCTGATAACAAAAATAAGAAATGCAGCAATACACAAAGGAAGACTAACCTAGAAACAGAATTAGGGCAACAAATTGAATAAACATTGCATTAAATCAAAATCGAAATTAACACACCAACAAGTCCACAGAGTGCAGCGGATTGCCAGAAACAAGTACCAGAAACAAGTTCGGTGAGTTTGATCGGCGTGGTGTCGTGTTTGCCTACCAGTTGGGTCAGAGATTTGGCTCTGATGCCATGTTAACATTCATGAAGGAAGCCATAATCTTACAAGACAAAGAAGAATCTTACTAAAGAATGAATGTGAAGTACCTAGGGTTTACAAGAGAAAGAATATATATATACAAGACAACTATAAGACTAAACTACTCTTAAGACAAGTAATATAAAAATATAATAATATGCTAAAAACACTGTCGCTGTCCTCAGCAGCGAATCATTGTATGGTGACCAACGTGTATTTGGAACTGATTGGCGGATGCTTATTTATGAGTTGCGCCAGTTGGCTTGGCCTTCAAGGATGGATGATGAAAGATTACGAAAAAAGCGACTCGTGGACGACATAGGTGTTTTCTCTTGGAAAGCCATTTAATCATTCTAATGTCGTAGCTTACTTGAAAAGCAAAGGGTTGGTTCTTATTCAGTGCTGGAAAATGTACTTCTGGGTCGATATTGGGAAAGGAACGGTTAGAAAGATAAAGATAGAAAAGCCATGGATCTACAAGTTTTCTGTTCAAGTTATTCCGGCAAGCCTTGTTCGCCTTAATAATAGCGATGGTGGTGGCGTGGGTGACCGTGGCATTACTCCCCTTGCCAAGGCAAAAGGAAAAAGGAGTCTTCCTGTAACTACATCTCATGCATGTTTGGGAAGCTACTGAATATTTTGATATATTTCGGTTCATATAGTTTATGAATGAATTGCAGAATTTTAACTTAGTTGTTGAATATTTTTTCTATTCTTTTCTCTTTTTTGGAGTACCATTTTTAATTTTTTTTTTTTGTGGAATCATCTCTCTATTCCCGTTTAGCCCCTTGCGATCAAACATTCTGAATTATTTCAATCAACATATGATTTTGTGGAACTCTCTGTATACTTTTATTTTAAAAAAATAACTTCCCTTAGACGCATTTAAATACATGAAACTTTTAATTTTTAATTTTAGCATTATAAATTTACTAAAACTATAATATCCAATAGTTAAATTTCCCATTTAACCTCATAAGTGAATTAAATTATAGTCTTTTGATTTCCAAAGTTATATCAAATTCACCTAATTATTCCACGACCACATGTTTTCCTACCAAAATTATGGTTTAATTAGGTCCACTTAGATTAAGGTTTTGGTTTCGTAGTAAGTTTCTGTAAGCTAAAAATTAGAAACGTTTCGTTACATTTTGAACATTTTTTGGCATGTTTTGTAAAACTTGTAAAAATTGCGGTTATAGCTAACATGGAAACTACATGTATTTTCACAACAAGAAAATACCCCAATTACCGATCGAAAATCCGGTTGGTAGTGACCTCCTCCGGTCGGTAATGACCTTTTACCGAACGAAATCCGGTCAGAAAACTCCGGTCGAGATTGCTTCGGTCCGTAAAGTTTTACCGACCGAATTCCGGTCGGAACTAACATTTACCAACCGGAGTCCGGTCATAACTATTTCCTACCGGACTTCGGTCGGTACTACATTTGCCGACCAAATTCTGGTGGCATAATTTGCCACCGGATTCGGGTCGGTACTACTATTTATTGACCGGACGTCAGTGGGAAAATATGCCGCCAAACTCCGCTCGGAAATGTGATACCGACCGAAATCCGATGGCTAAACGTTTTAACATTTTAGCCAAAGGATTCCGGTCAGTATTACGTTTTCCACTATTATCGACCGATATTACGTTAAGAATTCGATTTATTGCCCCAATCTAAAACACAAAAAATTATTGTTTATTAAAATATTGTTCAAATTGGGAAACTATTTGAATTTTTGGAAAATTGGAATTATCCACCAAACCCCGCCAAAATTTTCGAGCTTTCCCGACCGAATTCCGGTCTGCAAAAGTTTGAAAATTGAAAATTTCAAAAAAACGCGCCATTTAGTTCATATTTCCCGACCGGAATTCTGCCGGATATTTCTTTTGGCCTAGAATGCCGATTGGGGCCCATTCGGCAATGATTTTCTGCCCAGAATGCCGACTGAATTCTGGTCGGTAATTGCTCATGACTATTAATCCCGACCGAAATCTGGTAGGCATTGATCATGAATATTAGTCCCGACTGACATCCGGTCGGGAAAACTCCGAAATTTTATTTTTTTGTTATCTTTTGAAAAATCTTGATGTGTTTGTGAGTTTACCTATAAAATCTCACTAAATACATGAATTGTACTAATATTTAGTTAGTTTAATGTTCTTTCAATTATGAAATTAGTATAGATCAACATAGTTAGTCTTAAGTTCTACACATATTAATCATACGTAATATAGAGTACTCTCTCATTTGAGATTAGCATTCGTTACAAACATTAGCATAGAGAAGGCAATTGTGATATATATATATATATATATATATATATATATATATATATATATTTATATATATTTTTATATATATTCATATATGTTGTTTAGATGTTACATGAAATTAACATGATCATAAGTAGTTATTAGCGACATATACCAATCTATTTATAAATGACAATATGAATCAACGCTTCAAATAATTCTTTAACGTGCAACAAAAGTATTTTTTTTTTTTGATTTCTTAACTTATATATAACTAATATTGTTGTAATTGATCATTAAACCAACGATTTATCTATAATTGGAGTGTGAAATGGTTAAATTAAAAATATGAATATTATAACCCACCGCATTCCGGTCGAAAATTCACACATTACCCACCGCATTCTGGTCGAAAATGGTCCATAACCCTAAACTTTAAACCCTAAACCCTAAACTTTATCAATACCGACCGGATTCCAGTCGGCAATGGTAATAGTCGTTGCTATTACCAACCGGAATGCGGTCGACAATAGTAACGACCGACCAGAATTCGGTCGACAATAGCAACGACTATTACTATTGTCGACCGCATTCCGGTCGGCAATAGCAACGGCTATTACCATTGCTGACCTGGACAAGTATTCGTTGCAATTTTTGACAGAAAATATTGCCAGTTGCCCCTATAAATACCCACCACATTCCATTTGAGAAATCATTCAATTCTTCATCATTTGCTAAAGTATCCACGATTTTCCCTTGTTATAACTATTTTGTCTTAGTTTTTCTCAATAGTTTTTATTAAAATGATCACTATTAACTTTTTTACATATTTGTTTGTGTGTTATTAGATATTGCGTTAAATGCAACGAGAGGCTTGTACAAACAATACTTGATCTAAGTATTTTCTACGCTACAACAAGTAAGTATTAACTTCAGTTCTATGTACTCATTAGTTCGTTATAACATGTTTATGAAATTTAATATAGATGGTAAATATATTGATTGGTAGAATAAATTGTAATTTTTTTTTTTAATTTTCTTTGATTAAAAATGGATCATCGTGTCGATTGATCTTGGATGTACGATAGGATAGATAATAATACTAGCTATTTGAATCAACATTACGTGGTTGAGGTTCGTTCATTCATACAATATGCCTCACAATAGAGCGATTACTTAGATCTAAGAAACCGTATTAGGTGTTGTGCTAGAAATGCAACAATTTAAAGTTTTTTTTATCGAAACATTGTCTGGGATCATCTTCATAAGTCGGGCTTTACGTATCAATATTGGGTATGGGTGTTGCATGAAGAGGAGGCGAGTGGGGCATCCACATCGTATGTACATGATTCTCCGCCCACTAGTATTCACGTGGATAGTGATGTTCATGTGGATAACTCATTTAGAGAATTGGTGGTGGATGCATATGGGGTCGATTTATTAAGGGAAAGGTGCGGAACAAAGATTCAAGTCTCAACACGAAGGAGTTCTTCAAATTGATGCATTTGGGAGGCATACAAATGCACAGTAAGAAGTCGAAGACTGTGCTCCAGTGGTTTGCCGAGTTCTTGACGTGCAAGACAATGCACAAAGTATCTAATGTCGATTGCAAGAAGTACTTAAGGTTGTCTAAATATCTTACGGACCTAGAGATCAAGGAAATGTTACCTAATATGGTTCAAGGCATGAATAAGATGCTTGAGGATTTGGGTTCAAGGTACAAAAAGATCGATGTTTGTAAAAACTTTTGTTTCTTGTATTACTGCAAGAATGTCCACAAGGATCTCACATCGTGTCCGATATGCAAGGAAGATAGGTACGAGGCTAGTAGAAAGTCCAGGGTCGTAAGGAAGAAATTGTGATACTTCCCCCTAGGCCCTCGATTGCAGAGGTTGTTCTATACTCTGGGCACTTCAAAGCATATGACTTGGAATTTGAAGTGTCGCCAGTCCTCTGATCGAATGTTTCACTCGGCTACAGGCGAGACGTGGAGACACTTTGATCGTACGTATCTGGACTTCACATCAAAGCCTAGAAATGTCCGACTCACTGTTTGGGGCATTTGGGAAGAATTACTCTTGTTGGCCCGTGTTTCTGACCCCCTATAACCTCCATTCGGATTTATGCATGTGACCGGAGTTCATTTTTCTATGCCTTATTATATCTAGTCCAAAGAGTCTCGGAAAGAACTTGGATATTTTGCTGAGACCGTTGATTGCCGAGTTGAATGATTTGTGGAGTAATTGTTTGTTGACATATGATAGCTCATGGAAGGAAAACTTCCAAATGCAAGCGGGCCTAATGTGGACTATTAGCGATTTTCCTGCTTATGGAATGTTGTCCCAGTGGAGTACGCATAGAAATTTGTCGTGTCCTTATTGCAAGGGTGACACAAATTCTTTCACACTTAGGCAGGGTGGAAAAGCCTCGTGGTTCAATTGTCATCGCCGGGTTCTACCAGTGCATCATGAATGGAGGTACAACAAGAAGGATTTCTACAAAGATATAGAGGTACTTCAAGCGCCTGTTCGAATGAAAATAGGAGCGGAGATGAGGGAAGTTTTGGATAGGCTACGATCGGTGGTATTTGGTCCAAACCCCACAAAGCTTTTGGGTTTTAATACAAGTCATAATTGGTGTCGTCGAAGCATCTTTTGGGAACTTCCTTACTGGTCCACAAACTTGATTCACCCCAATCTAGATGTCATGCATTGAGAAGAAATTTTGTTAGAACATCATCACCACGGTCTTGGACGATGCTAAGTCGAAGGAAAACATTAAGCTAGGCACGATCTTAAGATATTGACTAACCATAAAGAACCGTTCTTAGTACCTACTGCCAGAGGAGTTTAATATATAAAGTCAAAGGCAAAATATTGTCTTTCGAGGGAGAAAAAGAATATGGTGCTTGATTGGCTGACATAACTGAAGTTTCTTAACGGATATGCCTCGGACTTGGGACAATGTGTGCAAAAACAACAAGGAAGATTTTATGTTATAAAGAGTCATGATTGTCACGTCTTCATACAGAGACTGATCCCGGTTGCCTTTCGAGAATTATTGGAACCCGAGATTTGGGGGACATTGGTAGAGATTAGACTGTTTTTTAGGTGGATTTGTGCCTCAGAGGTTTCGTGCGTCGATATGGAGCGATTGAAGGAATCATTTATTGCTACTATGTGCAAGATAGAAATGATATTTCCACCTTTATTTTTTGACTTTGTGGAGCATTTAGCCATACACATTCCGTATGAGGCTAGAGTTGGAGGTCCATTCCACTATAGATGAATGTATCCATTCGAGAGGTACGATTTTATATTTTTATAATCATTAACTTTTATAATGTATTGATTCTTTATCTAATCAATCGTTTCTATGAACTAGGCGGATGTTCGACATGAAGGATTCAGTATTGAACAAGTCGAGGGTTGAATGATCCATAGCTAATTCATACCTACTTGTAGAGCTATCCAATTTGTGTTCTTAATATTTGGATGTCTCTGTTCATACTAAATTTAAACAACTTAACAGGAATGAGACGTTAGATAGCACGGAGTGGGATGATGAGCTTACAATATTTCACAGGAAAATGGCGCCAATTGGATCACTAAAAAATAGGCGATGCTTGACTTTCGATGAAATGGAGCAAATAAAGCTTTACACGCTACTTAACTGTATAGAGCTTGACAGATGGGTCGAGTAAGTTAATGTTACTTGTTATTATGATATGATTAAAACGCTTTAATGATGAGTAGAATAATAACTTGTGAAATTTTTTCCCCATAGGTTATTTGAAGAAGAGGAGTGTGGTGGACTCAGTCTAATGGAGATACAATCCAAGTGGAGTCAAGAGAACGTAGCATAGTTCTAGCAGACGTATTCATGTGGGCTATACAAGAGCGACGTACGAATAGATCCTCTAATCACAAGCCCGGCTAATACAGTGACTACTTACGATGGATACACTGCGAATGGGTTCAGATTTCACACTGATATGACTTTGGGCCCGAATAAAAGTGATTTTAGCGGTGTTTATGTGAAGGGAAACATGGGGGGATCCGATGCTACCCACTTATATGGAACGTTGAAAGATATAATACAGGTGGAATATTGGGGCGAAATTAGACCTCTGTACATTGTCTTGTTCAAGTGTGTTAGATATGATATAAACGCAGGTACGGAGGAGCACTCAACGTACAAGTTAGTTGACATCAACCCGCGGCGTACCCTCGGCACCAATGAGCTGTTTGTATTTGCTAACCAAGCAAAACATGCATACTATGTGCCCTATCCAAAGAAGATGATGGGCCGACCAGGACGTAAAGGATGGTTGGCCGTATCCACCATTCCTACTAGGCACATAATCGATATGGCATCTGTTGTCGAATCAAATGATGTCGAAGCGGGGATGTCGAATCAAGTGCTACAAGAGAATGCATCTGAAGGGTTGAACTTATGTGTAGGCCTTTCCTCATTCAATATGAATATCCAATTGGCTAACGAGGGGTTTGATGTGGTTGAGGATAGAAGACTAGAGGAGTAGGACGTTCAGGGCATAGAGAAAGAGATATTGAGTGACTCAGAGTCATATGACAGTATGTATGAATAGCGTGCGATTAAAGTTTAGTGGTCGGTTTATGTTTTATAATAAGTTTAGATTTACGCTGTTTGATTCATATTACAGTTTGTAATCGTGTTGCGAAAGATTATTGGTAAAAAAAATTAACTAACTAGTGTACTGAAATCAATTGTGTTTAACAAGTACGAACAAGCTAGTACTAATATAAAAATTACTGAATATAAACATGAAATTACAAAAACATATATTCATTACATAATGAACATGAAATCACATAAACATAAACGATTTTGTCCAAGCATTTAACAAATTACATAAAAATAAACAACTAATACTACATAACAGAATTTTCAATACTTAATAAAAAAGAACAACTAATACTACTAGTCCTCATAGCCATCATCAGCAAACCCAAACGTATCATCTCTAGAGGCTCCACTACCCTCATCATCATCACCACCAAGATCGGTAGCATCACCATCGAGAGTGTCATCAAGATTGGCATGCTCATAGTCATCCGCGTACTCAGGCGCATAAATTGGAGCATCCAAAGCCGATGGGGCAAATGGATCACGAGGGGGCGAGGACGAGAGCAGGGGTGTCAGCACAGTACCCTAGTGGGCTCGACGAGCATCAGACATGAATCTAATAGGAACGGGTCGAGAAGGAGGAGTACTTGTGACGTCAGTGATGTGCTTGGACAAGTAATCGATGTGACCCATAAGGACGTCAACCCTCCGATCAGTAGCAGTCTCAAGACAACGGTTCTCCCCCTCCATGGTCCTCGCGTAGGCCTCTGACAAGTCTGGCACCTTCTTTGTCAAGAAACCAAAAACATCGTAACGTTCCTCCGAAGGCCGGCCCGCAACCTTCCCCTTTTTCACTCCTCCGGACGCCCTACCCCACAACTCTGCATCCATGAAAGGCCAATTAGCCCGATCCATCTCGTACCTCTTGATCATCAAGCCTATGTAGGCCTACTGTCATTTTGATAGAATAATTAGTACATAATTAATAATGCATATGTTAATATAGTAATCGAAAAATAAAATAAAAGTTAAATACTTACGTAGATAGCCCTAAACGCGGGGTCTAGCCAAACGTGGCTACGTGGAGCTCCCTCTGACAGCGTATCAGGAAATGTGTATGCTGATAATGATACATCTCATCGTGCCGAGGCGCTGGGGCCTCCTAAGGTCTCGAACACCTCTGCATATTGACATAAGGAATCTGTTAAACTTTGTAAATTTAAGACAAACGTTACTCGTCGACGAGGGCAATCCTCAAATGTCTTTCCTCCTCGCCTGTTCTTATGTCCTCTCTCCGATCGCTTCCTATGTTTATGTAACTCCCAGTGAGCAACAAACTTAGCCTTCAACTTTTCGTTCATCCACTCATTCTTCGGATGCCCGCCCCACTTCGGATCATCCTTTCTCGCGTAGTAGTTCTTCTTCGCATTGTACACTACCTCATTGTACCTCTTCCTAGCCTTCTCCTCGTAGGCCATATGTGCCTGACCCAAATCATCTCTATCAATGGTGTATGTGTTCTGCAAATAATTACGGTTTTTATGTTTTGAGACATGTTTTTAATTAAGATTCCGTTAAATAAAAATCTTACTATGTGTGTGTGCATGTATATATATATATATATATATATATATATATATATATATATATATGTGTGTGTGTGTGTGTGTGTGTGTGTGTGTGTGTGTGTGTGTGAGGGTGTGTGTGTTCTGAAATCTCACCTTAAACTTAATCCACATCTGATCACTGACAGTCTGGTGTAGCGCATTGTATGAGGGAACACACCTCGTCATAAATGTCCTAACGATCTCGGGAATCATTGTCGATATCCCACGCCCCTCCAAAAAAACACTGTGATCATCCAAAACAACGATACGATGCCCTCTACCATCAGGCGGTGCCTGACGCCGCTAGATAGGCCTCGGTCCGGTTGATGTTGCATTGCTGTACAGGGTCCAGTACTGGCGACATCTGTCGGTGAAGTACTGGGACCCACTTCTGTAGACTGAGTAGATGGTGGCCTAGGTGCCCTACGCCTCGATCCAGAAGATGTAGGGGTGTCGATGTTGCGTGATCATCATACAATTGATGTGGTACTACTCGATCTGGTGGAGTACCTCCGCTCAATTCAGTAGTACGCCTAGGTGGATGGAAAGTAGAAGGGGCCTCAGCAGGATCGGTAGCATGGGCCTCAGCAGGAGCGGGTGGTGTAGTGCCAAAATGAACAAAACAGAGACGGAAACCTAAACGCGGTGGACCACTATGCCCTCTATTCGAGGGATGATCATCACCGATATCACGAGACGAGCTTGGAGGATCGCCCGACATGTCGTTGACTAAGTACTATGTATTAAGTAAAAGCATCTAAGTTAGAATATTTCTAATAGAGATGACCTAAATTTAATAATTACTAACTTGTATAGTTTTCCTAAAGGCATGGACTATGTTATAAAAACAATTAGTTCTAAGATATATAACAACAATTCATAAAGGTAACGCCATAATAACTAAATTAACACATATAAAAATAATATAAAATAAAACAATGCTAATATAACTAATATTACATACTAAAGGCATAAATTGAAGATATTCCGACACTAGCTAAAAACATAAATTTCAAGTAGATGTTTCTATATGTATTATCATTTCCACTTCATAGAAGTTCCCTAAAATCATCATGAATTCTTAAAATCGATTTCCTGAAAAGCATAAACAATGTTGAGAATCTAACAATAATACAATATCAAATAATCCCTAAAGACATAAATAAAGTTTAAAGCCTAACAATTCATAAAGCAAATACATAATATTTAAAGTATAATTGCATAACATTTCTTAAAGGCATAAATAATAACTAAAGTCTAACATTTTAGTCATAAATAATAACTAACATTTTCTAAAGCCTAACAATTCCTAAAGACATACGTAATAACTAAAGTCTAACATTTCCTAGGGCATAACAATTCCTAAAGTAATCTAACATTTTCTAAAGCCTCACAATTCCTAAAGGCATTTCCTAATTAAAGCCTAACAATTCTACAATATCTAATAATTTAACATATAAAATAAATAATAAAACAATAAATTTAACATAAAAAACGAGAAGAGACGAAAAAAACTTACCAGATCCGAATTTCTGACCAAAATCCGGTGGAAAAAGGGGGCTAGGGCGGTCAGAATTGGTGAGTGGGGGGAGAGAGAGAGAGAGAGAGAGAGAGAGAGAGAGAGAGAGAGAGAGAGAGAGAGAGATAGAGAGAGAGAGGAGTGTGAGAAATGAGGAGGGGGAGGGAGGTATACCGACCGCAAGGAGTGTGAGAAATGAGGAGGGGGAGGAAGGTATTTATAGAAAATACCTCCCTCATTACCGACCGGATTGCGGTCGGTAATGCCCTTACTACTAACCGCAATCTGGTCGGTAATCTCGGCCTAGCTGTGCGGCCTAGTCGGGCCGAGATTAGGGCAGCACCCTTTGGCAGGAATTTGTCCTGCCAAAGGGTCCCGACTGGAGTCCAGTCGGGAATACTAGTTCCCGACCAGATTCCAGTCGGGATTCTATATGCCCGACTAGGGTCCGGTCGGGAAAGCTGGAGTTCAGCTTCCCGACTGAACTCTAGTCTATAATGCATTAACCGACCAGATTCTGGTCGATAGCGGATCGGAAAAACGACCGACCGGATTTCGGTCGGCAATGTCCGGTCGAGAAAAGTGGTCTCTTCTTGTAGCGTTTTTGGTTTGATAGTGTCTAAAAAGAAAATATTCTGGTACTTTTCAAGGAAATATATGAAATTTGTGATCCATATGCATGAGTACTATACGAATAAAATCAGTAAACGCTCTATTGCAAGGAAATAGTTATAGCTTTTAATTTCTAAATTTAATTAATCTTATTGTTTTATTTAGACTAGAGTAATTATGACGACATTTCTCTCTTGTGTGCCTGGTCGAAAAGAAGAAGATAAATCTGGAACGCCAAACCTAAGCCTAATAAGAGTAATGAGCAAAGGGGCTATGATCAAAGTGGTTGTAGATTTTCGTTACGAGGACGGTTACAGAAGGGTCGTACGCTGATCTTATTGCAAGAGTTTTGAAATTATGATCCCCTTTTCGGGGGTCTCCCGTTTATAGGTGGGGCGAAGTTGCTCATTCTCGTGGGCTTTGTCGAATGAGGAGGTGACCGGTAGGCGTACGTAGTTTGTGGGCCTCTTTGCTTACTTGGTGCATGCACCAGGGGCGGACCCAGAATATTATTTTAACCTGGGCTACGACAGGAGGGTGGTAAAGAATTGTTAGAGTCGTCTCCATTAGTTTTTGTGCTCCGAATTTATTTTAAAATCTTACATATTTTTTCAGTTCGTCAATAAGATATAAATCAAACAAGAATATTACTTAGGACTTTATCTATTTTAGGCTGAAAATTATAATAATTTTAACTTATAATGAAGAAATAATGGACTAAAAAAGCATAAAATATTCTTTTGGTGGTGTAAATTATAAAAACTAGTATTATGTATACTAAATAACAAAAAGACCACCTGGGCTTGAGCCTAGGTTAGCCCAAGCCTAGGTCCGCCATTGGCATGCACGCTCTTCGTAGTTGTTTGAGGAGAAGACAAGTGTCATGGTGTAAGGACGTGGATGTTGTTTCCTCGAGGTGCTAAATCCGTGTGATGCTAAGTTATCATTATCTTAGTCGCACGATAAGGTTGTTCGAGAGTGCTTTGTCAGCTTTGCTTAGGATGGGTCGAGTGTTGATCGCCTTGTATATTTCTTCTGTCATAGTTTTAGTAGGAATTGGTTCGAGGGGTTAACTCTATCGTAGGACTGTCCATGTTCAAAGATTGGAATACATACGAGGTGTCTCGGTTTGCATAGTTTTGTCGAGGAAGTAGGCAAATCGAGGGTATATATTATCAAATTACATGAAATAAAAAGAGCGAAATATTAAATTTGTAATGAATATAACAAATATGAATGTACTTCAATTCAAATTCTTTATGATTCATGATTACTGTTGATGGCAATTTACTCAGGAAATAGAAACTTAGAATTTGACCTTATATTCTAAATGGCAAAGTAAAGGCAAAATATACAAACACGAGACTTGTGAGAAGCTTGAAACTTTGAGTTCAACCTGCTCTACTTTATTATAGAAACCAAATTATTCAAATAAATAAATTTACAAAAAAAAACTAAAAAACAAACAGGCGTGGGAATCAATGTTTTCTTGGCAAGTCACATATCTCCATCCTACAAGGTAACAGAATCTTATACTCTTCGCTAATTCATAACAATGATTTATTTCACATAAAGATGTATCAATGTCACAATGTGTGTGTTGTGTGTGTATATTGTCATGTGAAAAAAGTTTGAATAACCAATAATATAATAATTATTTTATCATTGAAATATTAATTTTATTTTAGTTTTTGGATATTTACTTCTTGCCGTTCAAGCTTCAACCCATAAAAAGTGATCAATGAGTATAGTAATCAATGTTTTCTTTTTGAAATTTGGACCCATTGAGACTATTCTCGTAAGTAAAAAGTGCAACAATAATTGTAAAAAGTGATCAATGAGTATAGTAATCAATGAGTATAGTAATTCAATGAGTATAGTAATCAATGTTTTCTTTTTGAAATTTGAGTATAGTAATCAATGTTTTCTTTTTGAAATTTGGACCTTTTGGGTTGAAATTCTCGTAAGTAAAAAGTGCAACAATAATTTTTTTCCTTATGAAGATTTCAAGAAATAATTACATTGATTACTATACTCATTGAATATATTCTTACAAGTTTTTATATATGGTCAAGTCTTTGAGAATTTCAGTTACGAAAATAATTGTAGTTTGATGAAGAAAATAAATAAGTAGTAATAACAGAAATATTTCCTTGATATAATTACTATCGTATGTTTAGAAAGGAAAGAAAAATAATTGATGTTAGCTGTAACTGTTTTCTTTTGAAACGCATAAAAGAAACAAATAGGAGAAAAGAGAATCTTATTGAGGGAAGAGTTGGAAAAGAATTAAAATTGCTTTACAAGGAGGAGAATTGCTCTCTATATATATATTAGACTCTTATTTTCTTATATATTGATTATTTCAACCTTAGAAGATGTCAGAAGTCATGTATTAGATATTGTATTATTTTTGTATTATCTTTAGATATCCTAGTTTATCTTATTCCATAGTTATTGTATCATAGAGATTTTGTATAGTTATCTCTTACCTTATCTTGGACTATTGTAATTGTATTTATACGCTATCGATGAATAAGAAACACACAATGAATATTACCTTCTTACATGGTATGAGAGCCTTCCTTTTTTCTCACGCCTCTCTCCCTCCCGTTTTTTGGCCTCACGCCCTCCAAATGGCCACTTATCTACTAAATATCCTACCCCCTAAAACACTTAAATTCTCCTCGCCTCTCCACACTCTTTAGAATAAAACTCCCTGCTACACTCACCTACGCATATTTGGGTGTCTTTGCTTCTCCATATTTCCCTCCTCTACTATACACAAATTACAAGCCCGCTCCACCCCTTGCATCTTCTTGGGCTATCCATCAAACCAACGTTGCTACAAGTGTCTTGACATAAAATCAAACAAAATAATTGTGTGTCGTCATGTCGCTTTTGATGAAAATACTTTTCAATTTAGCAACTTAACAAAACCACAACCATCCTCCTATACTTTCCTCGACTCGGACGTCTCTCCTCTCGTCCTTCACCAAATACACCAAGCGCCTCACGCGCCCTCAAACATCACCCATAGCGTCCCTCTCTCTTCCCCCCGCCACCAACTGACAAATCTCTCTCTCCTCCACCACCACTGTCTCCTCCTCGCTCCTCGCCACCTCCAACTTACGGCCCTTCTCCTCAAATGGTGACTCGCAGCCGTCATGGCATCTTCAAACCAAAAAAAAACTTCAACTTAAACACTACCTCGTCCACCTCTTCTCTCCCTCGATCTCCTTCTATCGCTTTCTCCGACCCCAATTGGAAACTTGCCATGCTTGATGAATACAACGCTCTTATTAAAAATAATACGTGGGAGCTCGTTCCTCGTCCGTCTAATGTTAATGTCATTCGTGTCATGTGAATTTTTAGACATAAATTTCTAACTGACGGTTCTTTTGAGCGGCATAAAGCCCGTCTTGTTGGTGATGGAAGGTCTCAACAGGTTGGAGTGGATTGTGACGAGACTTTCAGCCCCGTGGTCAAGCCCGCCACCATTCAGACTGTCTTGAGTATTTCTCTTTCTAATTCTTGGGACATAAATCAGTTGAATGTTAAGAATGCCTTTTTACACGGTATGCTTCATGAAACCGTTTATATGCATCAACCTATGGGCTTTCGTGACTCCCATTTTCCTGATCGCGTGTGCTTACTCAAGAAGTCTCTTTATGGTCTTAAGCAAGCCCCTCGGGCTTGGTATCAGTAGTTCGCCGATTATGTGGCTACTATTGGTTTGATTCATAGCAAGTCGGGTCACTCTTTGTTTATCTATCATCGTGGGGGTGACACAACATATTGATTGTTATATGTGGATGATATTATTTTGACCGCCTCCTCTTCCTCACTATGTCGGTCTATTATGTCTCTTCTTGGTTCCGAATTTGCTATGAAAGACTTGGGGCTACTTAGCTATTTTTTGGGCATTGTTGTCTCTCGGGTATCTAATGGTCTCTTTTTATCTCAAAGAAAGTACGATGAGAGTATTATTGAGCGCGTGGGCGTGGGATCATGCAAACTGTGTGCAACTCCCATTGACACCTCCTCCAAATTAGGTGGGGCGACAGACAGGCCTCCATTCTCCAATCCCACTCTTTTTCGGAGTCTCGCATGTGCCCTTCAGTACCTCTCCTTCACCCGCCCAGACATATCTTATGTGGTTCAACAAATCTGCTTGTCGATGCATGACCCTCAGGATTCTCACATGCACGCACTGAAATGCATCATTCGATATCTTCAAAGTACATTGGATTATGGTCTATTCTCTTCCGTTCCACGATTTCCGACCTTATTGCCTACTCCGACGCTGATTGGGGCAGTTGCCTGAATACTCGTCGTTCCACCTCGGGATATTGTGTATATTTTGGTGACAATCTCATATCATGGTCCGCCAAACGTCAGCCCACTCTCTCTAGTTCCAGCGTTGAGGCCAAATATTGTGGGGTTGCTAATGTGGTATCCGAAGCATGTTGGCTTCGAAATTTGCTTCTTGAGCTTCAATGTCCCATCACTAAAGCAACCTTGGTCTATTGTGACAACGTCAGTGCTATTTAATTGTCGGGAAATCCTTCAACATCTATGAACCAAACACATTGAGATGGATATCCACTTTGTTCGTGATAAGGTCGCTCGTGGCCTCATTCTAGTTCTTCACGTTCCATCATGGTACCAAGTTGCCGACATATTCACGAATGGCCTTCCACGTGTACTTTTTGAGGATTTCTGTTCCAGTCTCAACGTTCGTTCTCCTCCCGTTTCGACTGTGAGGGTGTATTAGATATTGTATTATATTTGTATTATCTTCAAATATCCTAGTTTATCTTATTCATAGTTATAGTATCATACCTTATCTTGGACTATTGTAATTGTATTTATACGCCTATTGATGAATAAGAAACACACAATGAATATTATCTTCTTATATCATGGACGATTGATGGTGGGAAATATTGAATCGGGTGCCCGCGATGCCTTTGTGGCAGTTCAGGTGCGTCAGCAAGACGTGGCGCCAAATCATCGACAACCCCAAATTCATCAAATCTCATCTTCAATACCATCAAACTGAAGGGCAGGAACAACTCTTTGTTGGAGATATTTGGAATTGAGTCCAAATATTTTGTGTGTGAATTAAAATTTGCTTAATGAGAAGCAAGTGGGATTAATCCAAAAGAAAAACAAAAACTTGCGATGGAATTTTATTTAATCAAATAAATAAAATTCATGGTTAAATATTCATATTTATTTTGAATATGTGAATTAAGACACACACTTAATGTGGTGAAAAACATTTGAATGAATTCAAATGGTTTGAATGACAAGAGTAAAGTATCCCATTAATGTATTGTGGTTGTTTCATGTTTTCTCAACTATAAATAGGGGCCCCTCTAGTCTTGTGAAAAAGCATCCTAAACACAAAATATTTTTTGCATACTCATGGCATAAACATTTTCTTTTTCTGAGTTCTGCAAATACGATTCGAGTCCGATTTGAGAAGGTAGTATTGTCCTTCACTTACTACCTTATTGTGTCAAGACGTTGTACCTTGGGAGGTCGTTTCCCACGGAGGGTTTGAAGGGTAGCCAGGAAAATTGATCTTAAGGGGAGAGGACTAAGCCTTCAACTCGTCCTATGCTTCAACGGGATTTTTCTGACTCGTCTAATCCACTCCAAGGATTTTCCTATAGTTGCTGAGAGGTAAAATTTTATCTTATTGTCTATTATCTGTTTAATTACATATACGTTATTGTTTAATTTTATGTTGTTATGATTCTAGAAATATAATCATGGTTATGTGTATGTTTATATTTATAAATTCACATGTTTATGTGCAGCACGTACCCAACAATCTTAAGATCAATTTCTATATTCGTATTATGTGTGGCACGTAAATGTGGTTTTAATTTTTATTTCCAAATTTATATTTACGATATTTCTGTTGTTCATGTTCTATGTTTATGTATTAATATGCTAATGTGTTTTGTTGTGTATTCAGTCTAATTTGTCCAGAAGCTATGTATGTTGTCTTCAAGTTTAAAGAGCATTTTTATTCTCTGTTTTAAAAGTTTTTAAAATTGTTACTATATTCTGTTCTGAAAAGTGTATCAGCAGCTCTGCTTCTGTTTTCAAAAACAAATTGCAGAGCAGGTTTTACCCTATGTTTCCCAAATGGTTTCAGTAAATTATATCTGCATGGTTGATAATTTTAAAGCTGGTTTGTTCTCTGCAAAAATAATTTCCAGTAGCCTAGCCTTCTGGTTTCTGTATCTATTTCATAAGAATTAAGCAGCAGGTTTTTGCAAAAATTTTAATTTCATAGCTGTTGCTTATGTGGATCGAACCTGGGTCGGTTTCAGTGCAAACCGTTGTTGTTACCATTTGCCCAATACAATTCTTGTGAATTAACTCATCCATTATATATTTATTCCATGTGTTACTCTAGGAATTAATTGCCAAAAATTAAAACGTAATTGCTGAGATTCGAACCCGATCCCCTCGGTGTAATTGTTGCTGCTTTTGCTGTTTGAGCCATGTTAATTTTGTGAATTAAATGCGCAGATTGATATTAATTTGAACTTTAAATCTACTGAGAGTTTCAATTATATAAAAACGTTTCGAATGGTATTCGAACCTACGACCTCTGGCTTAACATTCTGTGTCCTATCCGATGGGTCAGACATTAATTGTTGATTAATGTATGCCTTATTCTATACTTGACTTCGTGCGGCAGTTTATTATTTGAGTAATATGTGTAATATACCCATGCTATATATTTAAATTTAATATTCTGAGTAGATGCAATTTAAATATGTGGTTATATGTTGAGCATGATTATGTGATTAGTGAAAATAATTACAATTGAGATATGTGGAAATATATAAAATTGCAAGTGTGCCCTATGAAGACTTTAAATAATTCTAAGTGTGAGACTTGTGAATTATTTAGAGATATGGTGGGTGATAGCACTAAGAACAATGCCGCAAGCATTGATACCTTCCCAATAGTGGGCGACGTTGAGGTTGTCACGCTAAATCAAAGTGCTAACGATATTGAGACCGTAGTACCGGTTTTGAAAACCACTATGTCATATTCTCAACTAGTGAAACCTAAAAGAATTTTGAAATAATTCTAAGTACTGAGACTTGTGAATTATTCGAAAGAAATTCAAAATGAGAATAATTCTATGTATTGAGACTTGTGAATTATCTGAGAAAAAAAAGGGGTTAATTCTAAGTATTGAGACCTTGTGAATTATTCAAAGAGAAATCAAAGTGAGAATATTTATAAGTATTGAGACTTGTCAATTATTCGAAGATATTCTAATTGAGAATATTTATACAGACGGTTCTGTCGCAGAAAGGTGGAGTGAAAGCGGACTTGTCCATCCACTAGCCTGAGAACCTAATATTCTGTCGCAGAAAGGTGGACTTTAAAGAGGTTTTGCCCCTCCACTGGCCCGGGAATATCTGTATAAATAGTTCGGTTGAGAATTCTCAGCGATACTAATAAAAATAATTGTGTGGATTATTTAATTAGTTATGGCGGCTGAAAATTCAAACAACAACTCGAACGAATGGTAGGTAGACATTGGGGCTACTGGACCACATCTGTGCGAATAAGTGGATGTTCACGACCTATCAACTTGTGGAGAACAAGCAGTGTTTCTTGGGAAACTTTGCAATCTCAAAAGTTGAAGGCAGAGGAACGGTTGTGCTAAAGAGGACCTCGGGGAAAAAGTTGACCCTGAACGAGGTGCTTCATGTTCCAAAGATTCACACGAATCTAATATGTGGTACAATGTTGAACTAGAAATGGTTCACACTTGTCCTTGAGTCAGACAAGGTTATCTTGTTTAAGGGTGGAACCTTTGTAGAAAATGGATATGGGTCTAAGAATCTTTTAAGATGTCTGTTATGACCATGTCACCTAAGGGTGAGGCTAGCACTGAGGCTAGTGTTCAAGTTTGATGTAGTAAAAAGTCTCGTGTCAGGAGATTAGTTTTACGAATAAATGTAATCGAAGTTGCATGTGAGACAAATATTATAATTTATTTTGATTACTTGTGACGTCTTTATGACATGGGAAAAAAATTAATACAAGTGCGAGACTTGTATATTGTGCGTGTGTGCATATATATATATATATATATATATATATATATATAGTTATCGAAAATACAAGTGTGAGACTTATATAATATATATATATATATATATATATATATGTTTGAAGGAAATAACACAAGTGTGAGACTTGTAAGAGTGAGACTTGTATATTATATATATTTTGTAGAAAATAAAAAACAAAAACAAGTGCGAGACTTGTATTTTATTATATATACATATATAGATATATATATATATATACATTTTTTTGAAATATTTGGAATTGAGTCCAAATATAAGTGCGTAAATTAAATTGCTTAGTGAGATTTAATACTATTTATTTTACTAAATAGATTAAATATTCAGATTTATTTGAATTAAGACGCTATATACGCAAATCAAATAAATTCTATTTTCTTTGAGGCTCGAGACACTTCTTTCATTGAGAAAAAGAAAAGAAATGTGGGGGCGAGAGAAAAGAAAATATTGGTGCAGATTTTCTAAATTTTAGTTAGAAAATAATCGTACTAATTTCTTTAGACTTTAAGAAGTCAAAGATAATAGCGTAGGCGATTGACGAAAGGTCTAGCGAGAGACTAAGTAGCAAATTCATCTAGGGAAATGGGAAATTTGAGCCCGCCAAAAGACATCACCCCATGATGGCAACCGTACCTGAATTGTAAACCCCAATTTGCAGGTTCAAAGGGACAACCGAATTGTGGGGGCGAGTCAAACAAAGCACTCGGGGAATTGAGTTCCCAACCCATTTTTAGGATGAAAGAGTGATAGACCTGTACAGGTAAGGAAAACTTGAGGTTCTAATGATTCTTATGTCTTGTGACACAAGCGGGGTATTACAGGATACCCTTAATGAGAGATCGCCTATGTCGAATGTGAAGGGGCTGCTTCGTTGAGATGAGTTATAGGGCTAAATCTCTAGAGCATTCGATGAAAATCGCCAAGACAGTCCAGGGCCGAAACGGACAACAACGAGGACCAATATGGTATTGGAATGAGTTGTGTGAGTACCATTGTCTTGGTATACACAAAACGCCGAGCAGTTCAAGGCATCACGTCCACTGGTTGGCAAGTATATCCGATGGTACTTCACTAAGGAAGGTTCAAGGCCGAAAACCACCTATCCTAATGCAACAAGTTCCGGCAGAATACTGAAATTGCATTTAGCATTGTTAGGCTCACGTGCATTAAGCCAATTACATTCATGTGGGGGATTGTTGGAGATATTTGGAATTGAGTCCAAATATTTTGTGTGTGAATTAAAATTTGCTTAATGAGAAGCAAGTGGGATTAATCCAAAAAAAAAGAATTTGTGATAGAATTTTATTTAATCAAATAAATAAAATTCATGGTTAAATATTCATATTTATTTTGAATATGTGAATTAAGACACACACTTAATGTGGTGAAAAACATTTGAATGAATTCAAATGGTTTGAATGACAAGAGTAAAGTATCCCCTTAATGTATTGTGGTGGTTTCATGTTTTCTCAACTATAAATAGGGGTCCCTCTAGTCTTGTGAAAAGCATCCTAAACACAAAATGTTTTTTGCATACTCATAGCATAAACATTTTCTTTTTCTGAGTTCTGGAAATACGATTTGAGTCCGATTTGAGAAGGTAGTATTGTCCTTAACTTACTACCTTATTGTGTGAGGACGTTGAACCTTGGGAGGTCGTTTCCCACGGAGGGCTTGAAGGATAGCCGGGAAAATTGATCTTAAGGGGAGAGGGCTAAGCCTTCGACTCGTCCTATGCTTCAACGGGATTTTTCTGACTCGTCTAATCCACTCCAAAATTTTCCTACAGTTGCTGAGAGGTAAATTTTTATCTTATTGTCTATTATCTATTTAATTACATATACATTATTGTTTAATTTTATGTTGGTATGATTCTAGAAATATAATCATGTTTATGTGTATATTTATATTTATAAATTCACATGTTTATGTGCAGCACGTACCCAAATCTCTTAATTCGAAACAATTCTGGTTTTTACACGATGTCGTTGGACTCCCTTAATGTTTTGGATACCCTCACAAAAACAATCGAGGTAGTACCGGTCAAAACATTGACCCTGTCCGTCCGCAACCATCGTGCAATGGCCTGATTCTCGTTCCTCAAAACGAAGGAAAGACGTGGGGGGCGCTTTGGAATCCTTCCATGGGCGAGTTATGTGAGTTGCGCTCACCACTCTTGCTTCGTGACATAAGAAGAAACTTTTGTCATGATTATAACAAGATGAATTACGGGTCAGGCTCCGGCTGGGGTTTGATTCTGCTACTGATGACTACAAGGTTGTTATAGTAACACCCCAATCTTTCGATGATGAGACGAGGGAGACTTGGGTTTATATCTTGAAATCAGATTATTGGAGAAGAATTGTAGATTTTCCAAGTACGGTTCGCAAGATCTATGTTTGTGGGTTGTTTTTGAGCGGCGCCCTGCACTAGATGAGTCGTAATGTGCAAGGAGACAGACAAATAATTGTCCTGGATATCGAGACTGAAAACTACCGCATAGTGTCGCTGCCCTAAGCAGCGAATCATCATCTGGTGACAAACGTGTATTTGGATGTGATGGGTGGATGCTTATTTGTGAGCTGCACCTACTCGAGAGCTGGCTTTCAAGGATGGATGATGAAAGATTACGGAGAGAGTGACTCGTGGACAGAGGTGTTTTCTCTTGGACAACCGTTTAAATGTCATTCTAATGTCGGAGCTTATTTGAAAAGCAAAGGGTTGGTTCTTATCCGCGGGCAGTGTTGGAGAAAGTACTTCTGGGTCGATATTGGGAAAGGAACGGTGAGAACGATAGAGATAGAAAAGCCCTGGATCTACAAGTTTTATGTTCAAGTTATTCCGGCAAGCCTTGTTCGCCTTAATAATAGCGATGGTGGTGGCGTGGGCGACCGCGGCATTGCTGCCGTGGCCACGGCAAAAGGAAATAGGAGTCTTCGTGTAACTGCATCGCATGCTTGGAAAGCTACTGAATATTTGGTACCTGTTTCTTAGTGTTTTGAAAGAATTCTAACTTAGTTGTTGAATCGTTTTTCTCTTCTTTTCTCCTTTTTGGAGTACCATGTTTAGAGGTCGTTTGGTAGGTATTTGTATGCCATTATATGGGTTTTAATCCGACTTAAACAGGAAATTATGTAGCTTTGGTAGGTAATTTTAAAACCAGGGTCAATCATTTTTAAAATGACTGACCCGGGTTTGAAGCAGGATTTCTACACGAGCTCCCCCCATCGTGCTGGGGAAATGGGTTTAATAATTAAAAACGGCTCCAAGTGTAAATACACAAATGCCCTTAAATTCCCATTTTCAATTCCTCCCTTACCCTCATGACTTCAGCTCATCCCTGTTCTATCAATTTCTCATTCCCCAAATTTGTTTCTCGTAAACCTTAGGAAGGCAGAGGCGCAACTTCACTATTGCGAGATCAACTACAAAATCCCCTGTTCAACTTCTTTAAAAATTGGAGGGCAATACAACTAGCTCCCTCAAAGATGAATTAACTACAGTTACAGAACAACGACGAAGACTTCAAATGTCGAAAAAATAATAATTATTAAAAATTAAAAGCAAGCAATAATTTATTTATAAAGAGAAAAAATCATGACCAGTAATTTTCTAACGAGGGCAACATTTTCGTTATGTGCGGCGAGGAAGAGTGCGGTGACGTCAGTCCTAAACTCGTCAAATTCAACGCGAACTTCAGTCGCGGATTCGCCGTTCAACACGACCTCTGTTTTTCTGGATTTCAGTTATACCGTACCGATGTGATTTACATTGACGTCGGGTTTATGAGAAATGAGAGGCGTGAGAGGCGTCGACGTGAGAGGCGTCGACGAACCGCTGCGACGTCGGATCGGCTTCGTGCTGGAGCCGCATCGGATAAACCTTTTGATTCTTCCCGATCGAATACTCAGAGGTGGAGGTGGAGGTAGTAGTGGTCGTTGTTGTTGTTCTGGAAGCAGTTGGAGGGCATACAACTAGCTCCCTCAAATGCCCCTGTTTATCCCCTCCCTCAAATCCCAACTCCAGTTACGGCCTCGAGCTCTGGCGCTGGTAAAGGAATATTGTCAAAATTCCTCGCGATTGATTCTTGTCAAAATTCGCAGCTCCGGTGATTTATTCCTTTACCGGAGCTCTGGCGATTGATTCTTCAATGACCCTCGTCGTCTTCAGTGGCCGCCGGACTTCTTCAATTCATCTTGTGCGTGTCCGAATTTTCTCCTATCTTCATCTCCAACCATTTTCTTTGTTTTTTTTTATTTTTGAGTTCTTTTTAGTGATTTGGTTTAAGTATTCTGGTATTATTCTGGCTTCAGTTGGTATTATTATATATTCTGGTATTATTATATATTCTGCTATTATTTTGGTATTATATATTATTTCAGTTGGTATATACATATTCTGGTATTATTTATCAGTTGGTATTTATATATATACATATATATATATATATATATGTGTGTTATTATGTCTTATATTTGAAAAAATAAGTCTTAGGGTCATATTTAAATATTTGTTAATCTATTTATATGCTAATGATGGGTCGTTTTGTCGTACTAAAAAAAACTATGATATATCATCATTTCTTCTTGATCAACTTAACGAAATAGTAAGTTGTTTATAAAAGTTCCTTTTGCAGGGACGAAATTGGGATTTCACACATTTTTTAGTTAAAACGGGTCCGAAAAGAGCCAACCAAAGGAGAATTAGAGACGGCCAACACTGTAGAATAAGGCTGATTAAATAACCAACCAAAGCAATTCTTATCCGGATTAAAATGGATTATAGTAGCAACTAAAACAAAATGGGTTCAATAGTGAAAAAGTAACCAAACGTGCCGTTAACTTATTATAGACAAGAAAAAAAATATCACCTCTCTATTCTCGTTTAGCCTCTTGTGATTAAACATTCTGGATTATCAATCAACATATTAGAATTGGTGGAACACTCGATATCTATATCTATATCTATACTTTTATATAAAATATAACTTACGTGAGACACATTTGGATACATGATTTTTAATTTTAGCATTATAATTTCACTCAAACTATAACATCCAATAGTTAAATTTCCACTTAACCTTATAAGTGAATTAGATTATAGTCTTTTGATTTCCAAATTTATATCAAATTCATCTAATTATTCCACGACCGCATGTTTTCCTACGTTAAATAAGTCCACTTAATGTATGAGCATGGATTACAATTTTGGCTTCAGAGTAAGTCTTGGTCAGCTAAAAATTAGAAATATTTCGTAATATTTCAAACACTTTTTGGAATGTTTCGTAAAATTCGTTAAAATTGTGGTTATAGCTAACATAGAATCTACATGTATTTTTCGGTTCGATAGTGTCTAAAACAAAAATATTTCGGTACTTTTCCAGGAAATGTGCGAAGATTTGATCCATATGTATGAGTACTATACGGATAAAAATCGTTGAACGCTCCATTGCAAAGAAATAGTTATTGCTTTTAATTTCTAAATTTAATTAATCTTATTGTTATTTTGATTAGAATAATTATGATGATATTGTCACTCTTGTGTGTCTGGTCAGAAAGAAGAAAATAAACTTGGGACGACAATCCTTAGGCTAAAGAGAGTAAAGAGAAAAGTGGCTACTATCAAAATGGTCATAGATTTGCATTATGGGGAGGGTTATAGAAGGGTCGTACGAGGATCTTATTGCAAGAGTTTTGAAATTCTATCCCCCTTTTCACGAAAGGCCTCCCTTTTATAGGTGGAGCGAATGCTCATTCTTGTGGGTTTTGTCGAATGGGGAGGTGACCCGTGGGGCGTAGTTTGTGGGCCCCTTTGCTTACTTTGTGCAGGCAAGTTCTTCGTGGTTGTTTGACGAGAAGACATGTGTCATGGTATAAGGACTTGCATATTGTGTTCTCGAGGTGGTTAATCTGTGTCATGCTAAGTTGTCCTTATATTAGTCGTAGGATAAGGTTGTCAGGGGCGGAGACAGAGGGGGTGCAGTGGGTGCAGCTGCACCCCCTCATTTTTTAAAGTTTTTTAATTAGTAGTATATATTAATATTATCATGCAAAGACCCATAAATCATCCAATTTACACTAAAATGCACCACAATTTAAAATAATGTATATTTTTAACCCAAAGTGTACATGTTTTCCCTTAAAGCTAATATATTGTCATTGATAATTTTTATTTCGTGTATCGAAATATTATTATTATCAATTAAAAAATAATTTAGGATAATCTCACACCCCTTCCTTCTAAATCATGCCTCCACCCTTGAAGGTTGTTCGAGAATGCTTTGTGAGCTTCGTCGCTTAGGCTGGGTCGAGTGTTTATCGTCTCGTATATTTATTCTTGTGTCATAGACCTCGTAGGAATTGGTTCAAGGGGCTAACTCTATCGTAGAAGTTGTCCATGTTCAAAGATTGGAATATCTATGAGGTGGCTCGGTCTGCACAACTTTATCGAGGAGCTAGGCAAATCGATGGGCATATATATTATCTAATGGGAAAATTACATTAAATTCCCCATCGTATGGTCTGATTTGCAATCAACACCCTTAAGTTTATTTTGTTACGGTCAACTCCCTATCGTTTGCCGAAATAGACACTTTGCCCCAACTCAACATTTTGCACATTTTTCAGGGGTATTTTTGTCAAATGTTCAAAAAAATCAATACTTTTAAAAAACATTAAAGAAAACTAAAGATTTATTAATCGACAATTTTTTTTCGACAATTTTCTTTTATTTCTTTTTAAGACAAAATCAAAGATTTATTAAATGTGACCCACTTTTTTAGTTTCTTATTTTTTTTAAGACCATGGAATTTAGGCTTCTTTTTTTTTAATCTTTAGACAACTTTTTTTTAAATATTTAGACAATTTTTATTTCGAATGGTTAATTGTAAAACATTCCTCCAAAATAATTTTATTCCAAAGTAAATGCTTAAGTTCATGGTCTTAATAAAATAATTTATGCTTACTTAAAAAAGATTGCCGATTTTTTTTAATATTGATTTTTTAAAAAAATACCTTTGAAAAAAAGTGCAAAATGTTGAGTTGGGGCAAAGTGTCTATTTCGGCAAATGATAGGGGTTGACCGTAACAAAACAAATTTAAGGTGTTGACTGCAAATCGGACCATAAGATGGGTGTTTAATGTAATTTCCCCTTATCTAATTACATGAAATAAATAGAGCGAAATATATCAAATATGTAATCCACTACAAAAAAATTGGGTTATTCCCGACCGCAAAGCCGGTCGGGAATGACCCATCGGCAGTCGGGAATAACCCTTTCCCGACCGCTTTTCGGTCGGGAAGTCCCGGTGCATTACTTCGGTCGGGAATAGTTTCCCGACCGCCATTTGGTCGGTAAGGGCTTTTCCCGACCGCCAACCCAGACCAATATCGGTCGGGAAAAGTTCCGACCGCTCAACGGTCGGAAAAACATATCCTGACCGAAAATCGGTCGAGAAATTTTTTCAAAAATCCCGACCAATTCCCGGTCGTTTTGTTCTCAATTTATTTCCCGACCGAAAATCGATCGGTAATACTTTTCCGTATTTCCGACCGAAATCCGGTCGGCACTATTTACGAGTAATCCCGACCATAGACCGGTCGGGACTTTTCCCGACCGATATTTGGTTGGGAATAATATTTATATTATTCCCGACCAGAAATTGGTCGGGAATAAAATTCATGCATTTCCCGACCGCGCACCGGTCGGGGATAATATTCATATTATTCCTGACCAATTTCCCGACCGCGCACCGGATGGTTGGCGATTAACGTTTGTTACGAACGTTAGTATAAAGAGGCCAATTGTGATATATATATATATATATATATATTAACATATGTTTAACATAATCGTAAGTAGTTACATTATTAGCAACTACATATATTAATCTATTTATAAGTGACAATATGAATCGGCGCTTCAAACTATTCATCAACGTGCAACTAAATTTATTTTTTTTTAGATTTTTAGTAATATATAACTAATATTGATTTACTTGACCATTAAATCAACGATTTATCTAAAATTGAGAGCGAAATTGTGAAATTAAGAATATGAATATTATTCCCTACCAAAAATCGGTCGCCAATACCCCTAAACCCTAAAACCTAATATTCCCGACCGCAATGCGGTCCGGAATAACAACGGTAATTCTTATTCCCGACCAAAATTTGGTCGGGAATAACAACGGTCAAGATTATTCTCGACCGAACTGCGGTCGAGAATAACTGTTACCGTTGTTATTCCCGACCGAATGTCGGTCGGGAATAATTTTTACCGTTGTTATTCCTGACCGAAATGCGGTCGGGAATAACTGTTAGCCCCCCTATAAATACCCTTCCCTATTCCACTTGAGAAATCATTCCAACATTCATCCCTTGCTAAGGTATCTACGATTTCCTCTTGTTATAATTGTTTTTGTTAGTTTTTCTCAATTAAGATCGTTTTTAATAACTTTTTTTAATGTTTCTTTGTTTTCGATATTGCGGTAAATGCAACGAGGGGCGTGTGTTTGCAAAGAATACTTGATCTAGGTATTTTCTACGCTACAACAAGTAAGTATTAATTGCATTGGCTTCGTCGTACTCGAGTTTTAAATTTTTTATATAAATGATAAATATATTGATTGGTGAAATTAATTGTAACAATTTCTTTTTAATTTTCTTATATTAGAAATGGATTATCGTCCCGATAGATCTTGGATGTACGATAGGATAGATATTAGAACTGGTTATTTGAATCAATATTACGTGGTTGGGGTTCGTGAATTCATATAATATGCATCACAACAGAGAGATTACGTAGATCTAAGAAATCGTATTAGGTGCCCGTGCCAGAGATGCATCAATTTAAAGTTTTTTGATCGAAACTTAGTACGGGATCATCTTCATAAGTGGGGGTTTGTGTATCAATATTGGATATGGGTGTTGCATGAAGAGAAGGCGAGCGAGGCATATACATCATATGTGCATGAATCACCGTCTGCTAGTATTCACATTGATAGTCCGGTTCATGCCGATACTTCGTTTAGAGAATTGGTTGTGGATGCATATGGGGGTCGATTTGTTGAGGGAGAGGTGCGCAACGAAGATCCAAGTCCCGAGGCAAAGGAGTTCTACAAATTAATGCAGATGGGAGACATAAAAATGAACAGTAAGAAGTCTAAGACTGTGCTCCAGTTGTTTGCCGAGTTCTTAACTACCAAGACGATGCACAAAGTAGTTAATGTCGCTTGCGAAAAGTACTTAAGTTTGTCTAAAGATATTATGGACCCAGAGATTGAGGAAATGCTACCGAATACGGTTCCAGGCATGAATAAGATGCTCGTGGGTTTAGGTTTAGGGTACGAAAAGATCGACGTAATGTTGGAATTTTTGTTTCTTGTACTACGGCGATAATGCCAACAAGGATCTCACATCGTGTCCGATATGCAAGACCGATAGGTACGAGGCTGGTAGAAAGTCCAGGGTCGCATGGAAGAAATTGTGGTACTTCCCCCTAGGCCCTCGATTACAGAGGTTGTTTTATACTGTAGGCAGTTTGAGACATATGACTTGGCATTTGAAGTGTCGAGAGTCAACAGATAGAATGATTCACCCAACTGCAGGTGAGGCGTGGAGAGCTTTTGATCGTACATATCCGGACTTCGCAGCAGAGCCTAGAAATGTTCGACTCGGCCTATGTACTGATAGGTTCACACCGTTTGGGCCATCTAGGAAGAACTACTCTTGTTGGCCCGTGTTTGTTACCCCTTATAACCTTCCGCCAGATTTATGCATGCGACCGAAGTTCATTTTTCTGAGCCTTATTATACCCGGTCCAAAGAGTCCTGGAAAGAACTTGGATCTTTTGCTGAGACCATTGATTGATGAGTTGAATGATTTGTGGAGTAATGGTTTGTGGACATATGACAGCTCACGAAAGGAAAACTTCCAAATGCGAGCGACCCTAATGTGGACTATTAGCGATTTTCCTGCTTACGGAACGTTGTCCCAGTGGAGCACGCACGGTAAGTTGGTGTGCCCTTATTGCATGGGTGAGACAGGTTCTTTTACACTTAATCATGGTGGAAAAGCCTCGTGGTTCGATTGTCATCGTCGGTTTCTACCAGAGGGTCATAAATGGAGGTACAACAAGAATGATTTCTACAAGGGTAGGGAGGTACTTGAAGCGCCCATTCCAAGAAAGACAGGAGCGCAGATGAAGGCAATTGTGGATAGGCTATGATCGGTTAGATTTGGGGCAAACTCCACAAAGCTTCCGGGATTTAACACAACTCATAACTGGTGTCGTCAAAGCATCTTTTGGGAACTACCTTATTGGTCCACGAACTTGATTCGCCACAATCTAGATGTGATGCATTGTGAGAAGAACTTTTTTGAGAACATCATTAACACGGTGTTGGACGATGCTAAGTCGAAGGACAACATTAAGTCGAGGC
Organism: Linaria vulgaris; assembly: GCA_948329865.1. Taxonomy (NCBI): domain Eukaryota; kingdom Viridiplantae; phylum Streptophyta; class Magnoliopsida; order Lamiales; family Plantaginaceae; genus Linaria; species Linaria vulgaris. The sequence goes on from OX415252.1 coordinate 117,212,724, forward strand.
ACGATCTTAAGTTGTTGACCAACCGTAAAGAATTGTTCTTGAAACCCAGTGGCAGAGGAAGTTAGTACATAAAGCCAAAGGCAAAATATTGTCTTACGAGGGATCAAAAGAACATGGTGCTTGATTGGATGACCGGACTGAAGTTTCCTGATGGATATACCTCGGACTTGGGACGATGTGTGCAAAAACAACAAGGAAAATTGTATGGAATGAAGAGTCATGATTGTCACGTCTTCATACAGAGATTGATCCCGATTGCATTTCGCAAATTCTTGGAACCCGAGATTTGGGGGACCTTAGTAGAGATTAGCCTTTTTTAAGGCGATTTGCGCCTCAGAGGTGTCGGCCGAAGATATGGAGCGATTGGAGGAATCTTTTATTGTTACCATGTGCAAGATGGAAATGATATTTCCTCCTTCATTTTTCGACTCTATGGATCATTTAGCCATACACCTTCCGTACGAGGCTAGAGTTGATGGTCCAGTTCATTATAGATGGATGTATCCATTCGAGAGGTACGATTTTATATTTTTAATAACAATTATCTTTTACAAATATCGATTCTTTGCCTAATCTTTCATTTCTATGAACTAGGCGGATGTTCGACATGAAGGGTTCAGTAAAGAACAAGGCGAGGGTGGATGGATCCATAGCCAATCAATACCTACTTGTTGAGTTGTCCAATATGTGTTCTCAATATTTGGATGTTTCTTTTCAGACTAAATATAAAAAAACTCAACAGGAACGAGACACTAGATAGCACGGAGTGGGATGATGAGCTTACAATATTTCAAAAGAAAGGGGCGCCAATAGGGCCACTAAACAAAAGGGGATACTTGACTTCCGATGAGATGGAGCAAATAGAGCTTTACACGCTTCTAAACTGTCCAGAGCTTGACGAATGGGTGGAGTAAGTGGTCGTTAATTATTTTTAATAACGAAATGATTAAGCGCTTTAAAGACAACTAACTTATGATGATTTTCCTATGCAAACTGTTTGTAGAAGAGGAGTGCGGTGGACTAAGTCCAATGGAGATACAATCCAAGAGGAACCAAGAGTACATAGCATGGTTCAAGCAGACATATTCAAGCGGGAAATACGAGACCGACGTACGAATAGATCTTCTAATCACAGGTCCGGCTTATTCAGTGGCAACCTACGAGGAATACATTGTGAATGGGTTCAGATTTCACACCGATATGATTTTGGGCCCGAAGAAGAGTGATTGTAGCGGTGTTTATGTGAAGGGAGACATGGGAGGATCTGATGCTACCAACTTCTATGGAACGTTGAAAGACATTATACAGGTGGAATATTGGGGTAGAATCCGGCCCCTATACATAGTCTTGTTCAAATGTGTTTCGTATGATATAAAGGCAGGTACGCAGGAGCATTCAACGTACAAGTTGGTTGACATCAACCCGAGGCGTACCCTCAACACCAATGAGCCGTTTGTATTCGCTAACCAAGCAAAACAGGCGTACTATGTGCCCTATCCAAAGAAGACGACAGGGCGACCGGGACAGAGAGGATGGTTGGCCGTATCCACTATTCCTACCAGACACATAATCGATATGTCATCAGTTGCAGGATCAAAAGATGTCGACGCGGGGATGCTGAACCAAGTGCTACAAGAGAATGCATCTGAAGGGTTTAACTTATGCGTGGACCTTTCCTCATTCAATATGAATATCCAATTGGCCAACGATGGATTTGATGTGGCTGACGAGGAGGCAGCAACGGAGGGCAACGAGGAAGATGAGGGCTACGAGGACGACGAGGGCAATGAGGAAGAGGAAGAGGAAGAGATAATGAGTGACTCAGATTCTGAGGATAGTATGTATGACTAGCATCGATTATGGTTTAGTAGGTCGAATTTTATTTTATAAAAAAATTTGATTCACGTTGTTTAATTTCGTATTATAGGCATAGTTACCAATAAACAAACAACTAACACAGTTTTCAATACTTAGATAAAAGCAGCATGCATATTGATATACATTTGTTATTTTAGCTATTTAAATTTAAGACAATAATATTATTCGTATAGAAACTCAATTTAATAAGACATACCGTCCTACGTTGAATCTCCGTGTAGCTCCGGGACCCACTAGCATGAGTAGCTCGTGCAGGACGATCAGGGTCTGGTGCCTCTCCCGCTCGCCTGCCGCGGATTTCTTTGCATGGTCAACCGACTCCCAATGCGTCACGAACATCCTCTCTAACTTGTCGCTCATCCAACTGTTCTTCGGACGCGACGCCCACTTCGGATCATTGAGCTTGTCGTAATAGTTCTTCTTGGCATTGTACACGATATCCTTGTAACAGTTCTTAGCCTTCGCCTCGTATGTGGAATGTGCACGAATCATGTCAGCCAGATCAATGTAGTATATGCTCTACAATTAAATAAGGTTTTTAATTAAGGTGTCGTTAAATGAAAATCTTACTATTTATATATATATATTTAGTAAAGTTTCTAAATCTCACCTTAAACTTAGCCCACATCAGTCCCCGTACCTCTGAATCGACCTCGGTGTATGAAGGAACACACGTCTTCATAAACTCCCTAATGATCGAGGTAATCGCCGATGCTATCTTTCTCCCATCCATAAATACGCCGTGCTCATCCAGCTCGACCCTACGACGGGCTCTATGGTCAGTCGGAACCTGCGGCCCTCTCGATACACCTCGGCCTGGTCTCTGCTGCGTCGTTAAAGATGGTCCTGCACTGGCAACGTCTGCAGGGGAAGAAGTACTAGGACCCGCCGGTGTAGACTCTGTAGAGCGTGGCCTAGGTGTCGTAGGCCTCGATGATGATGGTGGCCTCGATGATGGCGATGGCCTAGATGATGACGATGGCCTAGATGATGACGATGGCGTCGATGCTACGTGATCATAATCTAGTCGAAATGGTACTACTAGATCTGGTGGAGTACCGCCGCTCGATCTGATACGCCTATGTGGATGTGAAGAAGTAGGGGACTCGCCAAGATCAGTATCAGGTGCATCGACATGAGCGGGTGGTGCACCGCCAGAACGAATGATCCGTACACGAGGACCTATCCTAGGTGGACCAGTAGGTGGAGTACTCGATGGAGTGCTCGATGGACCACTACGCCCTCTCTTCGAGGGCTGGCCACGATCGCTATCACGGGACGACATATCGTCAAAGAGGAGTGTTACGAACTAAGTAAAAGCATCTAAGTTAGAATTTTTCTAATTGTAGAGATGACCTAAGTTTAATCAATACTAAGTTATATAGTTTTTTCCTAAAGGTATAAATATTTCCCAAAGCCTAACAATTCCTAAAGGAATTTACAAATTAAATCCTAACAACTTCTACAATATCTAACAATTAATATTAAAACATTAAATATAACATTAATAATTAATATTAAAACATTAAATATAACATAAATAACTCCATAATTAATGTCCAAATAAATAAATTAACACATATAAAAATCATATATAGTTTTTCTAAAGTCATAAATAATTACTAAACTATAACATTTCCTAAAGCCTAACAATTCCTAAGGGCATAAAAATCTAACATTTTCCCAAAGCCTAACAATTCCTAAAGGCATAAAAATCTAACATTTTCCCAAAGCCTAATAATTTCTAAAGGCATAAATAATAATTATTATAAAATCATAAAACTATAACATTTCCTAAAACCTAACAATTTCTAAAGGCATAAAAATCTAATATTTTCCCAAAGTCTAACAATTCCTAGAGGCATTATTAATTAAATTCTACCAACTTCTACAATATCTAATAATTAATATTAAAACATTAAAGATAACATAAATAAATAATATTAAAACATTAAATAAAATATAAAATACAAGAAAAAGCGAAAAAACTTACCAGATCGGGAGTCCCGACAGATTTTCGGTCGCGAAAGGGTATAAGGCGGTTGGCAAATTTTTTTGAGAGAGAAGGAGAGTGTGAAAATGAAGAGGAGGAGGGACGTATTTATAGAAATACCTCCCTCTTTCCCGACCGCAATTCGGTCGGGAATAACTCATTCCCGACCGAATTGCGGTCGGGAACGCTCGGCCCAGCTGCGCGGTCCAGTTGGGCCGAGATTAGGGTTACATCCTGGGCGGGAAATTTCCCGCCCAGGGTTTCCCGACCGCAATTCAGTCGGGAATAATATTCCCGACCGAAATGCAGTCGGGAATACTCTTTCCCGACCGATATGCGGTCGGGAATTATTTTTTAAAAATGTCTGACCGAATATCGGTCAGGAAAAGTCATCTCGGCCGATATTCGGTTGGGAATGCTCCCGACTAGAATCCGGTCAGGATTTTCCGGTCGGAAATGGGCGCAAAATCTTGTAGTGATCTATACTAATCTAATAACATGGAAAGTCCTTTTTTTATTGATGTCCTATTTCCATATGATGAGATTTGGAAACAATTAATAAACATAATAATTTGTTATAAATTAGCTAATTATGACCTGAAGATATTTTAGTTACGTGACGTGGCATTAATTGTGGGGAAAACTTTAATAAGTTTGTGTGCATGCGCTTAACATAATAGCCATTAAGGCTCCGTTTGTTTCCCCGGAAAATAGGAAAAAAGGAAAAAAAAAAAAAAAGAAAAAACTTTTTTTCCTAGTGTTTGGCAATTTGAGATTTTCCCGGAATAGAAAGGAAATCTTTGAAAAAGATAGAAAAATTTTCAAATTTTCCTCCTATAAGTAAACTGTGTGAATTATAAATTTAATCCCAAAAGATTTAATTTTAATCTTTCTTCCTACAAAAAAAGGTGGGAAAAACTTTGTTACGTTAATATATTCTTAGATTTTTCAAACATTACGAAACTTTATGTTTTTACAACCATCATGAAAATTCGAATTTTTTTGTAGCTCTATATAAACGAATCCAAGAAACTTTTGAATCTTTATCATTTATGGTTTTTTTTTCATTTTGGTGAGTATCATTTATGTTCTTTGATTTTTGAGTTAATTGAAAATATTAAGATATTAAAATATATAAAGTAACGGTAATATCATAGTATTTATAAAACAAAGTTATGCAAAGTATTGGTTTATGTACATTGATAATTTACATAAAGTAGTTTTAAGGAGAACTTCAAAAATAAAAACATTCACTAATTTTATAGAATTTTTTGGACTATTACTTTTAATACATATTTCAAAGCATTAAATATAATTGTTAACCCTAGAAAAAAATAAATGAAGGGATTACACACAAATGATAACCCTAAAATAGGGACCAATATATGAGCGATACTATCGTCACGTGCACTTCCGATGAGAGTGCCCACTCCCAACGAGGAGGCCCTCGGGGTGTTACCAATCCGCTCGGTTACTGACTCGAAGCGGTAAAAAGGGGCACCCGAGGAGACACTAATGCGTCCCTTGGAAAGTCAACGATGAATAAAGAAAAGATATCAACGCGGCATCGGAAAAAAATTAAATTTCGATGAATCCGCGTGACTCCGATATCCATCAATGCGCCAAGAGGGACCACAACGGACCCTGAGTCCCAGAGAATGCGAGAATATCCCCTCACTAAACACTCTATGATCCAAAAGCCCTTGGAACACCTCCCCCGGAGGCCGAATACAGAGAATAATGTCATGCCAAGATATAAAAGCCCTCGGAACACCAGCTACGAAGGCCGAAGACGAAAAACAGTGCCCTATTGAAGTATGGAACTCCTCGAAACCCCCCACGAAGGCCGAGTCTGAAGAATGAGATTTTATTAAAACTCAGAAGCCATCGGAATACTTGTTACTAAAATCCAAGAACAAGAATGTTACCCTACTGACGCAACAGAGCCCTCGGAACAGGCGCCACCGGTAAAAGTAAACAGATACATTCCTCGGAGTACACCTCCCAAAGAAGACAACCCAGAATTAAACACTGCGGAAGCTACGACGAATATACCGCCCAAATGATCCAGTCTTTTCGAAGAGTTGCGGCCCCTCGTGGAAAAGAGACTAGAAGAATCCGCCCCTCGGAACCTTTGGTGTCCTCGGAAAAGATCAAAATTAATCCAAGTCAGCGCCTAGTAGATAAAGAATGAAAAGATAAGATGAATGATATCTTCTTCAGTACACAAAAAGCAATACCTATAATTTATCTAAACATGCATATCGACACATGTCCCTAAAAAACCTCTATAAAAAGAGGGACATAATAAGAAGAAAGGCAGATACAGATCCTGGCACACAGATACATAACAAATGCATTAGAGCATTCAGAGTGAAATTCAGTGAATAAAAAGAGGGATATTTTCGTAATTTTACAAGCTTCTGAACCACGGGCAGGGCGTCCCAACCCGTAAATAATTCCGTTAATTAGGTTATAATATCAAACCTGTTAACAATAATCATGGTTTTTAAACATTTAGATTAACAATAAATACAAAAATCATTTACACATAATAAGAATTTTACATGGAAAATCATTATGAGCCAAACGCTAGAAAATAATGGAAAATCTTTTATTTTCCTTAAAAAATCCTGGAAAATCTTGTTTTCCCTCATTTTCCAATTTTTTTCCTTTTTTCCTATTTTTCCGGAAACAAACGGAGCCTAAGAGAGAATTGCATATGTTACTATTTGGTATGCAATGAAGTTAACGATTACTAGGTTGCGAGGTTTGTAGGTTATTGCGTCGACTCGCGGGTTTACTTAATGCACACCCGAGAGGTGGCGGCTACGGATTTCCTCGTCTTTAAAAAAAAAGTTGATTCCGACCACCATCTCACAATTGTGAATGTAACAACGCAAAATCATCGATTCCATGCACCCACGCGAAGAGTATTATACATGCTAAATGAATGAAGAAATTATATTTAACCTACGGCAGAAATGTCAAAAATGCCCATTATCTTTTGCCAACTTTAGTGTTTGCACTTTTTCTTTTTAAGCCGTCGTTTATGCCCTGTAACTTTGCCAAAAATGTCCGAAACACTATTCATTGCCATTTGTCCGCCAAATCATCAAATCACGTCATACGTGGCTACCATGTCATCTTTTTTTTATTTTTATATTTTTATATAATTAACTGTATTATAAAATAAAAAAAACATATATTAAAAAACAAAATATTATAATTTTGATTTAAAAATATTTACTTTTAATAACTAACAAAATTTTTAAAGAAACAGAAAAAAAAAAGTAAATACCATTTATATTTTTGTGTTATATATAATTTTAAATTTTAAAAAAGTTTATAACTTATAAATTAAAAAAACATATATTAAAAAACTTTTTAAAAATAGAAAAATGAAAAAAAAAGAAAAAGAAGAAAGGAAACCCACCACCACCACCTATCACTAGCCCCCCTCCCCCCCACCCCGCCCACCACCACCACCCCGTCACTGCCCCCCCCCCCCACCCCACCCACCACCACCACCCTGTCTCCTGCTCCCTCTCCTTTCTCCGTCCACCACCACCCCGTCTCCGTCTCCGTTGCCGTCGGTTTGCGCCGCCGTTACCGTCGATTTTTTTATCGATTTGGTGATGGGTTTTGGGGGATTGGGTGATGGTGGTGCAGGTGATGGGGCCGTTTTGGGGATTTGGTGATGGGTTTTGGTGATGGCGGTGGAGGTGGTGGTGGTGATGGGTTATGGGGGTGGAGGGGAGGGGGATTGAGGAAGACGACACTTTTTTCTTTTTTTCTCAGTTTTCTTTTTTTGAAAAGTTTTTTAATTCTTAAAAAATGAAGTTGAAATTAGAGTTACATATAAAGTTTTTATAATTTAAATGTATAAAGTTTATTATATTAAAAGAATATATTATAGAGTAAGTTTTTAAAATTTAAATAATAAAGTCAATTATAAAGATTTAACTTTTTCTGTTTTTCTGTTTTTTTTAAAAAATTAGTTATTAAAAATTTTAAATTTTAAAATATAATTATAAATGAGTTTTTATAATTTATATAACAAAGATAATTAATAATTATACATTTTATGATATGTCAGCCACATTTTGGCCACATATGCCAACATTTGATGACATAGCTGCCACTAGGCGCCAAATAGTGTTTCGGGCATTTTTGGCAAAGTTACAGGGCATAAACGACGACTTAAAAAGATGAAGGGTAAAAACTAAAGTTAGCAAAAAATAACGGGCATTTTTGACATTTCTGCCTTAACCTACCAATCCAATAAAAATTCAATAGACAACTATTCAAGATTCGCTTAACTAATTGAAAAAAGTAACCTAAACTAAAATTCGAATTTGAGTTACATATGATATATAATTAATTAGATAATACTCAGTAACTTTCAACCATCAAGACATCTATTAAGCCTTCCTACCAAAGTCCCACGCATCTTCAATGAATCAAAACCAATCCTCACGCCTTTGCAAATAGCGTTAGTGACTCCGTTTTTGTGCTTCTTCGGATGAATATGCAACCAATTCTTGTACTTAATTACGGCTCGCACGCGCACATCAAACGGCAGCTCGACGTACGTAGCATTAAAACTTGGCAGTGGCACACGTACAGTTGCGGTCATATATTTAGTGCCCCAAGCATATTCCTTGGCGTCCTTACCGTAATCTAAGGGAGGTGCAACGCCTTCCGTTGTCCATGTGCCTGTTGAGCAATTAACGGAAACATTGATGGACTGGTAGGCAAGTTGTGAATCGTCGCCATAGTCATGGTCTTTCACGTCAAATTCGAGAAAAAATTCGGATGTCAACTTTTGTTGTGAATCAATGTTTGAGGAAAAGTTGAGCGACGAGACAGAAACAGATCTAAGATCGAACGAAGGACCATTTTGATGTGAATAATCGGACGCGCTCACCCAAATATAAACAACAAACGCAAATTAAAGGTGAGTCCACCAATCACCATGCAAACGTATTTACACATCTTTGTTTAGTTTTGCTCGAGAGAATATATGCGATCTCTATGTTTGACAGCGTGTATATATACATATATATACATATATGCCAAAGCAAAAAAATTGTTGTGTATCTCTAATAATTTGCCTCTCTTAATTCAGGAATACATTACTCAATAACACTGTTTCCTTATCGATTAGAATCCTTAATTATATATAGCAACTGACATCTAATCTGTTTCTCATCATTCCTTTTGTAATGTTTCTTTATATTACATTATTTTAATATAGTACTTGCTGCCAATAAAATTCTAATAATGGAAATTTGGCAATAATGATGTTGTGATTATCAAGCCAATTCATCTGTACAGCTACCTCTACCACCAATCGAAAATCGACACGTGTACTACTTTTTATACTACTTTTTGGCTGAGTTTTCCCGCTCAATCGGGTCTCTTCACCTTCCTTATTTTTGCACATTAGACCTCATAATTTTCTTTTTTTCTAAAATTAACCACACACGTAAAAGCAAAAAAAAAATATGGAATCTCATCTTCATGTTTTGCGAAAACCCTTTAGTAAAAGGGAACCTTAAAAACCCTTCCCCAAAAAATCTTGTGTGAACCTTAAAAGAAAACATTGATTTAGACAAGTCCTCATTTTATACAAGTCTGATTTTATCATATTTCTGTTGGAAACTATGTGTGTGCACAAACATGAATATATAAATATATAGCATACACATAAACGTATGATGATTTTTCCAAAAACACGTAAATCATAACATATGAAATTAAAATACGACAATAAAATAAATTCGACCTCTCAGCAACTGTAAGAAAATCCTTGGAGTGGATTAGACGAGTCAGAAAATTCCGTCGAAGCATCAGACGAGTTGGAAGTTTAACCTCCTCCCCTTAAGATCAATTTTCCCGGCTACCCTTCAAGCCCTCAGTGGGAAACGACCTCCCAAGGTACAACGTCCTCACACAATAAGGTAGTAAGTGAAGGACAATACTACCTTCTCAAATTGGACACTCAAAGTATTTTTCAGAACTCTTAGAATCGAAAATGCTATGTGATTTTGTATGAAAAAATTATTTTGATGAAAAGATGGATTTTTCCCTTCTGCAGAAGGCCACCTTTTATAGGAGAAAAAACCATGTACAACCATTACACCATTAAAGGGAGGAATTAATTCAGTCAAATGAATTAATAGACCATTGAGTGTGATTTAAATAAATTTAAATATTTATCATGAATTTATTTACTCAATAAATAAATTCACTATATTTTCTCACAACATATATTAAAAATATACATGTAAAAATGTAGCATTATTTTAGCTTCTCAATAAGCCAATGTAATTCACACTCTTAAATTATTTGGACTCAATTCCAAATTTTAATTCCATTTTGTCTCAATACAAAATTAGGAATTTCTCCAACAATCCCCCACATGAATGTAATTGGCTGAAATGCACGTGAGCCTAGCAATGCTATATGCAATTCGAGAGTTCTGCCGGAACTTGTTGCGTCAGGATAGGTGGTTTTCGGCCTTGAACCTTCCTTAGTGAAATACCATCGGATATACTTGCCAACCAGTGGACGTGATGCCTTGAACTGTTCGGCGTTTTGTGTATACCAAGACAATGGTACTCACACAACTCATTCCAATACCATATTGGTCCTCGTTGTTGTCCGTTTCGGCCCTGGACTGCCTTGGCAAATTCATCGAATGCTCTAGAGATTTAGCCCTTTAACTCATCTCAACGAAGCGGCCCCTTCACATTCGACATAGGTGATCTCTCATTAAGAGTATCCTGCAATACCCCGCTTGTGTTCACAAGACATAAGGATCATTAGAACCTCAAGTTCTCATTAACCTGTACAAGTCCATCACTCTTTCATCCTAGAAATGGGTTGGGAACTCAATTTCCCGAGTGCTTTGTTCGACTCGCCCCCACAATTCGGTTGTCCCTTTGAACCTGCAAATTGGGGTTTACAATTCAGGTAGGGTTGCCATCATGGGGTGATGTCTTTTGGTGGGCTCAAATTTCCCATTTCCCTCGATGAATTTGCTACTTAGTCTCTCGCTAGACCTTTCGTCAATCGGCTCCAATATTTTTCTTAACCTCTTCAAGTATTCGGAAAATATTATGATTATTATTCAACTTAAAAGTTTGGAATAATCTTAACCATCACTTTCTTCTTCAAGCCCCCACATTTCTTTCTTTTCCTCAAGAAAAAAATGTCTCTAGCCTTAAAGAAATTACTTATTTCATAATTTATTTTTTTTTGTTTGCGTACTTCGCGTCTTACATCAAATAAATCTGAATATTTAATCTATTTAGTAAAATAAATAGTATTAAATCTCACTTGCTTCTCACTAAGCAATTTAATTTACACACTTATATTTGGACTCAATTCCAAATATTTCAAACACACATATATATATATATAATAAAATAAAAGTCTCGCACTTGTTTTTATTTTCTTCAAATATATATAACATACAAGTCTCACACTTGTGTTATTCTCAACAAATATATATATATATATATATATATATATATATATATGAAATAACATACAAGTCCCGCACTTGTTTTATTTCCTACAAATATAAATATATATATTATACAAGTCTCACACTTGTATTTCCTACAAATATAAATATATATATATATATATATATATATATATTATACAAGTCTCACACTTGTATTTCTCACAAATATATATACATAAATATATATATATATATACACACAATATACAAGTATCGCACTTGTATTATTTTTTCCATATCATAAAGACGTCACAAGTAATCGAAATATTTGCCTCACATGCAACTTCGATTACATTTATTCGTAAAAGTAGTCTCCTCACACGAGACTTTTACTACATCAAACTTGAACACTAGCCTCAGTACTAGCCTCGCCCTTAGGTGACATGGTCATAACAGACAAAATCCCTTTCCTCCAAAGGTTCTACCCTTAGACAGGATAACCTTGTCTGACTCAAAGACAAGTATGAACCCTTTCTAGTTCGATATTGTCTCACATATTAGATTCGTGTGAATCTCTGAAACATGAAGCACCTCTTTTAGGGTCAACTCTTTCCCCGAGGTCCTCTTTAGCACAACCTTTCCCCAGCCTTCAACTTTGGAGATTGCAGAGTTTCCCAAGAAACACTTCTTGTTCTCCACAAGTTGATAGGTCGTGAACATCCACTTGTTCGCGCATATGTGGTCGAGTAGCCCCAATGTCTACCTACCATTCGTTCGGGTTGTTGTTTTAATTTTCAGCCGCCATAACTAATTAAATAATTCACACAATTATTTATATTAGTATCGCTGAGAATTCTCAACCGAACTATTTATACAGATATTCCCAGGCCAGTGGAGGGACAAAACCTCTTTAAAATCCACATTTTTGCGACAGAATATTAGGTTCCCAAGCCAGTGGAGGGACAAGTCCGCTTACACTCCACCTTTCTGCGACAGAACCGTCTGTATAAATATTCTCACTTAGAATATCTTCGAATAATTCACAAGTCTCAATACTTAGAATTATTTTTATTTCAAATTTCTTTTCGAATAATTCACAAGTCTCAATACTTAGAATTATTCTAATTATGAATTTTCTTCAAATAATTCACAAGTCTCAATACTTAGAATTATTCTCAATTTTAATTTCCTTCAAATAATTCACAAGTCTCAGTACTTAGAATTATTTCGAAATTATTTTAGGTTTCTCTAGTTGAGAATATGACATAGTGGTTCTCAAAACCGGTACTACGGTCTCAATACCGTTAGCCCTTTGATTTAACGTAACGACCCCAACGTCGCCCGTCATTGGAAAATTCTCCATGCTCGCGGCATTGTTGTTAGAGCTCTCACCACCCATATCTCGAAATAATTCACAAGTCTCGCACTTAGAATTATTTAAAGTCTTCTTAGGGCACACTTGCAATTTTATATATTCCCACATATCTCAATTGCAATTATTTTCACTAATCACATGCTCAACATATATCACATATTTAAATTGTATCTACTCAAAATATTTAATTTAAATATATATATATAGCATGGATATATTAAGCATATTATTCAAATAATAAACTGTCGCATGTCATTTAATTACACAATAACGCATGCATTTAACAAGAAATAACTTACAGACTAACGGTAAGGAACCCAGAAACGTACGCGGAGGTCGCGTGTTCGAATCCAGAACAAAGCGCTTTGGAATAAAGCATTTTTGGAATAATTAACAGCATATCAGCAGTAATTATAATAAACTGTAACGCATGCTTTATCAGTAATGACCCTTAGTCTAACGGTAAGGAGAGAGGTTGCGGGTTCGATTCTCAGCGGTTACGTTTTTTCAAACACAATTAAAACACAGAATAAAGAAGCAATAAATATATAACGTAACAATTAATTTACATGAATTACTCTAGCACATTGGTAACGGACGACCAACACAAACAGGAGGGCGAGAGTTCGAATCTCGGTGATAGCAGAATTGAATTTTTATTTTCTTTTGAAACCTGCTCCGAATTTTTTGAAATAGAAACCAGAAACAGAAGACAAAAAGCTAAAATTTAACATGCTCTTAAACAAATAACTACTGCAGCAGTTATCAAAAGTTACTGGATAGATTAAACTAAATCTTATAACAAGAGTAATAACAGTAGGCATATAAATATATAAACATATTCTGGAAAATTGAACACCGTTACGAACACGCAAATAAAATAGCCATATGAACAAATCCTAGAAAATACATCCACCTATACGTGCAACACATATTACGAATATAGATAAAAGATTGATCTTAAGATTGTTGGAAACTATGTGTGTGCACAAACATGAATATATAAATATATAGCATACACATAAACGTATGATGATTTTTCCAAAAACACGTAAATCATAACATATGAAATTAAAATACGACAATAAAATAAATTCGATCTCTCAGCAACTGTAAGAAAATCCTTGGAGTGGATTAGACGAGTCAGAAAATTCCGTCGAAGCATCAGACGAGTTGGAAGTTTAACCTCCTCCCCTTAAGATCAATTTTCCCGGCTACCCTTCAAGCCCTCAGTGGGAAACGACCTCCCAAGGTACAACGTCCTCACACAATAAGGTAGTAAGTGAAGGACAATACTACCTTCTCAAATTGGACACTCAAAGTATTTTTCAGAACTCTTAGAATCGAAAATGCTATGTGATTTTGTATGAAAAAATTATTTTGATGAAAAGATGGATTTTTCCCTTCTGCAGAAGGCCACCTTTTATAGGAGAAAAAACCATGTACAACCATTACACCATTAAAGGGAGGAATTAATTCAGTCAAATGAATTAATAGACCATTGAGTGTGATTTAAATAAATTTAAATATTTATCATGAATTTATTTACTCAATAAATAAATTCACTACATTTTCTCACAACATATATTAAAAATATACATGTAAAAATGTAGCATTATTTTAGCTTCTCAATAAGCCAATGTAATTCACACTCTTAAATTATTTGGACTCAATTCCAAATTTTAATTCCATTTTGTCTCAATACAAAATTAGGAATTTCTCCAACAATTTCTTGAAAGTACTTTGTATTCAAATATGATAATAGTATGTTGTGTTTATTATATCATTGTTTTTAAGCGATTTATTATGATCTCAACAAAGAACTTGTATATATAACATATGTTGTTTTTTTTCAGATTTCCTAACAGTGGATGATACAATTATGTTGAATTTTTCTTGATATATTGGTTTAATCTATCTTATGCATTAATTAACAAAATAATGTTAGTGATGTATGACGCAATTGCATAAGTCAGGGAAGAAGATTGTTTCTGTCATTTCTTTTTGCATAGCATTAGATTATGTGTAATTATATAGCTTGTTTTAAGATGATAATAACAATAAATTATATTAATATTGTAGGCAATGGATCAAGAGAACATAACACAGTTTGTTGATCATCAAAAGGCAATTGATGATCCGTCGAACATTCGAGGAGCTACAATTCCACAAATTGATATGGAGTTCGATAGTGAAGAAGCGGCTTATCAGTTCGATAACGAATATGCATATGCGACTGGTTTTAGTATCAGGAGAGCTTCATCCCATAAGGATAGGAATGGAAAAATCATTGTCAGGACATTTTTGAGCTTCATCCCTTAAGGATAGGAATGGAAAAATCATTGACAGGACATTTTGTTGTTCGTGTGAAGGGAAAAGAACACAAGACAGGCGAGATATAAATGTCAAACGACCACGTCCTGAAACAAAGACGTATTGTCGTGCAAAGATGAAAATAAGTGCTCGTTATACAATAAAGTATCAGGTTGTTACTTTTGTTGTGGAACACACTGGACATGATTTGGTTGCTCCTGGTGGATCACATATATTGAGATCTCATAGAAGAATTAATGAGGGGTAAGCTGCACAATTATATTATATTGATAATTCTGGAATCGCTCCAAAAGCGGGGTTACACTAGTATATGGCGCAGCAAGTGTGGTGGACGTCAAAATCTTGGTTTTCTTGTTAAAGATTTCAGAAACTTTTTATGGTCAAAAAGAACAAAACAAATGGAAGAGGGACATGCAAGAGGATTGATTTACTATTTGAAGTCGAAACAATATGAGGACCCAAATTTTTTCTATGCAGTCCAAGTTGATAAAGATGATTTGATAGCTAGCGTGTTTTGGGCCGATGGACAAATGAAAGTAGACTATACATTTTGCTGATGTCTTTGCTTTGACACAACGTACAAAATTCAACGACTGGCCTCTATACTTACAGAACCAGATGCCCCAAGGACAAGATGTTGGAATATTTCAGCTGCAATATTCAGTTTTACAAACCAAACTTCAGAATGGAGATGGCAATGAGCGCAGGGCATAAAAGAAGATTTTTGTTGTGTTATTGTCTCATATTTATGAATATTCATAGGGGTGGAAATGGGACAGGATCCCGTCCCACGGGATCATATTCCATGTCTACGCGGGATCCCATCGTTGGCGGGATTAACGGGACGGGATCCCGTCTACGCAGGAATCCCATCGTTGGCGGGATTTCCGCGGGAATACCGCAATATTTCAGAACACAAATGGGGGAAAAGGTGGGGAAAATGTTTCTCTACTTTTTTCCCTTCGACAATTGGCATTTTCGAATACTTCGTATTATTAAAATGTCTTCTTTTCAACATTAACAAGTAACAACTTATTACCATTAATCACAATTCAATACGAATCACATTCACAATGAATCACAATATCTATTCGCTATCACAAATCACAAAAACAAAAAAATCTGCGACTCAAAAGGCAAAAATTGTCTAACGATTATACTCTAATGTTTTATTTATCTCCTTATACTCCCCTCCTTTTAATTATTTTAGCAACTAACCTCAAACCCGCTTTAAATTGAATAGGCACTAGAAATTGGCGGGATTCCCGCCTCCCGCGGGAACCCAAATATGATTCCCATTCCCGTCCCGCGGTTGGCGGGAATCCCGTCCCGTTGGTCGTGGCGGGACGGGAACGTGATATAAAATTTCCCGAGAAGGAAATTTCCCACGGGATGGGACGAAAACGGGAATTTTCCCGTCCCATTCCCACCCCTAAATATTCATCATTGTATTTTGGATTTGAGATTGTTTACCAAGAATCAAATTTTTTGAGAAGATCATTTAATGTCCTTTTCTATTTTTAGTTTTATGTATGGTTAGCTTTGTCTAATTTCTTTATACTAGTAACACAAAAGTACAAAAGCGCAACTCCATTTTCGGGACACGTCAAAATCACCTTCATCTTTGATAAAAACTTCCGGAGACAAAAAAAAAAGAAATTGTACAAACTCTATTTTTCTTTTAAGAGAAATAACATCATTTCATTTAAACTTGAAGAGATTACAGAAGGTTATAAAAACAGAGTAGTTCCATTACAAGGATTCATTATAATTAAAAGGTAGAACTGTGGTGCCTTCCGAGTCCGTCGAAAAATAATGACCAAGTCGATGCCCCCAATTCATTTGTAGTACAGGGGACATATGATTGCTGCACAAGATACTGCAGCTACAGCTACTTCGGGGGAGATATGTTGCTCTGACTTTTGCAAATATGATTGCGACACGAGCTGCAGCGGCTTCAGCTACTTTAGCTCATGTTGCTGCATCGAAATTAACCATGATGGTTCCCTGATTTGGTGGCTTTTATAGTAGGAAGTTACAGAAAACTCAACATTATTTTACCAAATATACAAACAAGCAATAGCATCGAAAACCATCTCTCTATTTAAGTTCATCACTTCTATATCAAATGATACAAATTTCTAAAACTAACTCAATTAGAACCCAACATTGTGTTGATAAATAGTATAAGCAAATCACTAACTATTATAAGTAGAAATTCATCAGCTTCCAGCCAAGATGTAGAGGGGCAAAAAGAATCTAATCAAAAGAAAAACCGTTCGTGCTTCACAACGTATGACAAGAATTGTGATATGCCCCCAATATTGAGATATTAATAATTTGCACGCCTCTACTCCTTCTGCTCGTGGAAACAAAACAATGCGACAAAAACCCATTAGTACAAGCCCATGCCTCATTTTTAAACACTTCTGCAACGAATGCTCTCTTTCACGGAATTCGCATCAAAAAGTTCTCAAGCTTGAGCAAATTATCAGATGCAGATGCTTATGTCCCTTCAACTTCCTTTGATAGACCATTCCTTCTTGATTGTTTGATTTCCTCCATATATTCCTCTAAAATATCTCTCGTCACCTTAACAGAAAGACGAGCAATAATAAGTTCAAAGTGGTTTACATCAAGGAATCAACCCAATAAGAACAATAACACTTCTCAGTGATAACATTCATGAATAATGTCATGATCTTACAAGACAAAAGATGAAATCTTACAAAACAATGAATGTATGAAGAATAGATCTAGGGTTTACAAGATTTACATATATATACAAGACAAGTAAAAAACTAAACTACCCTTGACAATTAATATACAAATATAATATAATATGCTAACACTCCACCCCCCTCCCCCTCAAACTCGAGAAGGTACTGCAATAAGTAACGAGAGTTTGCCAACAAAGAAGTTGTGTCGCTGAATCGTATGTGCTTTCGTAAAGAAGTCAGCCAACTGCATCGAAGACGAAATGAACGGTAGAGAGATAACACCATGCTGAAAATGATGTCGAGTCACATGACAATCGATATCAATATGTTTGGTACGCTCATGAAAAACAGAGTTATGAGCAATCTGAACAGCACTTTTGTTATCACAATACATGGGTGTGAGGGATGACAACAACACCCCCATATCACCTAACAATTGTCGTAACCAAACAAGTTCAGTTGTGGTGGAAGCCATAGCACGATACTCTGCCTCGGTAGAAGAGTGAGAAACAACATCTTGTTTCTTGCTTTTCCAAGAGATGAGAGAATCACCTAGAAAAATATAGTATCCAGTGGTAGATTTTCGATCGGATGGATCACTAGCCCAGTCTGCATCCATATATGCTCGAAGTTCTAAGGAAGAACTCGAAGGAAACAACAGACTCTGATAAATAGTACCACGAAGATAACGAAGAATGCGAGTAACAGCAGCCCAATGATCAGAGGTAGGGGCAGCAACAAACTGGCTAACAACATGGACCGCATAAGCAATATCCGGTCAGGTAATAGTCAAGTATACCAAACTACCAACAATAGACCTGTACAAAGTGGGATCTGGAAGAAGTGTGCCGCCAGTAGGAGTATAACGAACATTTACCTCTATAGGAGTAGCAGCAACACGAGTATCTGTAAGACGAGCTCGCTCTGAAATATCTGAAGTATACTTCGATTGAGACAAAAGATAGCCATTTGGAGATGATGCGACTTCAATACCTAAAAAGTAACGAAGAGGACCCAACTCCTTCATATCAAATAAACGAGATAAGGTGTGTTTCAACACCTTGATACCCACAACATCGTCACCTGTAATAATCATATCATCAACATACAGTAAAAGCATTATGCGACCAGCAGAACTGCATTTAACAAATAAGGCTGAATCATTAGGACTAGAGGAGAAGCCAAGAGAACAAACAGTTGTAGAAAACTTCTCAAACCAAGCTCTTGGAGCTTGCTTAAGCCCATATAATGCTTTCTTAAGTCTACACACCTGCCCTTTGTCATGAGGAACACCTGGAGGAGGTGTCATGTACACTTCCTCATGTAAATCACCATTCAAGAATGCATTTTTCACATCCATCTGTGAAATATACCCTTGTCGTACTAATGCAACTGCAATAAGAACTCTGACAGATGTCATCTTAGCAACAGGAGCAAAGGTCTCCTCATAATTCATGCCATATTGTTGAGCAAATCCTTTTGCCACTAGACGAGCTTTATATCGCTCAACTGAACCATCAGCTTTGGTTTTAATTTTATAGACCCATCGAGAACCAATTGACTTTTTCCCTACTGGAAGAGGAGCCAAGTCCCACGTGTGATTTTTCTTCAAAGCTGATAGTTCCTCAGCCATAGCCTCTTGCCAAACAATATCTTGTGCCGCCTCAGAATAAGACCTAGGCTCACAAAGAGGCCAAACAGATGCCAAAAAAGAAACAAAAGGCTGAGAATAACAAGACTAAATGAAATCAGGCAGTTGAGTAGACTTACGAGTACACCTAGGATACTGCTCCTGAGCTGGATCCGAAATCGTAAGAGAAGGGACACGAGGGGGTAACTCTTCAGCATATTTGATCTCGAAACCAATAAATTAACAACAAAAGTAGAGTCGCTCTCAAGTCTCAAGCCAAAGATATTTCTAGTTACGCTCCATTGCTTTTTTTCTTCATTCTCAAAATACAAGGGTACCTTCATTTGATTCTCTACGGGGGGGTACTCTACGTCTCTACTCTTACACACACCCTATGGGCTCGTTTGGTTGCAATATGGCCTAATAGCCATATTCATATTAGGAGCTCTTATAGTCCATATTATTTGTACTAATACTAAGTTTGGTTGAGCATTATGCTCCATTGTAGGACTAGTGGGTCCTACCTCACTCTTTCCTTTGGTATTCATGATATAACCCCATTTTAACACAAAACAAGGCAAGTTACCTATTTTGCCCCATTTTAAATGTCACTGATTTTACTTTCCCCAATTCGTCGAATTCGAAATCCCTAATTCTCCCCTGTCCAATTTTGCAACGGCTCTGAGTTCAAATTCGAACCAACAAAATAAGTTTTGGGCATTTTGTCGTGGAAACGAGCACTACCCACTTCTGGAGTTAAGAAACCATTCGTGATCGTGAGAATACTAGGTCAACAAATTAACCATAATCATCGCATCGTCCGCCTATCTTATGTAAGAGGTCTAAACTTTGGTAGTCTGTGCGAGATGCCCCATTTTTCACTTTTTGGTGATTTTTTGACCAAAAATTACCTAAAAAATTATTTAAATTTTGACTAGAATCTTCCCCTCGATGAGACGGTTCCGATGGTAGTGACGATGTTGCAAAATTCAAAGTTATAACACGAGAATTCTAATTTAAGTTCAATACACTTAAATTAAATTTTGCGTGTATTGACTTTGAATTTTGCGGGCACCGTCATCACTATCGGAATCGTCTCAACGATAGAAAGATTTTAGTCAAACTTTAAATAATGTTTTCGACGATTTTTTGTCAGAAAATTGCCAAAAATTTGAAAATGGGGCAATTCGCACAAACTACCAAGTTTTAGACCTCACTGAGTCTAAAAATAAAAATCCGACCCTGAACCCATAAAGTGGCCATAGTTGAGAGGGTTTAATGGAATAATCCCTTTTTTCATACTTTTTATACATATTCATGAAAAAACTGCATATAAGCTAAAATAAATTGTAGATGCATGCACCAATACGGCATGCTACAGTTTTTAGATATATATATAAGCCAATTAAGATGAAAGTTTACTAGGGCCCTGAAGATTACTTAAGTTTTTGAGAAACTATGTAGATAAAAGAGACAAATTTATCCGTAATCCATATATAATTCCAATTTTCCTTATACTATTTATTCTTTTCACACATTGAAAACGTTTAAATAGACCACAAAATATGTTAAAGGCCAAAAACATATATATTCCTTGGGGAACCCACGCAATAATGTTCTATTTTCTTGTTTAATCATTGAACAAGTTTCCCTTTTTTATCCTTTTCAAACCTCCTTTTCCACAACTTTACTTAAATAAATCTAAACACCATACTTACTTTTTTCATATATATTCTTATATCTTTGACGATTTATATTCCCATCCCCATGTCACAAAATCCATTTTACACGATGCAATGATAAGCATCGGTTTTTAATCTCACTTGGTCGTCCGGAAGATTTATATATAGTCTCTGACGAACAAAAAAAATGAAGTAAATTATTTTTATGCATTCTCCTCTATTATTCCCTCTTTGAAAAAAAGAAAATGAACTTGACTAGGTGCATAAATGGTTTGTAACATGGAATATTGTTATTTTGCATGGACCAAACTAAAATTCCATAAATCTTGGTCAATCCTTAAATATAGAGATACCTCAAACGGAACATGAAGATTTACTATCCATAACAAACCTCATCGTACCAAAATTTTAACCAACTTGGGACTCTTTTTTATCATAATCCCCTATTCTAATTCAATTTGTGTTAATCTTCTGTAACCTTATCTCACAAAATCAAAAGTATATATCTTCTGTTTCTTTCCTTTACAAAAAAGACCACTAGTGCTTAATTATTAAGCACATTAATATAAAAAGTATACATCACTACACCATTTTTTTACAGTGACACAAAAAGGCACAATGTTGGTTCCAAGATTTTCAATTTTTCTTGCACTATTCATTCTTTTTGCTGTTGGCTTACAAGAACCAGCTTTAGCCATCAAAAAGGTGCATGTTGACACCTGCCCCTCATAATCATTTGTGACAGTTGTTTTATTTTTTTTCTTGTAATCAATCAACAACTTAGTATATATGTACCATGTTGTTTTTTGTTTGTTGTAGTCATATATTGTGTACTTGGGAGGGCATTCTCATGGTCCTGATGCAACCTTTGCTGATCTTCGTCGTGTCACGGATTCTCATCACGAATTGCTGGCATCGTTCTTAGGAAGGTACGTCGTTTTCCTTCGACTAACTAGTCGAATATGATCATCTTTATGGGTGTTTTGTGGTGCTGAGTTGTTTTTTTGCCTTTTTTAGTGAGGAGAAGGCGAGGAACGCGATATTTTACTCGTACCAGCGACACATAAATGGTTTTGCTGCTGTTCTCGAAGAGGAAGAGGCGGCAGCGATTGCGGGTTAGACAAATATGCAATAATGCATCAATGCACTTTATTTCAGTTCATCAAATGATGTTTGTCAATGTGAAATTCTGCTAAAAATGGTTTCTTTTCGTTCAAACAGAACATCCGGACGTCGTATCCGTGTTCTTGAACCGTGGGAAAAAGTTGCACACTACGCATTCGTGGGATTTTCTTATGCTGGAAAGGGACGGCGTGGTTCACCCCTCGTCCTTGTGGAACAAGGCGAGGTTCGGCGAAGATGCCATTATAGCTAATCTTGATACTGGTAAAAGAAAGCACTACATTCAACTTTTGATCATTTCTATCTTCTTTTTTGTTTTTTGGATTGAAAAAAAAAAAAACCTTTGTTTTTCCAATCCTGCATTGTGCTTTTGATCTAAAGTTGTGGAATGAATTCAAATGCTTTATAGGTGTTTGGCCTGAATCAATGAGCTTTAGTGACAAAGGAATTGGTCCCATTCCTTCAAAGTGGAAAGGAATCTGTCAGTTTGGTGACAAAGCAACTTCCCTTTGCAATAGGTACTAAATTTTTCTCTTTATTTTTTAATTTTTTTCACTTTGCATATATTCACTTGATTTTGCACAAAAAAAAAAATGTTGTTCCTTAACCATATATATGTTTAATCGTACGCGATTACGTTGCATTATCATGCACTACGTTATCATGCAACGGTCTTAGAACAAAAAATGGTGAAGATATGGTCATTCTCAATGATAAAATTCACTTATTTTGTCCCTTTAATAAAGTAGGCTTTAGTCAATAGTCATCATATTAGTCTATTAGGACACTTTTTTGTTTAATAAATTCACTACAATGATATTGATCTAAAGTAGCCACATTTGTGCTTTCTATGATAGAGCAAAAAAGCAGATATGGTATCAATTGATCATGCTTTCTTACTTATATATATTAATAATTCACTAACCATAAATTCCATTTTTTTTTTCAGGAAACTAATTGGAGCTAGGTACTTCAACAAAGGATTTTCTGCCTTTGCAGGAAAGCACAACTCTTCCTACGACACACCACGCGACGCTGACGGCCATGGTACCCACACGCTCTCAACCGCAGGCGGGAACTTTGTCCCCGGAGCGAGTGTATTCGGTGTGGGTAACGGAACAGCAAAGGGGGGCTCGCCTAGAGCTCGTGTGGCCACCTATAGAGTGTGCTATCCCCCTATCAACGGAAGCGAATGCTTCGATGCTGACATAATGAAAGGCTTTGATATGGCCATACACGACGGTGTCAACGTGCTTTCAGTGTCCTTGGGAGGAGATCCGGTTGACTACTTTGACGATGGCCTTGCCATAGCGGCATTCCATGCTGTGAAGAATGGAGTTGTGGTCGTCGCGTCTGCTGGAAATTCAGGACCGGCTCCTGGAACCGTGTCCAACGTTGCGCCCTGGATCATCACTGTTGGGGCTAGTACGCTCGATCGAGAGTTCCAAGCTAATGTTGAACTACAAAATGGAAAGAAACTTCAGGTTCAATAGTGTTTTTTTTCTCTCAATTCTAATCTATTTCACTCCCATCAATCCTTGGTCCTTTTTTAATTCTCAATGAATTCTGTTGACGTTTAGCGTTGAATTTTTAATTCTCGATGAATTCTGTTGACGTTTAGCGTTGAATCAGGGCACCAGCCTTTCGAAAGCTATGTCAAACGAGAAGTTTTATCCAATGATTAGCGCAGCACACGCTAATGCTGCCAATGTATCCGCTAACGAATCGTAAGAGCTTCGTTTTCCAAAACTCTTTCTCATTCAAGATTAAGACAAACTTGCTTTTTAGTGATCTTACAAGATCAAACTGTCGTATTTCAGGATATTATGCAAACCGGGAACATTAGACGCGGAAAAAGTGAAGGGGAAGATACTAGTTTGTCTGAGGGGCGAAAACGCTAGAGTCGAGAAAGGCGAACAGGCCGCCATTGCTGGTGCTGTCGGGATGATTCTTTGCAACGACAAGGCGAGTGGGAACGAAATAATCGCTGATCCTCACGTTCTTCCCGCGACTCAGATCAATTACACCGATGGACTGATTGTTTTCGACTATGTTAACAACACCATGTACGTCAATGTTTACTATAAAGATTCAAACTTTATGCTGTTACAAGTGTTAATCTACATGTTCTTACACTCATTGATGTTTGCAGACAACCACAAGGATTGTTGACAGCTCCTAAAGCAGAGTTGAATGTGAAACCAGCTCCATTTATGGCATCTTTTTCATCCAGAGGTCCAAATAGAGTTACCCCTGAAATACTCAAGGTATGTAAAATCTCGTTGGTCGGCTATACGAACCAAAACGATAATCACTTGGAGTCAAACACATCAAATATTCCTTTCGCACTCGTTCTGTTTATGTTGCGTTAAAAGTCTTCATCTAGACTTCTAAGCTTCATGGTGTTACGTATGATCTGAAGTTTTTTTTTTTTTGATGACATCTTTTTTATGTTTATTTTTGTAGCCTGATATTACAGCACCAGGAGTGAACATCATTGCTGCATTTAGCGAAGGTGTTAGCCCGACTGGGGCAGAGTTTGACACACGGAAGACTCCCTTCATTACGGAATCAGGAACGTCGATGTCGTGCCCACATGTCGCCGGGGTCGTGGGATTGCTCAAAACTCTCCACCCAAAATGGAGCCCTGCTGCAATAAGATCGGCAATCATGACAACAGGTACTCCATTATATTGCCCATGTATGTTAAAATAGGTAGTATTGCGGACGTGGTGCAACTATGATCTACGTTAAACCCTTTTTTCCTAAAATACAAGAAATAAATACTCTAGAATCTCATCCACACGGTTTATTGGTAGTTATTGCACCATGTTATCGTTACAACAATTGCATGAAATAATCTTATCCTTATACATTGCAAAAATAATCATCCATTTTTTCATTTCCTTGTTGATGAGTCCTAATTTACTTACAATGAATGTTTTACCAGCAAGAACACGAGACAACACGGTGAACGCGATGATGGATGCCGACTACAACAAGGCGACCCCCTTTGCGTACGGGTCTGGCCACATCCGACCCAACCGTGCCATGGACCCGGGGCTCGTCTATGACCTAACAACCAACGACTACCTCGACTTCTTATGCGGATTGGACTATAACGAGACAATGATCCGACAATTCTCGGGGTCGACCTACTACTGTCCTAAGGACTACAGCCTCGACGACTTCAACAACCCTTCCATAACCGTACCCGGTCTTACTGGAGAAACTGTACTCAAGAGGACGGTGAAAAACGTCGGGACCCCGGGGACCTACGCCGTCCGGGTCCGACAGCCCGCGGGGGTGAAGGTTACGGTGGAACCAAGCGTTTTGACGTTCGACCACGTGGCGCAGGAGCTGGGCTTTAAGGTGAAATTGAAAAGGACGAAACAAACTAAAGGGTACCAGTTTGGGGAGTTGCTTTGGTCGGATGGGAAGCATTATGTGAGGAGTCCGATTGTTGTTTCTTCTACTGGTGATGATTAATTCTTTTTTGAAAGTTGAGGGGGTGAAAATAAGATTTTTAAGTTTTTAGGGGTATTGCGATTATTTTCTTTTGGCGGGTTAATTCTTTATTGGGTTGTTAATATTTGAATTGGTTCGGATTAATAAGAAAATTTTAGTTAGAATCCAACCTCAGGATTCGAATATTATTCTATGTTATATTTCTTTCATTACCTTTCTCTTGTGAGTAGTGTTTTTCCTTAGATTATAATTTGTAAATTTAAAGGTTATAATGTCTTTTAATTATGAATAAGTTAAGAATTTTCGTTTTTTGATTACTCTCTTTTTTATGATGTGGGCTCGTTTAGCCACCACCCTTCAGGCGCAAACCACATATTATGCTAACCATGTGTGATATGCACAGACCTAGAAGGAATTGAATCAAGTTGTTCCTCCTGTGAATCGAACATGAGACTCAGGAGAAAAAGATCATCATCTTTAACTAACTAGGCCACCCTTGCGGCGCCTTAGATATTTTCAAATCAATTAAATATCAACATTTAAGATGATTTCTTTAAGATGTAATAATGGTATTTGGAATTTCTAAAGTCAAGTCAAGCGTCTCAAGCACCTGGAATTTTTGAACGATCAATCGAATTAAGAATGGCATCCGCTATAAAGACTCTCGTCAAGTGCAATTATATTCCTCGACGAGGTTCTTATTAAATTTAGAAAACTCAGATGAGAGAATAATGTGTACACGATAATGAATTGAATGAGATTACAATTGGATCTAATGTGATATATGTATGGGCAAATTATTTTTTCTGCCCGGTAACTTTGCCCAAATTCAGCTTTTGCCCTTTTTTTTCGGGCTTCAAAAATGCCCTGTAACTTTATTTTTTTAATTTTTTTCTGCCCGGCGGGCTGTAAACTGGGCTGGTTCTTAGCCCTGTCTACGTGGCATCCCACGTGGCCTTAGGACTATGGCCACGTGGATCCACGTTGGAATTTTTTTTTAAAAAAAATAAACAAAAATTAGACTAAAAAGAAAAAAAAATAGAAAAGAAGAAATAATTATAAAAATGAATTATGTAAAGAATTATAATTTTATAAATTGTAAAAAATATAAAATTGAATTGAAAAAAAATAAATAATATAATTTAATTTCTTTCTATATTTTTCATAATTTACAAAATTATAAAAACAAAAAACTAAAAAATATTTATAAAAAAAAAAACAATTCATCAAACCCAACCCCCCCCCCCCCCCTCTCCCCATCTGCTTCAACAAGCCTTGTGATCTTTCTTCGACCATTGGTAGAATCTGCTCCCCCTGGTCCTCCTGATATCATATTGATGATGCCTCTTCTGGCGTTTCCATCCTCAATTTGAGGGTATTGGAAAAGTTGCGGTTCATCAATTGCCCTCTGCTTATCTTTCCAAGGAGATGGAGTTCTCTTCCGGTTGAAATTGTTTTCTTGTTCTTGCACCTTCTTGACAAACTCCACCAGTTTGCCATCCTTTATTAGCCGTTCAATTTCATCCTTCAGATTAATACACTCCTCTGTATTATGTCCCTTCTGATTGTGGTATTGGCAGAATTGACTTGAGTACATCGTAGCCTTGGACTCTCTCATTGGTTTAGGATCCTTCAACCATCCTTTTTTCTTTGCTGCCCCAAACACTGCCATGATGTGAGCATTTAGTGGAGTGTACCTTCTAGGCGAATTGTCCCTTTTGTAATTTTTATTCCTATTGTTGTAATTGTTACGATTGTGCTCTTCTCTGCCTCTTTCCTTCTCTTTCACAATAGTAACAACAGGTACCTTAGTCACCATCATTTCCTCGAAATGCACCACCTCTCGTGCTATTTTATTAATCTCTTCAATAGTGGTGGGCTTTCGTTTGAGTAGATCTCCCCCGAACATTGTGTTGGTGGTTGCCCGGAAAAGTATACTCGAAATCATTTCTCCTGACGGGCTATCAATCCTTAATAGCTCCTTATTAAAGCATTTCATAAAGTCTTTTAGACTTTCATTAGTTTCTTGCTTCATTGTGTAGAGATGGGAATGATCCAGAACCTGTCTGGATTGACTAGAGAACTATTCTTCAAATATTTTCCTGAGTTGGGTGTAGCTTCTGATCACTCCTGGTGGAATGCGATTAAACCAATCCACAGCTACTCCCGAAAGAGTTGTTGCAAATATCCTGGGGGGAGCAGATTCTACCAATGGTCGAAGAAAGATCACAAGGCTTGTTGAAGCAGATAACTTTGTTCATATGGCCAATATGCTGAGAATTGAAGAGATGCCACATGAAGAGATCACTTTCTCCACGGCAGACCTACGGAAACTAAGTGCATAGGCTATACAGATGTCCAATCTAAATTGCCCTTTGGTGATAACTGTTGACATAGCAAATTTTGAAGTCACTAAATGCTTGTGGACCATGGAAGTTCCGTAAATGTGTTGTTCAACTCTACATTGGTTAAAATGGGATTGAACGATCAGACGCTAGAACCGGTGAGAACGTCACTTCATGGTTTTGGAGGTCCAGCGATAGTGCCGTTAGGAATGATCAAACTCCCAACCTCATTGGGGACAGCGCCAAAGAGAACAAAAATGTTGGAGAACTATGTAATCGTTGATATGCACTTTGCTTACAACGGAATCATAGGAAGACCGGCGTTGAATGCATTTCGAGCGCTACCATCAACCTACCATCAAATGATAAAATTTCCCACCACCGTCGGCACGGGAGAAGTCATTGCAGATCATATCGAAGGTTGGAAGTGTTATGTAAATTCGCTCCGGACGCGGCCGCAACAAGAAAATAACGCAGCAGTAGCATTGGCTCCAAGGCATATGGAGCATATCGATTAAATATTCTGTTTAAATTTATAAGCATTTTTAGCATTTTGAATATTTTGAACAAGTTTTTATTCGTTCTCTCTGCTATGACACGCATGAGGGACAAAATGTATG
Organism: Linaria vulgaris; assembly: GCA_948329865.1. NCBI lineage: Eukaryota > Viridiplantae > Streptophyta > Magnoliopsida > Lamiales > Plantaginaceae > Linaria > Linaria vulgaris. The sequence continues at coordinate 117,241,371 of OX415252.1, forward strand.
AACTTAAAACAGGTACCCCCAAATTATGGATCTGGAGGACAGCACTGGAAGTCAGGCAAATGAGCAATGATCCAAGCTCAGTTCTATTTATATAATCTAATTTGGATTATTCAAAGAAGATTACTTCTAATTATTTGGTTTGCATGAATTTTATCTACTATGCATAATAAAATCTATGCAGGACTGAAAAAATTAGAAGAACGGGGACTTTGCCCCAAAGTGGCACGAGACCGATTAAAGATCAAGACAAAAGGGACGGAAACTCTGCCCCAAAGTGGCACGAGATACCGAAAATCCCTAAAGAAATTAGAAGAACGGAAACTCTGCCCCAAAGTGGCACGAGATACCGAAAATCCCTAAAGAAATTAGAAGAACGGAGACTTTGCCCCAAAGTGGCACGAGATACCAATTAAAGCTCAAGACAAAAGGGACGAAAACTCTGCCCCAAAGTGGCACGAGATACCGAAAATCCCTAAAGAAATTAGAAGAACGGAGACTCTGCCCCAAAGTGGCACGAGATACCGATTAAAGCTCAAGACAAAAGGGACGGAAACTCTGCCCCAAAGTGGCACGAGATACCGAAAATCCCTAAAGAAGTTAGAAGAACGGATACTCTGCCCCAAAGTGGCACGAGACACCGAAAGAAGTCAGAAGTTACAAAAGGGACGGAAACTCTGCCCCAAAGTGGCACGAGATACCGGAAATCCCTAAAGCAAAAAGAAGGGCGGAAACTCTGCTCCACATTGGCATGAGATACCGACGATCACTAGGGTGACCAGAAGAAAGGAGACTATGTCTGATGTGTTAAGAAACACTGTAATTCCCAAAGAATACAGGGAAATGAAGGACACTCTATACTACAAGACACTCAAAAATGTCAAGAACAACAAATTGGAATAAACAATTCTCGCTAGAATGGCAAAGGTCATCGCGACAGGCGACGGACACTACTAATAACATTGTAAGTGCTCATTGAAATCCATAATTGGAGAAAACTTTAACAAAATTCTCGTAAAGCAAATAACGATTAAATGAAAAAATAAGAAACAAGAGAACTACGTCTAGAATGACGAGTGAAATCTTTTTCTAAAATAGAATGATTACAATCCTACAAGAAGAAACCTGGCCCAATGTTTCATAATAGGATAAATAATTTTTATCGAGCAACAGTGAACCAGAAGGTTGTCAAAATAAAGTAAAGAATGTAAATGAGAAATTGAAATAAAAGGCAACAGATATGGGCTGAAATAATTATGCAAATAATGACTAGCGTCTGAAAAAGTTGTTCTCATAAATAGTAAATTGTTCGAACATACAAGAGCGATAAACCGCCACGAATAAAACTAAATTGAAATTAAAATTGTTTAAAATAGAAAGCCTCGGGGTCGCAATGTCAATCCTCTTCTTCCTCCTCCTCATCCTCAGGGGGGATAAGGATCAGGCATATCTAGCTTTGGTGATGATCCTCCGAGAATGAGATCCTCCTTCTCTAGCAGTGAGGCGAATTCATCAGGTTCTGCAGGCTCAGAAGTTTGATGAGGTAGCAATTTTTCTCGATTTGGCCCGAGGGACAGGTCCAACCATTCTGGTTTAAAACCACCACGAACATACGTACTGGCATAAAACTGATGCACAGTTAGAACCTGGGCATTCCTGGCCTCGAGCTGACCTCGACGAGAACAGATTTCTCAAAAGGTGCCGCTTTGGAGAAACTCTTCAGCTATCTCCACTTTCCGCTGGGGAGTAACCTATCAAAAATACATATGTTAATATGAAAAAAGATATGGAAGATAAAACGCCATGAAAAGGAAGGTATATTACCTCTTTCAGACCGCGCAGATAACCGTTGAGATCGGCATTATGGGCTTCTTCTTTAGCTGCACCCACTTCCAACTTAAGCTCAGTGATTTGCTTATTAAGCTCTTCCTTGAGTGTCTCAGCCTCTTCCCTTGCCTTTTTAGCTGCCTCCCTGTCAGCGTGAGCCTGCGGAACATAATCGTTGACCAATTGCAGAGCTTTCTCCTTGTCAGCAAGGGCAGCCTGTAAAGCAGAGTTATCACCACCGCTGGCGGTCTCCCGGAATTCCATTAAAGCCGAGAACATGGTGTCCACAAAACCTCCCGCCTGAAATTAATGAACAGTCAGATCATAAATTACAAAATCATTTCAAGTGAAAGAAAATTCACGTAAGGAGATCGTTACCGCTGTTAGTAGATGCAGCGTGTTTCGCTCCACCCTTTTCCTTTCTTCGGCTGAGACTGGAAGAGGAACTTTGAGTCCAGGCATCAGTGCCCTCAAATGCTCGATGGCTTCAGACTCCGAGATCTCATACCCAGCGGCCCGAGCCCGAGGACCTTGGTTAGGTCCAGCTTCTGTATTTGGCCCAGCTGCAGTGGCAGGAGCATCGGAGGTACTCGGCCTGCTTGTTTGACCAACCGATGGAGCAACCCCTTCGGTTTGCAACTGAGTTTGAGGCATCTTTCGTCTTTTGCGTTGGACAAGGTTTTCAGCATCCTCGCTTGTTCCAGCTGCTATGCTTTCAGATGCTTCAGCTCCGCCTTGAGCACCGTCAGGATTATTCTCCAGTAAATCCTCGAATAGATCGGCTAGTGGATCAGCAGTAGCAGCGGCAGTAGAGGGACCGGCGGGTTTCTTTTTTCCCTTATTTTTTCTCTTGCGAGGGGGAGGAATTTCGGGCACAATATCGGTCTGGGAGCTCGCCAAATCAGCAGCAACTGCTCGATTCATTCTGGCGTGACGACTCATAAAGTATTTGGCTGCAAGAAAGATAAATCGTTAGAATACATAATAAACATAAATCGAAATATCAAGAAAGTTGGTTATTATACCAAGGGTCATCCTCCCATCATATTTCACTGGAGACAACCCAGCTAAAGAAAGGACTCGATTTTCCACAAGTTTTTTAACATCAAATTGATGTTCACGAACTAAGTTCGGGATAAACTCACAATCCCACGAAGTTACACTAACTCCCCCGGGAATCATTACCCTAGCCCTGGTATACCATTCACGGCGATATCGTCCAAATTCGCCTTCGTAACTCTCTTTGATATAGAAATATCTTCTTTTCCAATCTTTTCCATACCCGGTCGCCCCACCATTCAAGAATTTGCGATTTGTTTGTGCTTTAATATGATAAAATCCCTCTTCACGCCTCGCAATCTCGAATAACGAATAAAACTCATTGGGACTTTGTGGTTCTCATAACGCCTTCATAACTATGATAAAGCCAATCAAACTCCCATAAGAGTTTGGTGTGAGTTGCGCAGGCACAAGATTTATCATTCTCAAGAGCCCTCTTAGCTCGAACGGAATTGGGAAATGCAAACCATTGAGGAGATGACCAACGAATACAGTCATATGCCCGGGCGGTGGGGTATGCATCCGATCATTTGGACCCGGGAGGACGATCTTATACTTATCAGGTATATCAAATTTATTACGGAGTCCCTTACGACTATGTTGGAGACGAGAGATATATTGATCATAGGCCATTCATGGGACCTCTACATGATCATCGAATTCCTTATTGATATAATCTACGTCCTCTTCACCCTCGCTTGGTGCGCGGTTATCTTTATAAGACGATGTGTACGAGTCATCACTGTCCACTTCGGGCGTGGTTTGTTCGATATTTGCAGCGGGGACATCACCCACGGGAGGGTCAACCGTTATTATATATATTAAATCGAATACATCTACGTCGGATGTGCTCGGGGCCGTGGGTGCACTCGAAGGGTTCCCCTTATTAATGGAACTGGAGCTAGAGCCAGTACTCGACTCACTCCCAGAAGTGGATTCACCGCTCACCATCTTTGACAAGAATGAACTAAAATAAATTAAAAACAAAGACTGACTAAAGACGAACACGTCACTCTAGACTCTAGCATAATACTCAAACATACGTAAAGAGAACTTTATTCAAAGGAATAATCTGGCAACATGCTAGCAAATTTTTACCTTGATCGAATTTCTGGTAGAAATAGCGTTTGCTTGGTAAATATATATCCTAAGCAAAAAAATAAGTAAATTATAAAAAGATAGAAAAAGCAGCAGAGTACAGTAATATAAATATCACATCGAACAGCCACAATTCGATGCTGACCGCATCGAATCAATAACCGTTCGATGCGGAGCGCATCGAATGACGCCAATTCGATGCGGCTCACCTGAGGAGCGGAATGTGTGAGCTGCGAAATGAGCTCCTCACAGTAATACTCCTCTTATAAAGGGAACGAGTGGCCCATCAGGCCCAATTCCCTGCCGCATCGAATAACCGTATCGAACGATCATAATTCGATGCGGTACATTTCGCGCATCGAATAGAGAGAATTCGATGCGCGCATCGAATTGGTCATATTCAATGCGTCAGGCTAATGCTGAAAAAGCAACTGTCAACTACTCCGAACTCTCATACGAATAGGAATATCCCAAATCAGTGCAAATATGTTCTTTAAGTTTGGAAGACGATCTCTAAGTTGATATCGTCTCCCAAACTGGGGGGACTATATGATGGGTGTGATTTAAGATTGGCCCAATACATCGTTATTGGGCCGACCCATAAGCGCATCGAATAGAGAGAATTCGATGGGCGCATCGAATCTACAGTATAATTCTTCTTTATTGGGCCAGCCCATTAGCGCATCGAATACCTCTGATTCGATGCGCGCATCGAACAAGGAGGATTCGATGCGCCTTTCTATATTGGATGGTGGGCTCCACGGGACGGGTTCTATAAATAGCCCGTCCCCTTGTATTATGTGCAACTTTTCGGAAAGTTAACCACCTCAACACAGTCAGCATCGAATCGCCTCTCATTCGACACGCATCGGATCGAATCGTTACTCGTTCGATACGCATTTAAACAGTGCTTTTCCATTCGACACGCCAAGACACGCATCGAATTCGACATCCAAGTACACGTCGAATTCGATACCTCCCGAAATAACTTCGAACGACTGTTGACTATTCTGCATCGAACGAAGATATTCGACACGTCAGCATCGAATACCTCAAATTCGATACGTTACCTAAATATTGTAATTCATTGTCTTTACTTTATAAGCTTGTAATAAGTGTTCCGGACCAAGCTAGTCCGTTAATAAAGTTGGATAGCATTGTTTTGATCTCATTTTGTAATCTTTTACTGTGTTCTATTACCGTGACGAAATAAGACCAAAATAGTCGAAAAACACTAAAAATGCATATATCACATGGGAGGGTCAAGTAGCCTGGATAAGCAAGCCTCATAGGTATCAGCTTGTCCAGCTAGCAACTACGATTTTTGTACTGAAGTGGTTCGAAATGTTTAGGAGAAAGAGATTTTCTAGTGTAATAGGTTTAAAGACTTAGAGATGTAGGTTACTCGATTTGTGTTTCCGCCAAAGATTATTTAATATTTAGAGTGTAACTTTCATCATTTCCTGAAACTAATACAAGCTCTTGATTATGACAGTTAGTGATGCCACACAACGTATGAGTCATATGGGTGGATTTGGATTTGATCCCTCAAAGGTAGGCAAGTGTCGTTTTTTCTAGCAATTATTGTGCTTTGGTTTCTATGAGTTATAGTTTGTACGTAGCAAACTGATATTTTCAATCAGAGGCGGTGTCAGCCTTTTTTCTTTTAACCCCCCGAGAGGGGAGACATGTTTGTTTGAACAGCCTGGTAGAGTTCTTCATCTGGGTATTTCCTTCGAAGGAGCTAAATCTTTTTTATGCTATTGCGCTACAACAAGATAAACTTGCCATAGAGGTTATGATGGAGCCTTCATTAACTGGCGTTGTTAGCTTAAATAGCCGTCAACTAGAGAAATCATATATGTATTATATTTGTCCAAGATACACTAATATAAGAAGCATCCATGTCGGGATTATGGCTTGTTGATGTAAGCTTAAAATTATGATTCCCACAAACACATTCTGCATAAATTTGCAGCCTATTTTGAGCAAATCATACGTGTACTTGTATGCCCAAACTTCTGTGTTATATTGAACATGTAATATGGTTTTATTAATGTATCCTGTTTTTGATTTTGTATTAGTGTTTGGGTGCGGACAATGACAAGTTGGACGTTGTCCAACACGAATGGGCCTTACCAAAATTCAAGCAGCGAGCTCAAAGAGTATCGAGAACATGTTAGTTTAGAACTCACGAAGAATATGAGCAGCAAGCGGTCATAGCAATCCCCTCGTCCCCACTTGTGCTAGCTTTGTTAAAGTATGCCTATAAGTATAATAAGGTACAGGCTAGGAGTTCCTCAAGATCCATGAGTTTCTTGTTGCATGATTCCCTAGTTCGAAGAATTTCTGTTTAGCGAAACTATAGGTGATGTCGGGTTTAGATTTTAAGATAATTATGTCGTTCAGATTCTTGTTTTCCTTATTATTAGCCAGGGAAAAAGGCACTATACCACCCAAACTATATTGCCTCAATTGCACGTGTTCCCCCAAACTTTATTTTTAAAAGAATGGTTCCCCTAGACCGACTAAAAGGTGTAAAATACAAATAGCTAATTATAAATTTTACCCTAAATTTTTTTTAATATAATACACCCCAATTCTTTTGATTTTTTAAAAAATACCATCTTTTTCGAATCAAAATTTTTAGATTGTGCTTTGATGAGAACGTAGACATTTTTTTTTATTTTTCAGTTACTTTTCATATTAATTATCAAGAAATTAAGTTGGTTGTCATGGGCAATATCTTAATGTTATTCTTTTTGCTAAAAAAATAATGCTTTCAATATTTTCTCAGATGTTATCATCAACAAAAAACTTGTATTGTTGAAATTTTTAGTAAAAAAAAATTTTATGAGACAATGAATTAAATTTGTCACTAAGCTAGCTACCATCGACGAATGTTGCGGTAAGTTAAGTCTTAACGACAATCCTCCACTAAAGATGTATCACAAATCCTCACCGTTGGATCATTATACTACTGCATGAGGTAGTTTTGAATTATGTTTTGTTTTAGGAAACTTTATTGCTTTGTGTGCGCCTTCTAAATGTGATAATGATTTACATAATTGATTTTAAATTTTTTTTACATCTAAAGATTTACATAGTTAATTTAATTATTGTTGTTAAATTCCTAGGTGTTTTATTCTTTGCTTACTTAACAAACATCCGTATTTTATTTTATTTTTTATGCTTTTGTGAGTATTTTTTAAAATATTGCAAGAGCCTTCATCATATATTCTTCAAGATTCTTATTTTTCAGTATTATTAAAGTATTCACAATTGAATTCAAGGAAAAACATTTAGAAAGAAACTTTATTGATGACTCTTGAATTGAAAGATTAGAGAACATAGTTTGTGACTTACACTTTCCGTTGTGTTTGTGACTCACAACAAGTTAAACAACCACTTACGAGAAATTGAATATTAAATAATGACCCAAAATAATTGTTAGGGTTTTTTAAGATGGATTACTTATCGCGAACTTGCATTCGATGGAGAGGAGGATGGTAAAATAAAAAAGCGGGCACATTGAGGATTTCGCTTATGAATCAAACAAATTAGTGAGTGATTAATTACACAATGGAATCTTGAATTAAACTCGGCGAAAGAGTCTATATTGAAGGATTTACAACCGGAAAGAATTGGGGTGTATTATATAAAAAAAAAGTTTTAGGGTCTCCGCTTTTAGACAAAATTCAATTGGTCGAACATGTGTCACGATCGCGGAGACTCTAAAAGCGACGTCCTTTCACTATCCTCAAATGGACGGCTTCGATTATAACAAATAGATAAAATCGAGTCGTTCATTCTTTTTTACCATTTTTAATATTTTAGTTTGAATTTACCGCTTAACAATTCAAGAATTAATGTACTCACTCTACTCAACTCTGTTCTATGTTCTATGTTCTCTCTCTCTCTCTCTCTCTCTCTCTCTCTCTCTCTCTCTCTCTCTCTCTCTCTCTCTCTCTCACACACACACACACACACACACACACACACACACACACACACACATACACACACACACACACACAAGCACATTACATACACTTTGTTCAAGATATGTCTACCGATAAAGACCCAGCTGTGTTATTTGTGGTGGGAGAGGAACTTTATTTGACGACGTGCAAACACGACAAGATCTGCTACGCCTGTGGGAAACGGGAGAAATGTCCTAATTGCAAGACTCAAACTACACAACTTATACGAGTGCATTCTTGAACTTTCTTATTGAGAATATTTCGTGTTGGAGGCCATTTACGAAGTCAAAGTTGAACTCTGACTGCACTAAAGTTCTTATAATACTTGGGTGCTTAATTTTTTGTGTCGTTGGAGAATTGAAATGGGTTAAATCTTGATACGGTCAATGACAATCGTTGTGTTGAATACTATTCAGCATGGTACTAGCTTATATTTTTTGAGAGATTGTTGAAAGTTAGGCAAGTGAGAAAGTTTTTTTATGTTTGAAAAAGTGAAAGTTAGGTAGCATATATACAAGGAGATGAGCTCAATAAGTGGCCCTAGATCAATCCAATCTAAAGGCCCTAAAAAGGCTGCAGAAAGACTCTACACTCTTCTTACTATAAAATGAGTTGACCAATTCTAGCCACATTAAAATTATACAAGGAAAAATCTAGACTTGGCCTATTTGCATGATAGAGAATAAGTGATGAAAAAATTCTTCCTAGAGGCTAGAACTTTGGTTGTTAGATCAGTCACCCAAAACCCTTGTCCATACGACGCAAGCATCGTTTGGTCTGCTTGCGTGCATGGCGAGCGTTGTGACTGGATGATGTAGGCTCTTGCTCGGTGGATCAGGCGAAAGTATGGTTGCTCATGAAATTCTCCCCCACTGAATAGGCGACGTTCCATACGCTTCGGAACTCCGAAAAACTTGAATTTCATCCTCAAACTTCTGGTCCACAATCCGTGTACAACTCGAGAAGAAATCTAGAAAAAACTCCTTTCACTTTTGAAAATAACATTTCTAATCTAACTCTCTAAATTTAATTTAAGCATTCACCACTAGCAAGTCTAACGAGTTAATTGGAGTGTAAGTAGATTCTAAAAGAGCTAGTAGCCCGAACCCTAGCTCGGTGCTTACTTGGCATTAGATTTAGTTAGAAAATGTGCCTTGGAGATTTGTACGAAAATATCCCACCCTGCTTGCAACCTTCAAATTTATCCTTAATAACATAAATTGTCTACTCTTACTCATGTTCACAAAGAAAACTACTAATTGCAATTACGTTTAATAAATTGTTGTCTAATAGAGAACCAAAGGATTATTTTGGTAAATAAGCTTGGAAGATAGCACATGCGTAAAGGAGAAACAAGCAACCCCCTCTGCTATTTATTTAAAAATAAATAGCACGTACATGCCAATGATTTTTTTTTCACAGTGATGCGAGGTAATTTTGCATGATGTCTAATCACTTCACGTTAGACTAATTCAAGTTTCTTATCGGTCGTGAGCTAGCTTTGAGCTCAGGAAACCTACACGAGAAATACGACACGTGAACTAGGCTAGAATTGTCTCAGCGAAGGCACTTCGATGCCTAAGTTAGTGTTGGGCCTATTATGGGATGCGCATATGATGCAAGTTATAGGCCAAGTATTGAAATATGATAAACTATGGTAAAAATGGGCTAAACGGCTCTAAACTTAGGAAATAAGTCAAATTCTGATTTGAAGTCAAATAAAAGGGCAGAGTAACTCAAACCAAAATAAGTTGAATTATCATGAAAAAAAAGTCGAACAACTCATTCAAGTCGATAAGTCAAACATAATAACTTGAATTATTAAGGTTGTCTCGGAAAACGTCACTCACTAATGATGGTTAATCGGATATTTATAGGCTTAATATTTATCATAGTGGGCATGGTGGGCCCCAACTTTTGCCGGCCTGATTAGCTGGATAAGTCGAATAACTCGAAAAAGGCCTTGAAGTCGAATCGGTCATATAACTCGAATTGGACCTTTAACTCAAATGGGACTTCAACTCCAATGGATTCTTCAACTCAATTGGCCTCCAACTCGAATTTCTGCTAATAAATCAAATTGGGCCATTAGCTAAGGGTGTGTAGGCTGGGTCGAGACCTAGAAACCCGACCCGCCCAGACGGGTTTATTCAGACGGGAAAATCCGTCTATTTTCCTCTCGGGTGGCCGGGAAAAGTCCCGGTCAAGCTACCCAATCGGATCCCGATCCTGACCCGTGGAATTCCGATCTTCAGGGGATCAAACATTTTTTACCCTCCCCCCCTTTTATTTCACTTGCAAGTTACAACTCTCACACAATCTCACACACACTCACACACAGCACACACACTCACGTCGGGCACCACCACTCACGCAGGTTTGTATTGGTGCAGGGTTCATTTTGTTGAGAGGCCCCATTAGCCTTTCCATCATGCATTATAGAAGCAAGTTCATAAACTGCCAGCAAACATGTACCTGTACACCTCAACAGAACTCAGTAGCAGAAAGAAAACACAGACACTTGTTAAATGTTGCAATATCATTGCGCATACAAACTAACTTACCTTTATCATTCTGGGGAGACTGTGTTGTTACATCTGCTTATCTGATAAATAGAACACCTACACCATTGTTAAATAATCTAACACCATTCTATCACTTACACTCAAAACGCCCTCAATATCAACACTTAAGAACTTTTGAATGCATGTACTATGCAACAGCTCTGCCAAAACCACACAACAAAATGCTTGCAAGAGCTTCAAAATGCATATTTATAGGATATCCAGCACATATCAAAGGATACAAGTTGTATAATCTACAGACTAAACATGTTTTCATATTAAGAGATGTCATCTTCTATGAGGAAATCTTCCCATACTCTTCAAACTCACAAACTTCTTCCACTAATACTAATCACATCTTTTCTAATCCATCTTTTCTTGATTCTAATCCCTCTTATGATATTCCTACTTCAAATATTCCTCACAACCATGAACCTCGTGATCAGACTCCTCATCTACAGGACACACCAAATACTACTGATATTTACTCACCTTCCTCTCCAGAAACTAACTCACTAAATATGTTTGATCATGCTTCTTCCCCTACTCCTAACATTACTGGGCCTAGAAGATCTACTAGGGTTAGACAGGTACCTATACATCTCCAGGATTATCAGTGCAAGCAGGTTACATCTCTCAGCTACAACAATCAATCTCAAGTTCTTGCTGAAACCTCAGGTACTGCTTATCCTTTACAGCTTTGCTTTCATCATTTCTCACATTCTCATCTCAATTTTATACTATCTGTTTCTTCACACACTTAACCTACTTCATATGAACAAGCTAAACTTGACCTCTTGTGTAGAGAAGCCATGGATGCTGAACTTCATGCCTTGAATGAGAATCACACTTGGTCTTTGGTTCCATTAACTCCTGGAAAGACAGTAATTGGCTCTAAATGGGTATATAAAATCAAATACACTTCTATTGGTGAAATTGAAAGACACAAGGCTAGATTAGTAGCCAAGGGTCATAATCAAAAAGATGGCTTAGATTTTTTTGAGACTTTCTCTCCAGTAGCAAAGATTACCACTGTTAGATGTCTCCTAGCTTATGCAGCAGTTCACAACTGGCATCTTTCACAGCTTGATGTAAATAATGCTTTCTTTTATGGAGATCTAAAGGAAGATGTTTATATGGAGCCACCTCCTGGACTTGCTATTGAGGGGCAGAAGGTTTATTGTTACTTTCACAAGTCTCTTTATGGACTCAAGCAAGCATCCAGGCAATGGAATCACAAAGTGACTTATGTGATCATAGCTCAAGGATTTATTCAGTCACATGCTGACCGCTCTTTGTTTCTTAAACATTCTAATGGAAACACTATTGCAATCCTAGTGTATGTAGATGACATTATAATTGGTGGAAACAACAAAGAAGAAATGGATAGATTAAAAGAATATTTGCAGATTCACTTCAAACTAAAAGATTTGGGAGTATTGAAATATTTCTTAGGACTTGAATTTGCAAGAAACAAGAGAGGGATATATGTGAATCAAAGGAAATATGCTCTGCAAATCATAGAAGATTGTGGACTTCTTGGACCAAAACCCGTAACTACTCCAATAGAACAGAATGTGAAAGTATCTCAATCAGGGGGATATTACATTGATCCTACAAAATTCAGAAGGTTGATTGGGAGGTTACTATATCTGGCTGTAACTAGACCAGACATATCATATGTTGTTCAAACTCTTAGTCAGCATATGGCAGATCTCAAGGATCAACACATGGAGGGAGCACTCAGAGTAGTGAAATATTTAAAGAAATCACCAGCGCTTGGTCTATTCTTTCCAAGTGATAACAAAATACATATCAAAGCATACTATGATGCTGATTGGGGATTATGTATTGACACCAGAAGATCTATCACATGATATTGTGTGTTCTTAGGTGATGCCTTAGTGTCTTGAAAATCAAAAAAGCAACAAACAGTCTCAAGATCTTCAACTGAGGCTGAATATAGAGCTTTGGCATCAACTGTTTGTGAGATAGTATGGTTAAAACAATTGATGAATGATCTTGGATATAAGCATGAGAAACCAGGACTAATATATTGTGACATTGCAACCAATCCAGTGTTTCATGAAAGAACTAAACACATAGAAATTGATTGCCATGTTACTAGAGATAAGTTGCAGCAGGGAATAATTAAGCTTTTTCATGTGTCTACTGACAATCAATTAGCAGATGCTCTTACAAAAGGATTAAATACTAAGAGATTTGAAATGCTGATCACCAAGATGGGAATGCATGATATACATTCTCACCTTAAGGGGGAGTGTAAGAAGCCACATGAGAAGCAACATAATCATGTGAACGACAGCAAGACAGTGAAACTGCATTCAGCTTAAACTAGAAAATGTAGAACTTTAGTTTCAGCTTTTAGATTAGTTTATGAAGAAGAATATTGTTGGAAAATCGCACTGATAGAGCTAGCTGTTACATTTGGAGAAAGGAATCTTAAATGTTCTCTATTCTGTGTATAAATATAGGATCATGTAATGCAATGATTATGAAGAACAAGAAACATTCTTCTCATTTGTAATTGAAAGTTTCAGTCTATCTCACTGTTATTTCATTCTTTCATACAATTACATTGCTTTAACATATATTGTCATTTGCTCAGTTCTAAAATGTGGCTGAGTATACCATTTGAAAGTACCGGGGATTTCATACTTTCCAAGATCTGTTTTCAGTTTCATTGCTCAGATACAAATGGGTTTTTAATCGATTTGAGCAGCAGATATAGATAAATATACCGTGGTGTGGATGGACTGGAATATAACACTTACCAGTTACTCGATTGAAAATGGGTGATGGCTATGAAACTCTGTACTTAGCTCTTTTTCAATTGTCGTCCTTCAGTAAGTTGCTTGTGTTGTGTAGATCTCTAGTTCCTTAAGTAAGTTACTTTGTACCTAGTGAATCTGCTATGCGGTAGTGAGGTTTCTACGGAGTCTGGCATTTTGACGGAATTTGAGTCATGTTGTTAAGTGCAGTAGAATCGGTTCCACTTCTTAATTACATGGATCCAAAGTACGTCTGTGTGTGTGTGTGTGCTTATGCATCTCTATGTGGAATCTGCTATGTGGTAATGAGGATTTTTTCCATATGCAGCTGGGGTGTTTTGATGGAAGTTGAGTTCTATAGTTAATTGTTGTAGAATCTGATTGGTTTCACTTCTTAATTATTCGGATCCAAAGTACAAAGTGTGTTTCTCTGTGTGTGATTATGCATCTTTATTCAATACATTGTAGTAGAATCTGCTATGTGGTAGCGCGTTTTTCCCAATTGCAGCTGAAGTTTCGATGGAAGGTGAGTCGTGTAGTTAATTGCAGTAGAATCTGATATCCGCTAGTGAAATTTCTTTTAACTGAAGCTGGTTTTTTTGGAGCACATTGAATTGAGAGTTGATTGTAGTAGGATCGGTTATATCTGCAAAAAGCCGCTGCTATGTGTGGGCACTCAGTATGATTAATATTCTGTACATCAGGAAAACTTTATGCTCATGTAGATCTCTAGGTCCAAATTGTCAGGTGTTTTGCTGTATAAATATGTTTTTGTTAAGACTCTTGACAGACACCTAATGGCAACAAATTATGATGGTTATTTGAAGAGATTGTTGTGGATGCGCAGGAATACGACGTACAAGTCCGTTCGAATGATGACAAAAAAGAATTGGTTGGAGGATTTACTCAATCACCCCTGTTGAAAGACAAGAATAGTTGGACTATGCATATGGCGAATGGCTCCTATATGCTAAAGGACGAGGGCAGCAAGGTTGGTTACCTCGGCAATCGAGAGGTACCGGATGGTGCCACATACTACATGCTGACCTTTGAAGGAGATAACATCTTGGCCGCCCATGTGAATGAATTCTACACTTTTAGAAAAGGCAACCAACTTACTTTGGAGGCAGCAGAACGCCGGATGGAAGAGAGAATGGAAAGGGCCAAAAAAAGAAAAGCATCGTTGATCAACACAGCCAAGAGTGGTGCGGCAGCTTTTGTCTTGAAGGCGAAGGAGAAGAAGTGGTCACGGTGTGATGAAGCCGTAGGTGAAGAATGGGACTTCAAAATTGAGTTTAGCAATGATGAAGAAGAAATGCATGATACATACTATTTTGGTAGAGATGACGTAGCGGAAGGTGAAGACAAAGACTGAGACTAACCATGAGTGTAGTGATGATTTTGTTGGTATTCGTTGCACATTCGTAACAATAATAACGACAAGAAAATAACGTTTATTCATGATGTTGATTTTCCAAAATAAATACATATGACAAAACAAATAAAGTCTACCGAAACTGTGAACGAATGGATTGAATAACGGTTTTAGGACGAGTTGAAAGCAAGCCTTCTCCCCTTAAGATCGAATTCCTCGACTATCCTTCAAGCCCTCGTGAGGAAGAGATCTCCCAAGGTACAACGTCCACTCAAATAAACAGCAAGTGAAGGACTATACTGTTTTTCTATTTCGAACACGAACGGTATTTGCAAACTCTGAAATTGAATATGAAATGAAATGCAGAATGATGTGTTTTTCTTGGATAAAATTCCTCTGCGCAGAGGTCTCGTTTTATAGCTGGAAAAAAAATGTAACAGCCAAAGACAATCAAGGGAATTCATTGACTCAATTCAAAACGTTTGATTTAATTCACAAATTAAATCAGCAGATTTTCTAATTAAATCCGTAACTATTAAGTGTGTAATAATTATTCTTGAATTCAAAACTTTAAATTCAGAATTCGCTTAAGTATTTTATTTAATAATATAATTGAATAAATTTCTCTCAAAAAGATATTTACTGCCTTCCCGGCAGGGACACGCGATGCGAGTCGAGTCGAGTCGAGTCGAGACGGACGGACAACGACGACTGCGCGAGGAGTCCCATATCTTCTAGTTCACTACACTCTCTAGTTTGGTATCTCAATATAACCAATAGAATTTGTAGGAACTTTTCCAATGTGGAACAAAGTCCCTTACACTTGCATAAGTCAATGAACATTCACTACACACTTATTTACTTGGGCTTACTCAATTAAGCCCATTCATTTAAAATTCTCCAACAGATTCCAACCAAGTTGTATATGTGATAGGATACTATTGTAAACTCTTTTGCATTCCAATATTGGCAAGTTTACATGCCACTGATCTTTCTAAGCTTCACAAGAAGTTCTTTGAACTCCTGCTGCATTTTAGCCCTCGTTTCCTCTAGTAGAGTTTTTTGCAATGATAAATCTGCTCTTCTACAAGAAAATTAAAACAAGTTTGCTTATGAGTCGATAGTAGCCTACGTAAATAACTGTCGAGGAAAAACTCAACTACTTAGTTCAGTGTCTTTAAATATTCAGTAGATGAGACCACATTTGATAGTGAGAAAGTTCAAGTCCAGTATTTCTCTCATCCTTGCAGCTGGCATCATAAGAAAGTTCAAAACTTTAGGAAAATGCACAAGAGCATGACTGCAAATATAAGTAAATGCAATATCGTCGATTTAATTTTGATAGTCGAGAGAAAGATGAAAAAAACATTAGAAAAGTATAGATATTCGAATACATTTCAAGAGACCAAGCCATATATCAGAATGCGTGAAGCCTAATTCAAATGGATTTTCATAAAAAAGAAGATACACCCCCATTCTGATGCAATTATGTTCAGATTAACATAAGAGTGGGATAAAGGACCTTGTGAGCAATACTCAGAAGCTTTTTCCGGAAAGTTGTGTAGGTGAGCTATGCGTGAGGCGTGTATTCAAAATCAGTAACATTTTTCCCTTCCCTTCCATGAATCTATCTCCGTAAAAGTGTTTGGTGCCTCGAACCGATTGATTCATACCATCATTTCCTCAAACAACTTTAAGACTTTGCTCTTAACCGCTGTTTATGCTTCTCCAATTGCTTCGGTTCGAGATTAGCTCCCGGAGGATCTTCACGCAATCTCTGGGACTATTAATTTATCTTGTGTTGTTGGAGGAGACCTCAATGATATTAGCAGCCTTGACGAGCGTCGGAACTTTACCAAGTGTGCGTTATTTAGTAACAGAATTGATAAATGTGGGTTGCTTGGTATGAACTTCTTTGGGCCTAAATTTACTTGGCGAGGAAAGATAAACGGTTACTTGATTAATTCTCGTATTGACCGAATACTAGCCAACAAGGAATGGAGGCTTGTTTCTCCTGATTCGTGCGCGCATCACTTGCCTCGGACCCACTCCTATCACTGCCCTATTGTTCTTTGTTTTGGAGCACCGCGTGTCAGACATGCTAATACAAGATTCCGATTCCAAGCTGTGTGGCTTCTCCGACCAGACCGGAAGAAGGTAATTTCTAATCACAGGAATTCTGAAATTGAAGCGCCAAATTCCCTCCTTTATTGTGCTAAAGAACTCACTACCTGGAACTTCATCTCTTTCGGCAATATCGTTAAGCGTAATGTTGGAGTTGGTCTTCACTCCATGTGGCAATAAATGCCATGTTGGTGATTGGTGGAGGTTGAGAGTTGTGAAATGAATTTCACACGGTTTTAGCTCAAGCTTGTCTGCTAATCACACCTATAAATAGCAGGATTCTGCTATAGAGAAAGTATCCCTTCAGAAGTTCTTTTCTTTCTCTCTAATTTATAATGTAATATTTTATACACCGGGAGGGTGTAGATTAGGGAGTGGTGAGAGTAAAAAGAATATGTCGGGGTCGTTCGGGTTGAGTGAGAATTATGTAATTGTACGAATTTTTTACATAGTGAATTTGCTCGGATCCCCGTGATTTTTCTTCGATGAAGGAGTTTTCACGTTAAATCCTTGTGTTGTTACTATCCATTATTATATTCGTGTTGCTTCGCAATTACCCCATGTGCAAATCCTGGGAGTGGTATTTGAGGCGGTTCAAATACCCAACACATAAGAGGCGCTTACAAGCACGTAATCTCGGTGTAAAGTCAGCCATTGAATCCACCATGACTACTAATCTCCTAAAACTTGAGCAGCGCCTTATCCAAGAGTATAATGATGTGCTCATTCAATAGCAAGTTTTTTTGTTCCAAAAGTCAAAAGAGGAAGTGGCCACACTACAAAATCGTAACACGCACTTCTTCCATCTCTCAGTTATTTCTCGACTTCAAACGTCCACCATCGATCGCCTAAAAAATGATGAAGGGGTCTGGATTACAGATAAGAAACGTCTTGAGGATATGGCTTTGCATTATTTTCGTGAAATTTACACTGCTAGTTACGCGGCTTCCGTACCGCTTCATTCCCTCTTAATTCCCTTACTTTGTCCACCACGGAGTTAAATTCTTTGGACCGTGGCATTACCTTCAAAGAAATTTGGGAAGCAATATTTACGATGGGTCCTTACAGAAGTGTTGGACCCGATAGTTTCCAGCCTATGTTCTTTCAAATGTTTTGGGACTTAATTGGAAAAGATTTGCACCGCCTAGTGATAGAGGTTAAGAATATATTTTAGAGTATCTTGAAGATATCTCCTTATTGGGAGTATTGCCATTTTAATAAGATTCTAGTATTAGTATTTAGTTATGTTTCTTTATATTAGTTGATTAGGATTTTATAAGTTAGGAAGTCACTTTTATTAAGAGTTTTAGTTATGGTAGGTTTTTGTTACTTAGTCTATAAATATAAGGCTAAGGTTTTATTATTGAGACAGTTTATGAATGATTATTGATTACTGAATTGCCGAGCAATTGTTGTCTTTTCTCTTTGATCCAAGTTCTCTTCTTGTTCTTCTTGTTCTTCTTATTCTTTCTCTCGCTCGTCTAAAATCTGAAATCTGAGAATTAATTCCCCAATCTCTATCAAATTGGTATCAGAGCCATTATTAATTGAGTTTTAGAAGAAAAAAATACAAAAAAAAAAACAGAGTGAAGAAAAACGTGAGGAACAAGAAAAAGTTGTTGCATAACACAGACAACCATAGGCTTTTAAGTGAGAGTAGTTGGGGGCCTTTGAGTACAGTAAATGAAAAGGAGTGAGATTTTGTAATAGAGGTGTTGGTGTTCTGTTGATAAGGTAAGCAACAGTGACAACACAGTGTCCCGAGAATTTGTAAGGTAATTTAGCTTGCAATCTTAAAGATCTTGCTACATTAAGTAGATGTCTATGTTTTCTTTCAACAACTGAGTTTTGTTGAGGTGTATAGACACAAGATTTTTGGTGAATGATACCCTTTTGAGCATAGTATTCTGGCATGTCAAATTCCAGTCCTTGATCAGATCTTAAGGTTTTTAAAGAAGTGTTGAATTGATTGTTGATTAATTGAATGAATTTTTTTAGAAGAGTTCTGGCTTGTCCCTTGTTATGCATTAGGTATACCCAAGTGAACCTATTGTAGTCATCAACAATTGTAAGAAAATAATTAGAGCCATTGAGGGATTGTACATTGTATGGTCCCCATATATCAACATGAATTAAGTCAAAACATGCATTAGATCTATGAGAATTAATGACAAAGGGAGTTTTGTGTTATTTTGCCAAATGACAAGTGTCACAAGCTACACTTTCAAACCTTTTAGGGAATTGAACTTATTTAGAATCTAACAAAGACAATAAATCAATGGAAGGATGGCCTAATCTGAGATGCCATAGCATAGAAGGACTGATCATAGATGAAACTAGAGAAGGGGCTTGAGAATTTTTGTTCATGGACATCCAATACAGGCTCTGCTCTTCCTTAGCAATCCCAATCACCTCCTTGGTGCTGAGGTCCTGAATAAGACAAACATTTGATTCAAAAGTAAGAAAGCTATGTAAATCAGATATGAATTTTTTAACAGATATCAGATTGAAGTGAAAATCAGGAACACATAGAACATTGCTCAAATTTATCCTTTCATTTATCTTCATTGATCCCATATGAGATGCAATGACATTAGTCCCATTTGGCAATTGAACTTGACTGTCTTGCAGGACATATTTATGAGTGAGGAGATGAGGTGAACATACTACATGATTAGTAGCTCCAGAGTCTAATATCCATATGGATTTTAGCTTATTGTGCTTACTTGAAAGGATAGAATTGAAAAGAATGGAACTAGAGATAAAATATCTACCTGAATTTTCATTATGATTAGAAGTAGTAGATTTGGAAATCTGATTGATCATACCATCACCATTACCACTTTGGAGTAGATTGTAGAGGTGCTGAAATTGTTCTTGTGAAATGTGAGTATTCTTGTTGACTCCTTGATTAACAGTATGTGTGGTCTGATTAACATGCATTCTGGGAGTTGAAGTACTAGGCTTAAACTTTGAGTACCTGTTACCAGGAGGGTAACCATAGATCTCAAAACAATATTCAATAGTATGGTTATTCTTTCCACATTTAGCACACACAGGTTTCTGTTTTCCTGCTCCTTGTCTGCTCCATGGTTTGTATCTTTGTTTATGTGGATAGCTTTGCATAGCAGCAACCTGTGTAGTTTCATATAACCCTTGTTGTCCCTGTTAAAGTCTATTCACATTCATAGTAGCCATATCAGTACTTAAAGTTTTATTTGACAATTCAAAATTTGCCTCCTCTTGTAGTACCAAGTTGAAAACATCATCTAACTCAGGCACAGGATCTTTGAGTAGTACTTGGTTTCTGACTTGTCCAAAAGGCTCATCTAACCCCATAAGAAATTGCATGACTTTCTTATTTTCAGACTTCTTTCTCATTCCAGTTAACACCCCACATTCAAAACTTGTACAAATCAGATTTTAATCATAGTTATTTATTTCATCCCATATGGCTTTGAGACTAGCAAAATAGAGACTTACAACTTTACCTTCTTGTTTAGTGTTGATGAGTTGTTGTTCCAGCATGTAGATTATGTTATTGCTAGTTTTTGCAAACTTGAGCTTGATATCATTCCACACTTTAAAAGTTGAGTCTCCAAATAGTGTGAAGTTTGAGATATCAGATGAGAGAGCTGCTGAAATCCATCCAAGAACAGTGTAGTTGCATCTGATCCACTTTCCATATGATGGATCTGTGGTTGGTGGTTCTGGAATGGTGTCATTGATGAATCCTAACTTGTTCTTGGTTAACAAAGCTACATACATGGCCCTGCTCCACTTATGATAGTTCTGTGTTGTCAATTTTTTAACCAGACAGTGATCTGAATTCTCACCATAATGTAAGTAGAGAGGATCAGATGGATCTTCATAATGACTGTTATTGTGGTGAGAAATATTTGTTCACTGAGAAATGAAATCAAAAGATTTCAGAAGCCACTGATGCGGAAATGCAGTGGAAGTATGCTCTGATACCATATACAAAATATGGAACTGATATAAACATGAAACGCCATTGATGAAGCTTTGAATAAAGAGTTATTGTATTGATGAAATATTGTCTGATACAAGTAATTACATTGCCAATCCATCATTTATATAGGAAGAATGATGATGGAGATAATTATATAAAACAATTCACTACAAGATTCCTCTTATCTTCTTCTTCTTTAAGATATTAATTGTGCAGCCTTTTCCAGCTCATTTTGTCATTTGTCCATGTTACCATCAGCTTTCAATTGCTTTCCAGTTCACTTGCTTCTTCTGCCATGTTACAGACTTTCCAACTCATTTGCCTTTCTTTGTTTTCTGTCATGCAGCTTCATATCTTCTCTTCTCTTGTCTTCTGCCATTCATTGTTTCTTTTATAAGGTGGTAGTCAAAATTAAGTAGCTTAACTGTCGTCAAAACACAAATTAATTTACTTAGTGACTAATTCATTCATTCCTTTCATAATCATTCATATGTATATTGATTACCCTACAACTACTTTGAACGCACGTTTTAATACCAAAATATTGACTAAATACTTGTATGTACGAAACCGTATTTACTTATGGCCGGTGCCTTAGATTTGGCATGAATAATCTCCCGTAGAAGGAAGAATTATTTTATGCAATTGTTGTCGAGGATTGTCAAAAGCTGCTCCACATGCCTTGGAGTCATGAAATAAAATGGATACCTCGTTCCGAAAATTTGCTTGCGGATGCGGTGGCGAAAAATCATTATGAATTTGAGGAATCGTTCTTTCTACTTTACTGAATGATGCAGTTTAAGAACTTTGTTTTTCATGGTTTACCAACAAATAAAAATAAAAATTATTCAACTGTTGAAGAGTCCTAACAAGGACAATATTGGGCTATCAAAATGATGCATTGCACAATTTAAGCTGAAGCACGGCAATAGTAATCTTGCTACAGATAGCAAGAGTTGAGAAAAAAAAACCATTTGGGAATAGGTTGATAATTATCCTACATTTCCTTTATTTATGTGAGATGAGATGTATGTATATAATACTAATAATATTAAAATAAAATAAAAATCATCCTAAAAATATCCTATTTTTTTGTAATTATAGCAAAGATAATAATGGTACTATTGCATTAGTATGCTAAGATTCAGTGAATTTCTAAAGTTGCATAGATGCATTTTACAATAATAATCGAGTGCAGGAAGCTTGAAGTAAAAGGTTTACAACTTACAAGTGATCCCATCATGAATTATATTGGAATTTGTGAATGTAGTTCACCGCCTTTGCTTTCTCTAAAAGAAAAGGAATTAATAATATTTTATAAATTAATGAATTAGAACGCAGCTAACAAAATCTCTTGATATGGTCGTGGATTACAACCTACCTCGCCTAAAAACCTTGTTAGTAAACTCTGTCACTACAATTTTTAACGTTAATTAATAAGTACAACGAAAAAATGTGTACTATAATTCTAAGTGTTAGATCAAAAATACTGACTGATAAATTACTTTTTTTTGGTTAAATACACCTCTTTGTGTACTAAAATCTACAGATTGTTTTCTTGGATGTGTCATTTGAGAGTTTGTGATTTATTTCTTTGATATTGGTTAAATACTTCTTTGTGTACTATAATCTACACATTGTTTTCTTGGATGTGTCATTTGAGAGTTTGTGATTTATTTCTTTGATAAAAATCAATATTATATGTTTAAAATTTAACAAATTTAGTAACGGTCATTTGCCAATACTAGTGTATTGATCATTGATGTGGACCAAACAAGTATATATAATTATGAAGAAAATTAATAAATGATGCCTTCGCTATTGGGAAGCGTATCATAAACGAGGAGCCATCGCACTTGTCGAGGTTAATGCATTTTATTGCTTAGTGCAAAACTGTACTTTAGTCTTAGCCTTTATTTTTGAGTAAAATGCAAAAGCTACCCGTGTTATTTCGAATTGGCAAATAACATGTTGTGTTAATTTAATTAGCAAAACCCCCTATATGTTATCTGTTTATATGCACACTGCTCCCAAATGTGATTTTTGCTTTGACTTCATATGAAATGTCATCTTTGCCCTTAAAAAAGGCTCTAGTTATCTTTCTTTTTCTTTAATATTCTTAATCCTCTTTTCTTATATAGATTCTTAAAATTAAATGAAGAGAGTACATTAGTTTTTTTTTTTTAAATCGAAAATACAGTAGCTTAAAAAACCATCTTATCATCGTATTAATTCTTCAGTTTTATCTCTTAGTTTATTGAAATAAAATTAGAATAATTTAATTTTTAAATTTTGAAGTAAGTTCACTTCACTTTATTTTTTAAGTAAACAGAGAATGCATTAAAAAATCCAAAACTCAGCCATCTTCTTCCTTATCAACAGACCAAAAATCAAAAAGCCTAGGTTTGATCTTTAATAATGACAAACCTTACCATGGCCAACGATTATCAGACAAGAAAAAAAAAAGAGAAAAGAAAATCAGCCGCCAAAAATTAAAATTGTTGCAAGGCTGATCAGATCTCCATTCTCGCGATCAGTTTGGCGTAATTCACGAAAAAATTATAAAAATAAAGGATGTAGAAGACGACACTTATTATTTTATTTTATTTTAAATTGTTTCAGATTTCAAATCAAGGGTGAGATAGTAATTTCATATCAAAAATTTCAATCCCACCTCCATATATGGCGCGTGTGATGCTATTATGGGCTTTGCCCTTGACCTTTTAACACATGGAGGTTTTTGCTAATAAAATAACTTATGGAGTTTTTTGCCAATTCTAAATAGCACGGGATAGGGTTTTGCATTTTACTCTTTTATTTTTTGATAAGAAGCTATAATTAAATTTACAAATATTTTTAAAAAAAATCCCTTTAAGCCTTTTAATTTTCTTACTTCTAAAAAATTTCGTCACTTAATATAGTGTAAATAACCGATTATCGCTTCTTTTGGTAGCATATTATTCAGTAATTAAGTTATAATGATTTTTTTCTCAAAGAACAGGAGAAAAAAGAAAACCAACAAAGAGTAAAAAAGGCTTTTGACAAATTACACTTTGTATTATGTTAAATTAGCATTTAGTTGTACGTCAAAAGTAAATTAGCAAATTAGCATGTTACCTGCTATGTATGGAGGTATAGTTCACTTGCATAAGAGAATAAGGATTATTTTGTTCTCTAATTGAGTTATCCGTAATTAGCGAGAACGTCTTATTTGAGTCAGTTTCTATCTCTATCTTTTGAACTCTTTTTTTCCTATGCAATGAAGGGCAAATCCTATCCTTTTATTTATGAAAACTGACGAATAAAGGGTTGTAATTGAATCCAAATTTCTGGGGGGGGGGGGGGGAATAGATTCGGTCACTATGTATTAAAAAAAAATACACTGCTAAGTGGTAAAGTGCTCAAAGGTAGTGGTGTTAGGTGTGACAATTTTGAAACCAGATGAAATATATTGATAATTTGGATTTTATGTGGGTAATTGTCATGTTATTTTTAATGGAAGAATGGGATAAATTATTTTTGTGATAATAATGTTCTTTGATAATTTTTTCTATGAATAAAGCATGAAGCAAAGAAATTGCGGGTAAAAGAGTTGAAAGGAAGAAGATAGTTGAGAAGGAGGAGAGTTAGACCTACACTTCTGAAAGTAAGCAAGGAAAGGCCTTGGATTTACGAGAATTCGGACATTTCTTTTTCAACGTAAAACGTAGAAGGCCAAAAAAAGAGAAAAAATAAAAGAGAAAAGAGTTTGCTAAACTTTTTGTTATGTTTTTATTTCATACCTTGAACCCTTATAACAAACACTAAACTTGAAGACAAAAGAACATAACAAAATTTGTAAAAACGCAACATTAGAACGTAAATGAAATAACGAATTTAACTGGTGCATACGACTCCTTCAAAAGCTCGCGACGCCCTCCAAATTAAGACACGTGCCAATTCTTATGAGTCATCAACTTAAGTCGAACAACGTCATTTCATCAGGGTCACGACAGTAATTTGTTACTATAGCACAACGAAGGGGGGTAAAGTTGCAAAAAACCTACACTCAATAAAAATTAAAAAAGAATTGACAGACACACACACTCAGTAAACAGCTCAGCTCAAATCCACTACACTACGAAAAAATCATTTCTTTTTCTGTTCTTTTCCATTACAATTTCATTTAAGATCCCTTTTTAACTGTAATTTTGTTTTCTTCCTCTAAATCAAAGTTACATAAAAAAGAGATTCTTTCTTTCTTTCTTGATTCATAATTTTGTTGGGTTTTCTTTATTATGCTCAAAATTCAACAAAGATTGTAACTTTTTTTGTTTTTTGTATTGAATTGAATTTGTTCCCTTTGTGGGTTTTGTTCATACTATGGTATAAATAAATTGAAATCTGATATTTTTTTTATATTGAGAGAAAAAAATGAAGATGAGGTTGAGAAAGTCAGTTCTTTTCTTCATGTTTGTGACTGTTCTTGCTCCTATTGTTCTTTACACCGACACTTTAGGAGTCTACTTCACTTCCACTACTTGTAATGCTCTTTACTTTTATTCCCTACAAGCATTAATATTAGTTTTTATTCTATATTGGTCTGATTTTATTTTTTTCATTTTTGCAGCTAAGAATGAGTTTCTTGAAGAAGTTTCAACCTTTGTAAGTTTTTCTTACTTAATTTCTGTGCTTTTGTTTCCTCTGATCTATGTAGTAATGTTTGAGATGGATGTGGGATTGAATTCTTGAAATTTTATTTGTTATTGTTTTAGACATTTGATGGTGAAGTGAGGACATTGAATGTGCTTCCTCAGGTTTGGTTTCTTGAATTTCTTATAGTTAGAGATGTGGTTTTTTTGGATGTCTTTTGGCTTTTTATTGTACTGATGTGTTGAGGTTATTCGTAGGAGCCGTTGGAAGAGCCGTCGGGTGTAGTTTATTCGGAGAATTCCGTTGAATCTAGTTTGAATGACTCGGAGGCGTTGTTGGAACAAAATGGGCACATTGCTAGACAACTCACTGGAGGTTTTCATCTAGTTTAGTTCTCTTGAGTACTGATTTTGGTTTTGGGATATAAATAACGCGATTTAATAATAACAGAATCAGCAGAAGATAGGACTGCAAATGCTTCCACGTTGAGTATTAGAGGCAGCGACGGGCAGTCTTTAGATGAGAATCCCATAAGAGTGGTTACTGGTATGGCGCGTGAGGCTGCACCTGAAGGAGTGAAAGAAAACTCGGGGATTGGTGGATCGTTAGGGAATGTGGGAAGTGGGGAAGGACAAAATGATGTGAAGAGAGAAACAACTTCATTGCATTTGCATTCTGAGGGCGCATCAGATGACGTAACACAAAGAATTGTGAGATTATAATATGCTTATTCATTATTCTGCTTTGATTGTTTTCCGCAATTATACTTTGGTTTCCCGGTTAAGATGATTCCGAGGATATTATGGTTTTGTGGTTGGATAAGCACTTCGTTTAGTCAAGTAATGATGCGTAACTGTCTTTTGATGCTAATCAAGTTTATAACTTCTAAGTCTGTAGATTGCTCTCTTGATTTGTAGCTTATTGTTCTATAATTGTTGTATGAGATTAGAAATCTTGTGTGGAATTTCAATTTAGCTTTTCCATTCTTGATGGTCTTTTCTTTACGCTTAGAAGCAGGGCCTTGTGTCTGTCATGCTGGCTATTTTAAATATTTTCTGCCCCTTCTTTGTCGATTTAGAAGAAGCCTTTTATGCATTCCCGCAAAATGTTATGTTCGTTTCATTTGACATTCTGCTTCTTCTAGGAGAGAAAACATCGAAGACACACTTCCCGAACCTCCAGAAAGGATATTCCACAAGAACAAGTGAAGGCTAGAACTGCGAAGCAGAACGAACAGGCAGTACCACGGGATACTACTGTTCGTCAGCTTAAAGATCAACTTGTTGAAGCAAGGGTTTACCTTTCCCTCTCAGCAACTCGAAGCAATCCTCACTTTGTTAAGGATCTGAGATTACACATGAAAGAAGTTCAACGAGCACTAGGAGATGCCACCAAGGATTCTGATCTGCCGAAAAAGTAAGTTGTACTTCAGGATTTATATCATACATTGGATTTAGGAATTCATTGCTTCTCTCTCTTTCTTTTCTCTGGTTTGTCGGATTCTGGTCCTCTTACTGCTTTCATTCGTTCTCTCATTTTGATTTGGTCAATGGTATATATAGTGCTTATGAGAAGTTGAAAGAGATGGAGCAAACACTGTTGAAAGGCAAACAAATACAAGATGATTGCTCTGCCGGGGTGAAGAAACTTCGTGCAATGCTTAATTCAGCTGAGGAACAGCTCCGAGTCCACAAAAACCAAAATTTGTTCTTGACACACTTGACTGCAAAGACAATGCCTAAAGGACTTCACTGTCTTCCTTTGCGTCTCACAACAGATTATTTCATGTTGAACTCATCCCAACGGCATTTCTCAAACGAGGAAAAGTTAGAAGATCCCGAGCTATTCCACTATGCCTTATTTTCAGATAATGTATTGGCAGCAGCAGTTGTTGTAAACTCTACAATAACCAATGCAAAGGTGAACACATTTATTTCCTAATAAAAGGTTAAAATAGTTTCTTTTGTTGGAGTGATTGGTTCAAAATCTGATGGATCATAATACTTCTTGCACTGAGTAGGATGCAGCAAAGCACGTTTTCCATGTCGTCACTGATAGTCTCAATTATGCTGCAATGAAAATGTGGTTTTTGGCCAATCCTCCGAGCAAAGCTACGATACAAGTTCAAAACGTTGAGGTGTTTACGTGGTTAAATTCAAGTTACAGTCCAGTTCTTAAACAGTTGGGCTCACCCTCCATGATTGATTATTACTTCAAGAATCGCCGGGTTGATACAGATAC
This sequence comes from Linaria vulgaris, assembly GCA_948329865.1. Taxonomy (NCBI): domain Eukaryota; kingdom Viridiplantae; phylum Streptophyta; class Magnoliopsida; order Lamiales; family Plantaginaceae; genus Linaria; species Linaria vulgaris. The sequence continues at coordinate 117,269,036 of OX415252.1, forward strand.
TAACCTGAAATTCAGAAATCCCAAGTACCTCTCTATCATGAATCATCTCAGATTTTACCTCCCCGAGATATTTCCTAAGCTGAAGAAGGTGTTATTCTTGGATGACGATATTGTGGTTCAAAAGGATCTCACTGGCCTCTGGGCTCTTGATCTAAAAGGGAAGGTCATTGGAGTTGTTGAAACCTGTGGAGAAAGCTTTCACCGCTTCGACCGTTACCTCAATTTTTCAAATCCTCTTATTTCAAAAAGTTTTGATCCACGGGCTTGTGGGTGGGCGTTTGGAATGAATATCTTGGATCTTGATCAATGGAGGCAGCAAAATATTACTGAGATTTATCACCAATGGCAGAACCTCGTAAGTTCTAAACTTGCTTTTAGCTCTACTTGAATAAAAATCTCATCTTTAACATATCTTATGTCTGTCTTTTATACATCAGAATCACGACAGACTGCTATGGAAACTTGGGACGTTGCCGCCTGGCCTGATAACCTTTTGGAATCACACATATTCTCTTGAGAAATATTGGCATGTCTTAGGACTTGGCTATAATCCAAATGTACTTCAGAAGGATATTGACCAAGCAGCAGTTGTACATTACAACGGCAACTTGAAACCGTGGCTTGAGATAGGCCTACCAAAGTTCCGAAACTATTGGACGAAGTTTGTAGATTACGATCAGGTATACTTAAGGGAATGTAACATCACACCATAAACGGAACGTGCAGTCTTTCCGTCTGAATTGTCTTCAGTTTGCTACTGCAATTTGATACCACAGGTAGTTTGATTAGTTGATAACAGGCTTAAACTTTTCAAACAAAAGCCATAAGGCATTTACGTATAATTTCTCAGTTGTATAGTAGCTTCGAATACTTGTAAATGGTTCGTCTCATTCTTTTTGCCGTAAGATAGCTTCAGTTCGTTATGGTGTTGCATTGCGTCGCCTCTTGGCTCCGTGTGTTTGGTCATATTTCACGAGTTCGATTAGTAGTCGATAAGTTTTGGAATGCCATTCATTCTTTGGAAGAAATCATAGATCATTTATAGTATGTTTACTTTTTCATATTCCATCTTAGTTGTAAATGGTGCAACTTTTGGTTATATTGATCTTGAATTATATATTGTGTATAAAAATTCCATTTACAAGGAAAATTAGTTGTGGTGATTGACATGTGATATTGTGCTTCATTGACTTAAAATTGAATAAATTTAGTTATTCCTTTAGTGAAAAACAGTTGATTCTTGTTAAATAGAGAGAGACATTTTTTCTTGTAGTAGTATATTTTGCTTAATTGGGAGGGACAGGTGGTTGTTGGTAGTACAACAAACACATGTTGTGGGGCAGAATAGAATAAAGAGTTTGAAAGTGTTGATGATGATTTTTATATGATTCCGTTTTTGTAACTTTTGACATAACGTGACACAACAGAAGAAATCCAGCTTTGCTCACGTTAGTTTTCATTTTTCAACCACCACCCTGTATTTACTCACCTATAAATACTAATTAGGAGTTTGGTAAAAAAACATGTGCCACGAACGAGGGGGAAAATATTTTATGCAACGCGTTGATGTGGTGCAACCTATGATGCATCGACATCCTAAAAAATTATACGTGTGTGTTGGACACAGTGAGAGAAACTTGCTTATCTATTTTATTGTGTTGTATCGTGTCCGCTTGTATGTGTCAATGCCTCATATGGTACAACTAATAAACAAAGAGTTTTTGCGTGAGTTATAGGGGAACAACTTCTTCAATATCTCTTCGTCATCTTACGACAATTGAATACAACAATCGCTGCGAAAGATGGGACTGGTTTTATCAAGTGCGTTTTGTAACATAAATTGATATCTTACTTTTCTATAACGATGAAGCTAAACATTGTTGATTCTTCCCTAATGATAGATTAGACTAGACAAGATGAAATACATGTATGATAGTAATCAATAAGTTGTAAGTTATGGCCAATATAACAAAAAGTTAACAAAGACAAAAAGCTCAAAATACGATAACTTTACTGGATTATGATTCTATTACGTCCGCAAGTGCAAAGGAATTTACTGTTTTTTGTACTTAAACCCTAAACGTTATACTTGCAGCTCCTCGTAACATATTATACCTGTAGGAGTTGCAATGTACTCATGTCCATTAACAGGTTTTGGTGTTATATCTTTCCTATACCTATAGGAGTTGCACAGAGAATTGAAGCAATATGCAGGAATTACCTTTGGTCAAGACAAGAAACAGGAAGAAAGAGTCCAGTGGCATGGTCAAGAATCTGCCAGGAACTTGAGCATGGAGGCCTCCAAATTAAAGAGATTTTAAGCTGGAACAAGGCCCTTCTTTGTGTTCAAATCCTCAACATAGACAACCACCAGAAAAGGGAAACCATTTGGACAAGATGGATTACAGAATGCAAACTGAAGGGAGGAGGAATTTGGGAAGTGCAAAGAAGAGAAGGGGACTCCCCATGGTGGAAAATTGTCATAAGATTGAGAGACCACATACAGGAGAAGAGACCCTCCATCCAACCTGCAGAGTGGAGGAAAATGGAACAAAAACAGGTGACACGGGAATGCTACAACATGTTTCACAAGAAAACTTCACCTATAGGATGGAGTGAACAGGTATGGAACTCAATCTCCACTCCTATAGTAGCTTTCATAAACTGGCTTGTTATGCAAAAGAGAATTGCTACTAAGGACAGACTTCTAAAGTTTAAAATCATAGAGGATGGTAACTGTGATTTATGTAACAATGCTATTGAGACAATTGAACACTTGTTCTTCCAATGCCCTCTGGTCAAGCAAGTGCTTGAGCCAATGATGAGGGTGGTTGGAATTTATGCCTCAAATTTGCAGATTCAGGACTGGAGTGATTGGTTCAGTGCCTCAAAAAGGAAACAAAGGGATGTCTTTCAAGTAAGAGCTGCAATGTTTGGTACTGTCCTAACAGGAATCTGGAAGTGGAGGAACACAAAGGTATTTGAAGGTAAACTGATACCTGCTAAAGCTGTGTGCAAGGAACTTGCAAGTGATATTCAACTAAGTATTAAACATAAGTTAGGAAAAAAAGATAACAGGTTTACTAAGAGTGTCTTGACTAATATAAACAGAATGTTAGCTGAAAATTAAAAGAATGAATTTTTTGTTTCCTTGTCACACATAACTGCTCTGTTGTGGAGTGTTTGAATGTAACAGGAACAGAAGAAGCTGGAGAAATGACAAACAAAAGCAGGAAGCATGTAGTTGATCTTCTACCCTTGATCTCTCCCACCTCTAAAAGAGAGTTGGATTAATGCTGAAACAACTATCAAAACACAGCAACCTAGGACTACTGAATGGTGCCTGAAGAGTACAGTCACGGTTATTGTTACCGGAGCTGGAAAGGAGTGGGGAACCATAAGAGTGTAGTGAAAGGCAGAGGCTTAATAAATAGGAATAGCCCTAGGCTAGAGCTATTTATTTTCCTCAGCTAGATAGAGCATTAATTCTTGAACATATGTAGCTTCGTCTTGGGGTATGCCCCTCGTATTTCTTGTAATAACTCTCTTTTAGCAATCTATTTACCTTTCGTGCGAAAAAGAAAGAATTAGACCAAAAGTTTGGGATGGGCCTGACAATTCAACTCGGATCCAGAAAACCATTGATTATACAAATAAGGGCCGTATTGTAATTTCAACAAACAACGGGGGCTGTTTCCGCAAATAATCCGCCATTTTTCTTTTTTGGTTAAAAAAAGAAAACTTATTTATCAAGCTTCTGTTTCTTCTTATTCCTTTTCTCTCTCATAGGGTTTTGAATCTCACGAAGCTCAACTGCACTAATCTTCAGGTTTTTTTTTTTTTTTTCTCTTTACTTCAGCTCAATTACCAAATTAAGTGCCTTAAATTAGTTATTTGTTACTTGAATCGATTTTATTTTATTTATTTTTTTGGTTTCGAATGTATCAGATCCAGTAAACTGCGCCATTTTATTAGCTCTGTGAATTTGTGTTGGTAAATCTGTTTGATTATGTGTTCGGATAATATATATGTGTATATATATATATATGCATAATTTTGACGTTGAATTTTAGTTGGAGTGATTTGGTAGGAGCTTTAGACGATCATGCTCGTAGTCGTTGTAATGTGATTTGCGATACGAGGTTAGGATTTGGTGTTTTGATTAGCGTGCCAGGTGGTGTTTTGTGATATTTCTTGTTAGGGCATGAATGTGTGACGTCTGGAGGAGAAGGGTCGTGTTTGTTGAGACTGGGTTTTAGCTGGAATTTGAGGTTATGAGTTTGAATAGGATGAGAGTTTTAGCACCTGAGTTATTGCATTTTAGGGCCTAATGCTAAGATCGGCGTTAGTAGTAATGACGTTGAGTGGATAGTTGAGGCCCTGGAGAAGAAGGTTTGTGTTTGTTCAAACCTCGTTTTAGCTGGAATTTGAGGTTATGAGTTAGAATAGGTAGAATCTTTGCACCTGTATCGTGACATCTTAGGGCCTTATGTTAAGATTGGCATTTTGTCGTAGGGACGGTTGACTGGATAGGTATAACTTAACTTTCAGAACAGGGTTACAGCTACAAACCACGTGACATGGTGAACCCTGTATCCTTGTGATTGGTGTGGTATTTTGTTTCGGTGGAGATTTCAGTCAAAATTATTTCGTTGGTAGGACGAGAGTCTTGTTGACCTTTATATATTCTGTCAGTTGACTTAATTTGTTACTTGATTAGTTTTTTCATGATATGTGTGTTTTTAGAAAGATTTTGTTTTTATGCTGAATTGCTGAAAATGATATGTTGTGAATTAGTAGTATACTCAGGGTGTACCATTCAGGCAGTTGATAGTTATCGTTCGTCTTGGTGATGACCCTATTAACTTTTCTTTCTCGCAGAAGTTTAAAGGTGTTTGAAAGCTGTCATTATGGCGACCTCGCAGCTCCCCGCCACCACTGATTCACTTGTTCAGGCTGCAGAAGCCAAATCCCCATCTGAAGCAATCTTGATACTCTACCAAGTTCTGGACAACCCTTCATCTTCTTCTGAAGCTTTACGAATTAAGGAACAGGCTATTACCAATCTTTCGGAGCTTCTCAAACAAGAGGGTCGAGCAGCAGAACTTCAACAGCTTCTTACCAAGTTGCGACCGTTCTTCTCGTTGATTCCCAAGGCCAAAACTGCAAAAATCGTCCGTGTTATTGTCGATGCAGTGGCTAAAATACCGGGTACATCTGACCTTCAGATCTCCCTGTGCAAGGAAATAGTCCAATGGACACGTTCTGAAAAGCGAACTTTTCTCCGTCAACGTATCGAGGCAAGGCTCGCAGCTCTATTGATGGAAAATAAGGAGTTCTCTGAAGCTCTCAACCTACTCTCAGGTCTCATCAAAGAGGTCAGAAGATTAGACGATAAGCTACTACTTGTGGAAATTGACTTGCTCGAGAGCAAGCTTCATTTTTCTCTGAGAAACCTGCCCAAAGCAAAGGCTGCACTTACTGCAGCAAGAACCGCAGCTAATGCTATCTACGTGCCTCCAGCTCAGCAGGGCACCATTGATTTGCAAAGTGGGATACTCCATGCAGAAGAAAAGGACTACAAAACTGGTTACAGCTACTTCTTTGAAGCGTTCGAGGCTTTTAATGCTCTCGAAGATCCCCAGGCTATATACAGCCTCAAGTATATGTTGCTGTGCAAAATTATGGTGAACCAGGCTGACGATGTAGCGGGAATTATATCGTCGCCGAAGGTAGGTCTACAATATCAAGGACCAGAACTCGATGCTATGAAAGCTGTCGCTGAGGCTTATTCCAAACGCTCTCTCAAGCTCTTTGAGACTGCACTACAGAATTTCAAGACTCAACTTGACGAAGACCCAATTGTCCAGAGGCACCTTTCTTCCCTCTACGATACGTTGCTGGAGCAGAATCTATGCAGGTTGATCGAGCCCTTTTCGAGAGTTGAGATTTCACATGTTGCAGAGTTGATTGAGTTGCCGGCTCACCATGTGGAGAAGAAACTGTCGCAGATGATTCTTGATAAGAAGTTTGCGGGAACTTTGGATCAAGGTGCAGGATGCCTAATCATATTTGAGGATCCCAAGACTGATGCCATCTACCCAGCAACCCTCGAGACGATTTCAAACATGGAAAAGGTTGTCGACAGTCTTTATGTAAGGTCTGCCAAAATAATGGCATGAGTATTGCGTATCTGTTTCGGGTTTCTTCTGTCTATTTGGAGACGTTAGCAACCTCTACCTGTTTCCCTTTTATCTGTCTAGACATATTAAGTCCCGATGTTCAAATCATTTGTAACTGTTTTAAGTCAACCTGTTTCTGATAAATCGGACATTTTTAGATTTTTGCTGTTTTTATGTTTTAATATAGAGTACTGTTATATGCGAAAATTCTTAGCCCTGCATTATTTTGGCTTACTGCTTGATCAGGTTTCGTGATATTTTACCCGTATGGGTTTTCATGCTCGTTGTATATTGCACTCGAGGTACTCTAAAAGATAGGCATAGTTCTATTGTACATGTATGGAAACAATACTGAGCTTATGGCATAAACACTAATCTTAAGTAACGTAAAAAAGATGTATATTATGCATACTCTTTTTTGCACACCCTTACACATTTGCGTAAATGATGAGAAAGTAAGAACTTCCTTTTAAAATGAAACAATATTGTACTTTTCTCAATTTAGCTGCATTATTGCACAGTTTCGCTACAATAAGAGGGACATTTTTTTCTCAAGTCGGTTGAAAAAGTAAAAGAACAGACGAGGGTGTAGTTCCATGAATGCAAAATCTTTGCACCATAACTGATCACAGGTCCTTATCTTCATACATCCCGATCACGACGACGATGCAACTCTTGTGGTCTCTTGCACGCCCTCACTGTTAGAATTATAATGAAACATGCATCAAACATTGACCGTTTTGACAGCAAAAAGCAAAACAACAGTCTTATGTTCATTGACCACATGAATATGGTATATATCAATTTAGCAGCCACGAATAATAGAACTTACAATAATGCATTTATCACAATCTTTTTAGGCGATGTACGTCATGTCTTCAAGTAAGGATCACGGTAGTTGCCTAGTGTGTCACTCTAATAGACATGGACTTTCATTTTCACTAGGGAGACAAATCAAGAAAGCTCACTCGCTCCTTATAGAGCCTTTTTATCAATTATTGCTCGTTTAATATGAGTACTCTTGCAAATTCAATTGGAAAGCTACCATTTGCCGCTGACGCCTTCTGTCTACTTCAGCTGCGCAAGAGATTTTCCTCTGTATTGAATCAGAGCTCTAATCTACAAGATTTTTTTGCCTTTGTGACATATGACATTGTACGTACATCATGGTTGAACATTTTGGAAAGGGGCAAGGACTGCGGTTGTGTATATATTGGGGAAGAATGGCTACAGAAGCTGCAATCAATGGAACAATCACATAAAATGGAACTTTTGGTTAGTTCCACCAGAAAAATAAGTTTATTAAGCGATATGCCCTGGTACAAGAAGTATATGTCATTAAGGCAACTGGCCTGAAATCTGGTACGGATTTCTTAGTGATCTCTAAGTTTGCATAGTAAAAAGCCTCGATAGCACCAGCCATCATACAGATAGGCCTGAACCTGAAAGAAGACAAAGAGTAACGATTATTGCTCCTCCCTTTCCCAACACAATAGGCCTCATGAAATAAGCAGGAACTACAAATGGCTAGGTTCATGAAATGGTGATGAGTTAGTAATGGTGTTTCATTGAACAGACACCGGAGTTCCAATAGGAAACTGGAACCAAAATTCTTCCAAATTATTATGCATTTTCTTACAAAAAAGCAAGTGAATCAATATAAACTGATAAGCCCATAATTTTCAGATATTTTCAGCACATCTTTCATGGGTCAAAATATGTGTCATTAAGAGTTATAAACAAGAGACTCTTGGGTTTCAGTGCACGAAATACAATCATGATGGTGGAACAATGACATGCATCCAACAAAAATGCCGCTAACGTTACTTACCCTTGTACCAATAGAAGTAGCGCCTGGAATAATGCAGCATTCAGCCAGGGGCAATGCAGCCACTGTTATCAGCATAAGTTCCTACATGAGCTTGGATGAATTTCACGCAATCCATCCATAAAATGATCCCAGTAAAAATAAGATATTCTAGAACATCATGTTCTTTAGAATGCCGTATACTGCCTCAAAGGCCGAGCTGTACCCTGGAAGATTCCAAAACCGGAGCCACTGCCGCCATTTTCAGTGGATGTACAGTATTACTTCAGTCTTAATGCAACAAAAAATAGTCCAACCCCACTAGTATAATTTATCGTTAGTATCGGTAATGATGATTAATAATCTAAAAATCCAATGCTGTACATTTACTCATCAAAAATGGGGTGGGATGTGGATCCTTGTAAAAGGTAAAATCCAGTATCCAAAAATTATCATCATTCCTGGAACAGACTCAAAAATGCCTTTATTCCGATGGTGGATCTTCATAATGTAAAAGAGATTTCGTACTCCAAAAGAGATGAGAATTTAGATGATAGCCTGCTGATTTCATTTTGTCCACAAGTTCAAAAGCAAGAATGGCAGTATCTTTTGAACTAAGAAGAATTTGTAGTAAAGTATTACAGGGTTCTCTTCTCAATCGGTGACCTATCCTTGTGGTATAGAGAAAAACTTCAGCTGCCTCATGGAGTTTTCCTTTAGAGCATAAATGCTGAATCAACCTCACGCAACTGGGCGCAGAGATAATAACACCAAACTCCTGGAGAATGGAAAATGTTCTAAGAGCCTCCTCTACTCTGTTGGACTGACACAAACCCACGAGCCAAATGTTATACATTCCTGAATCAAAATCTGCCAACTTGGTCTCCATTTCAAGTAAGCCTTTAACAGCCTTTTCGTAGGCACCTTTTACAAATAACTGCTCAATCGTTTTCAGTGCTTCACCATCCCGTCCTGATAGACTTCTCAAATATTTCAACCATAGGCCAAAAGCAACAGTAGTCTTGATCCTCCTGCAAGACCAAGTCATGAGTGTTTTGTACACTGATGGGCCCGGTTTGCATCCATTTTCAATCATTTGCTCAAAGAGCTTAAACGCGTCATCTTCTCTCTCAGCACTTTGCAGTCCCTCTATCAGTGTTGCATACGTTATTGAATTTGGGGCATGCCCCTTCAGTTGGAGCTCCTCAAAGAGCTTAAGAGCACCATTAACCTTCCCAGCTTTGCACATACCATTGATCAAAGTGTTGTATGTCTTGATATCTGGCACAACTCCGCTATCAGCAAGCTGTGTGAGAAGCTTGTAAGCTTTGAGATATAACCCCAAGTTGAGTAAACTTTCTACCATCTTTTGTAGGCTTTCACTATCTAGGACCGGAGTGTCGCCTTGAGAAAGCCGAAGAAATAATGACGGGTTTTTGCCAATCTCCATTTTGTAAAGCATTAGCTGTGCTTCCTCAATCTTACCAGCCCTGCATAGCCCATTAATTAGGGCATTAAATGTCACAATAGATGGAAAACAACCCTCCTTCTCCATGTCAGAGAAAAGCTGTTGAGCCTCCGAAATTAGGCCTTGCCTGCACAAACCCCATATGAGAATGCTGTAAGTGCAAGTGTCAGGGAGTAGATTATAATCAGAAATCATCTCCGATTTAAGAGATCGAGCTTGGTCCAAGAACCCCGCTTCACAACATCCTTGAATTAATACATTATAAGACTGAGTGTCGGGCTTGACACCTTCCCCAATCATATCCCTAAACATATTAACCGCATCTTCCACCCTGCCTGCTTCACATAATCCACGCATCATAGTAGAATACAACACAACATCAGGTATCAAACCCACCTCAAAGACCTGCTGAAACAATTCCTCTGCCTCTCCAATCCTCTTGGCTCTTACCAAACCATCAATCAGGCTACTAAAACCTCGTATCCCAAACTTATACCCTTCATCCTTAAACGACTTCAAAAGAGAAAACGCCTCGTCAATCTTTCCAAACTTACAAAACCCATCAAGCAAAGCATTGTAGGTAGCAGAATCCGGCCTACACCCACTACTCTTCATCAAACCAAACAACCTAAGCGCGTCATCCATCCTCTCCGCCTTACACAATCCCGACAGAATAACCGTATACGTAACCTTATTAGGCCTGATCCCCTTCACCGTCGTCATCTCATCAAACAGCTTAAGCGCATCCTGAGTCATCCCGCTCTTGCACAACCCGTGAATCAAAACACTCAACGTGTCGGCACCCAACTCGCTATTCGACTTCAACATCATGTTATAAACCGCCAACGCCATCAAGATCACGTCTTTCTTCACCAAGACATTCAATATCACGTTATACGCCGCCAGATTCGGCTTACACCCGTACTCCCTCATCCTCCCGAACGCGTCCACCGCCTTCTCCGCCTTCTTCAACCTCCAATACCCCAATATCAAAACCACAAACGCGTCCGCAAATATCGGTACCTCCTCCTCCTTCAACTCATCAAGCACACTCCAATACAACTCAAACATTTCTTCCTCCCCTCCTCCACCACCCTTCGATAGCATGTCAACGATCAGATTCTTCGTTAACCCGCTACGAAAACACGAGCTCCCGGAAGCCCAGATAAAGAATCGGAACGACAACCGGGGATCGAGCTGCGACTGCGACTGGAGAACTGAAATCACTACTTGGCGGTTGATAAAAGGGACGAATTTGGCCAATGCGGGTTCGATGGGGCGAGCTGTGTTGATGACGGAGAGGACCTCATTCGAAATATTGAAACTTTGGAGGGCCTCGCTTGTAAATTGGTGCTGCTGTCGTATTGAACGGGTGATTGGGGGTTCTAATTGAAGGAGTTTCTTCATAATAACGAAGCTCACAAAGCTCAATCGATGGATAAAAACCCTAACTTGACAGCAAAATGCGAAAATTACAAACCCTAATTTGACAAATTTGGGGATTGAAGAAGGGCGGAAGAGGTGGCGAGGTGACGGCTTATGGCGGAACTGTAGAACCCAAGTAAACCCTGCACCATATTTTTTTTTTAATTATATAAAAATAAAGAATTTTCTTCTTTATAGTTATATATATTTCATGTGAATCTAACTTACAAGAACATGAATAAAAATGAAAATAGAATAAATTGAATTTTACAGTAATGGATTAACGTTTCAGTTTTGGAGTAGGTTTCATTCTGCTGAAAAATAAATATTTTGAGAATTGTTCGGTCACATTTAAAAGAATTCATAAAAATTTGTAGCTGTAAATGACATGAAAACTACATGTATGTTTCGCTTCGATGTAGTTAAAAAGACGACAACGTTTTGATACTTTTCGAGAAAACGCACGGAAATTGAACGAGTTGTTGATCCGCATACGCGCATTGTTGTGAAATAGTATTTATTGTTAAACTATGCTTAATTTTGATAATATTCTTTTAACAAAAAATACTAATAACTAATGTACAACTTTGCGTTTGTACATTTTTAACGAATCATAAGATTTTAGAACCGATTTTATAAGTTTTAAATTGAAATCTATGCCTATTTGCCACATTAATTTTTACATTTTCGCTCTTTCTCTTTTTTAATATGGTTATTATGAGGGAAATAAAATCATAAGTTTGGGTTTAGAAATTTAAAGCTTTTATTATTCATTTCTGTTGCATAGAATGTACATTGATTTTTATTTCTATAATATTCATATATTAACATTTTGGTTGCTTTTGGCTGATCGCTTACACTGTTGGATTGGGTGTCAAACTCTGGAGACACCATTTGTTACTATTAGACAAATTTCTCCTTTTATTTTCTTTTTCTTTTTCGCCATAACGTCCACTCTCCACGAGTTGGAAGAGAAATTCATAATTCTTACACGGATAATGAAATTTAAAAAAAAAAAAATAGAAAATCAGTGTTTAGTGGGCTTAATAAGCCACAATTTTTGTGAGGAGATCATGTAGATATGATATAACAAGGTGAATTGGATGTAAATTTGAACTTAAAGCATCCCATCAAAATATTACAAAAAGTAAGAAAACTCTCATTAACATAAGAAACACGACTGTACAATGTACTTCTGATTCATATCTTGATTGTAGCTGCTGCTGCTTATTGAATAACTTTGCTTCATCAAGATATCATATGATTTCTCGAGTCGGTTCAAAAAAAAAAAAAAAAGAAGTAGGCGTTCGCCAAGAACTGATCCAACTGCATCCTTAAGATCTTCAACCAAACTGTCCCGCTAGGAATGTGATCAGATGACATCCTTAATATCTTCAAATAACTGTCCCGCTAGGAATTAGCGCATCCTTGATCACAGTGACGATGCCACTCTTGATGAAGTACCCGTCTGTCTCTCTTGCAGCCTCTTGCACGTTGTCACTGTTAATGATCTGGTAAGAAAGATAACAGGACAGGCATCAAACATGGAGCAGAAGAAACTAGCTTCACGTCGAGATAATTCTATTTTCTAGACAATGAGATAGAAAACATTTTCTGGATTCATCAAAGAAACTACCTTCACGTTGTCACCAATACGAGCATTTTTATCAATGATTGCCCGTTTGATGTGAGTCCCCTTGCCAATTCCAATTGGCACGCTACCTTTGTCCGCTAGTAGTTGTTTGTCTGCATCAGTCTGGTGCAGAAGACAACAAGAGGATTAGTACTTAAACCTTTAAACAACATACCAAAAAGAGTAGCCATTTGCACGTGGACAAGCACGTGCAAGTCATCACCACCTTAAGTTGCTTGCATGTAAATTTATCAGTTCATCCGAGTAAAATTACCTCGTAATAGTCAGCTCCCATCAATAGGGTGTCCTCTATGACTGCACCCTCTGAAATGCATGATCTTAGACCGATCACAGAATGATGAATCTTACAGTTCTGCAAAGTTAAAAGTGAGCAAATTAAGTACCGCCGCCCCCTTGATGTTCAGAATCCCAAAATTGCTATGTTTTATTTTGTCAAAAGATAGGCTGGAAATCTTTCTATTTTCATTCGTACATGCAAGACCAAAAAGATCTTACCTTTATGACACAACCCTCACCGATGACACTGTCGGTAACGTCGGCATTGAGCATCTTGGAAGGAGGCAAGTACCGTGGTTGTGTATAGATTGGAGATGAACGGTCATAGAAACTGCGGTGAATGGAAAGAAATGCAAAATCTTAGTTACTTGCAGCAGAACAAAACAAATGGATGAGTTTTACAACTTGTACGTCATAAAACAAAAACCTCACCTGAAATCTGGCACAGGCTTCTTAGTGATTCCTAAGTTCGCATTGTAGAAAGCCTCAATAGTTCCAATGTCTTCCCAGTAACCATCGTACAAATAGGCCTGAACCTGAAATACGAAAAATATTATCAAGTATTGCTCTTGTTCCCATCAATACAGGGCTCTATAGTTGGAAAAAAAAATTTAATGATAAAGATTTCCATAAAAGTGAATCAATATTCTTGATAATAACCGAGTTTTTAAGAGTGAATTATTATGTTCCAGGCATCGTTTAAACAAGGGCATATGCGGCTTGAATGCATGAATATGAAACAAATACAATATTGAAGGTGGAATATTGGATGCATCCAACAAACAGAGTTTCCTCATATGTTACTTACCCTCATACCAGTAGAAGTAGCACCTGGAATAACTTCACTTCCAAAATCATTGGCTCCGGGGAATTTCCCTCGCAGTAAATCCAACATTGCATCCTTACTGAAAACATAGATACCCATACTCGCAATGTAAGGCATTTCCTTGGCTCTCTCATCATCAAGACCCAAGATTGTGGTGTCAACCTAGCAAATCACGAAAGACAATCAAAAAGGTATAAGTACATTGGGTTTTGAAAGAAAGGGCAATATCGAAGTATATGAATAGAGTCTTGTAGTTTTACCTTCATTGCCTTGAGTTGTTCTCCCTTTGGCTTCTCGGCAAATTCTATTATCCTTCCTTCCTCATCAATCTTCATTAGTCCAAATGAAGTAGCGCGTTTCTCATCCATTGGCAATGCAGCAACAGTTATATCAGCATCAGTTTCTCTGTGAGCTTGGATGAATTTCTCGTAATCCATACGGTACAAATGATCCCCAGCAAGAATGAGATATTCAAGAACGTCATGTTCTTCAAAGAGCCATAGATATTGCCTCACGGCATCAGCTGTACCCTAGAATATCCAACAAACAAAGACCAATATAAATAAATTATTCGTCTTTACCTGAAGACGAGAAGAAAAAAGAATCAAAGAGGTGCATTCTCATTTTCTTACCTGGAACCAGTTTGGATTTTCTGGGCTTTGTTGAGCTGCAAGAACCTCAACAAATCCTTCATTCTTATAGCCACCCATATTACTTGCATAGGCACGCGACAAGTGACGGTTCAGAGATGCTGAGTTGAACTGAGTAAGGACATAGATTTTGGATATGTTGCTATTCAAACAGTTACTGACGGGGATGTCAATCAAACGATAATTTGCACCCAGTGGGACAGCAGGCTTTGCTCTTTTCTTGGTAAGAGGATAAAGCCTTGTACCAGCTCCACCTCCAAGAATGATGCCCAGAACACTCTGCATTAGCAACAAAAGATGATTCCTTTGACGTTTGTTTTCAAGAATCATAGACAAGTCACGTTTGGCCACTCAAAATGAAGAACAAGTCTTAACCCTTTTCTTCATTTAGTAGAGAGAAAATAGGCCAAGCATAAGTTTATAATTATAGTCACTTGGGATACAAAGATATAGAGATAATGGACAAGTTTCTGTTTACTACACCTACATTATAGTCCCACTTAATTAAATTATTGATCGTTCGGTGAGAAGATACATAACAGTATACTAGTATAGTATGTCTACAGCCACGAGGCGTATCCATAAATCAAGACTTTACAGATGAGTTCAAGTTCATGGTCTCATCAGACATTGAGAGGCACATTCTGGAGAGTACTGCATTCTAAACGTGTAAAAAACTAAATAAACATCGTAAAATTAACAGCATTCTAAGACATCTGAACTTTCTATAAAACCATTAGAGTTATATATCAATTGAAAAAAGAATAAAAAGATAATGAACAAGCAGTAACATCGAGTGTATTGGGCATACAGATTACACAAAAAAATTCAGGATCATTCATAAATAACTGGAAAAATTACTTTTTTCACATACAAAACGGAACTCCAGTAAACGAAAACTCCATTTACAGGGATTCTAACCCCTGCCTGACTCTTCCCTTACAAAATCTCTGCACATTTATACCCTTACCAACTTCACCTTAATTTGAATACGACAGTAAGAACCTGGATGCCACGCCGACTATGAGTATGATCTGTTCATACCATATATACCGCTTGGTAGCTCCTAATAGGCCTTACCACTATGCACTATTCTGGCATTTGGTAGGGCTATTAAAGAAACGTATATCCAGCCAGCCCCTAGCACATACCCTAATAAAATCCGTCCATCCTTGACGGGATTACATCATCTACCATTACCATATGCCCTCCCAACATATTACTATACCGAGCTGTCGTATTCCGATTCAACAATTACCTACTTACTTACCTAACGGCCACTCAGTTTACGTAATCCACCAATCAAAGCCAGATTTCACAATCTCAAGATGATATTTTCTCGCATTATCTCAGCAAAACCAATATACACACGTGGATCAAACTTTCTACACGTTTCCTCGAAAACTACCAAAACATTTCCAATTTTTACCACACCGAAACCAAACATACATGTAATTTCTTGTTCATTGCAACTACATCCGTCACGAATTTTCTGAAACATGTCGAAAAGATACCAAAACAAAACGAAAAAAAAAATTTATAATATTCACCAGACCGAAACATACTTCAAAACCGAAACTTTAATCCATGCATACACACCTCAATCAAGAAAAACACCAACCACCAATGTCCCTAGCTTATAACATCCATCCTTGACGGATTACATAATCTATCATTACCATGTGTCCTCCTAACACATTACAATACCGAGCTGTCATATACCGGATTCCACAATTACCTACTTACGAAACGACCATGAAGATTACGTAATCTCATCAATCAAAACCGGATTCGAGCCCACATTGGCATGTTTCTCCCATTACTTCAACAAAAACAACACACACACACACACATAAACAGAGGGAATGAGAAACATACAACGTTGGCAACAGGATCAAGACAGGTCTGAGAAGAGACTGTATCCGACACAGCTTTAGGAGAAACCACACGGTGCTGCAATCTGGACCGTCCATTCCTACTCTTTTTCACACTCACATTCACACCACTCCCATAAAGATCCGATTTTGATGAGCTCAACCGAATCCCACAACGAGATTTCAACTGCCCATTTGATGAAACTGAAAACCCACAATTTTTCTTGAATCCAACAGGCGATGATGATGCCACAGCCGCCATTTTTGCACTACTACTACTACTGCTGTTAGTGTACTAAAATATAATGAAAAAATAGCTCAACCCCACTTCTTTAATTTGACTAATAGTGTTAAAGATCAATACTTTATATTATTAAATTAGTGTACTTTCGGAATGTGTGTGGTGGGATGAATCAATGAATTGATGGGAGAGATTTTGTTATGATAACGGCTTTTGAACCACTTATTTTATTTTGTGTTTTTTTTTTAATTATTGTTATTGGGAAAAAGGATATTCATTATACCCTGACGTTACGTTATTTGATTCTTTTGTAGTTAGAAGTAAAAAAAGAGATATTTTCATGTGACTTTCTATTTATTTCTGTTTACCTATGATTTTATTCTTTTATAGGTCTTTAAAAAATTTAATGAGAAAATGCAAAACTTTATTGTAAATAAAGTAGCAAAACTAGTCATGTTGGTGTCATATAGAGAGAGTAATTGTTGTTTCCTAATTGAATTGTAATTGAGAATTAAAGGAGAAATACTAAAAAGTCAAGAGTAATTGTTTTAATTGAGAAATCATAAATTGCACATAAATGTAATAGTAATTAACAAATATTACTCATGGTATATAAGATTTACTTTTATAAATTCTTGGTAATATTTTGTTCTACTAAGATTTGATAACACGATATGTAAATTATATTCACACATAGCTGGAAGAAAAAATTTGCTCTTGTGACTCTAGGGCGATACTGTGGCAACTCAAACTACCAGCGCGATCAACAAATTATGGCATTGGAGATGGCAATCTCCGATAGCCCTAATCCACGTCATGATAAGGAACGACGAGGGTCCATAAACCTAGGGAGTGATACATCGGAATCGTCGGGCGCCCAGAAACGACCCCGTCAGATGTATGAATTCAAGGCGACGAATGAACAACGACCAATCGATATGGCGACTAAAACGAACCCGGGAGAGATGAACGTTAATGGGAGGCAATCTTACGGTAATATGGATCGTTCCAAAGATGTGTTCATTAACGAAGAACGGATCAATAAGTTCAGCGAAAAACTTAGGGTTCTTGAACCTATAATTGAATCACCATTGAAAACGGTCGAATTCGCGGATTATCTGTATGAATCCATGCGTGACCAATGGAGAAATACAATTCTAATTAAGGTGTTGGGAAAACCTTGGTATTGCCCTAGTTTGGTGAACAAACTGAGTGTAATGTGGAAACTCACGGAAGGGTGCAAAATTATTGACTTAACGTATGGAAGTTATTGCATCCGAGGCCTAACGTCTTCACAAAGAGAATTCATACTCACTCAAGGGCTGTGACAAATTGCGGGAAGCTTCGTCCACATCCGAACATGGACGCCCAATTTTGATGCGGAAAACGATTCTCTTGATTACATCATCACGTGGATTCGAATCCTGAAACTACCTTCGAATTTCTTTGGAGAAGTAGCTATCACGTCAATTACAAGCAGTGTGGGACAGTCGATTAAAATTGACGGGAATACGTTTAACGACACGCATGGTAAATTTGCCCGAGTATGCGTTCAAGTCTCGATGAACAAACCAATGGAGAGAGTAGTGATCTTAAGAGGCAAAACGTACCAAATTGTGTACTAAAATCTGTCTATGCTATGCTACAAATGTGGTCAGGCAGAACATAATACGTTTGCATACACCGTGAAAAAGTGGCGGAGAATGCAACGGTGACCTCTACACAAATGGAGACAGAGAACGATCAAATGGTACCGCCACGCAAGCCAAAGAACTGGCTCATTGAAAAAACCCAAAATGATGATTTTGGGGAACGGTTGCAAGTAAGTCGACGGAAAAACTCTGGGAAGAACGAAGGGCCAAGTCTCACGACGCAGAATTTGAGCAAACGGTTCGACGAGAAACAGGTTAAGATTCTACAACGAAACCCAGAGAATATCACTAAAAATCCTAGAGCTAAAGAAAAGGAAAATGTGTTCCAATTTGGAGAGGAAACCGTATCCCAGAATAATCTCATACAAAGAAGGGGTCTTTCTAAGACAACAAGTGGAAATAAGGTATCTTCTAATAAGGGTAAGAATTTCGCCCTAGAGAGAAAGATACGGGAACCGCGAGTGATATATCATCCCTAAACTCGTTTGTCGCGCTCGAATATTCTGAAGAACACGTGTGGGGTATCACGCTTAAAAATAAAGAGTTTAGCATTGGATTTAATAATATAATCACTACATCCGATGGAACAAGACGGGGAACTGAATATAATCATGGAGAATGGAGAGCTGATTGTGTAAATTCAGAAACAATTTTGGGAGACCAAAACCTTGAACCATTCATTCGAGGGCCCTTCGAAGATATTACGAATCGATCTGAGGACCGTACATATTGTGGCAATTCCGTCATCGATTTGGGAGTTCAAAATAAACACCCAAGAAATCGAGAGATTCATTGGCAGAAGATATGCATGAGCGCATGGGAACGGAACAGACATGATTATCTGATCTGGGAGTCCATACGCCAAGAGAAGCTCCAATGGAGGGGTCAGATTATTGATGACCCCCTCCTTCAAGTCCACTTGCATAGGTTTCCAATGAAAGTCGTCACATGGAACTGTCAAGGAGCGGAAAATGCTGAATTTCCAGTAAATTTTTGGAGTTTCTTGCACATTCATAGACCGAATATTGTCTTCCTACTCGAGACGCGGATGACCATGGAGAGAGCTTATGATATCGCATTGATTTTTAGTCACTCAGATTATTGCATTGCCCCGACAGATAGTATGAGGGGAGGCCTTTGGATGCTACAGAACCATGGCAACATTGTCGTCGAAATTCTAAACATCGAGGATCAAGGTACACATACGATAGTTGGCCCAAAACAGGAAGAGAAGTGCATGATTTTCGAAATTTATGCTAAATCGCACACGGAGGATGAATTTCAGATTTTTGAAAGCTTGCGATGTATGGCCCAACAGATGAACTGCCCGTGGTTAGTTCAAGGGGACTTCAACAAAATTTGATATACACACAAAAAAATGTGAGGGAATTCGCACACGAGCCGAAGATGCCAAGCGTTCCTCAGATGGATCGAGAAGTGGAAGCTTATTGATTTGAGTTTCAACGGGCCAAAATTCACTTGGTTAAATAAAAGGGATTGGGGCGAATTTATTCAGGAAATAATAGATAGGGCCCTTGTGAATTTGGCCTGGATCAACAAATTCCCGGATAGTGCGGTGTTTCATCTACCTCGCACACATGGGGATCATCATCCTATTATTATTAATTGTCTTGGAGAAGCACCGCGTCGCTCAACACTACCGTTCAAGTTTCAAGCTATATGGACCCGACACCCCGAATGTGAAAACCTTGTGAAGGAGATGTGGGAAAAGCATTCTAATATCATTGATGCGATTGAGAATATCCTGAAAGTCTTAGAACCATGGAATAAAAAGAGTTTCGAAAATATTTTCAAGACCAAAAGAATTCTTCTAAGTCGAATTGAGGGGGCACAAAAAGTTATAGCTTGAAAGCCGCATGCGTTTCTTGTAGATCTGGAGAAAGAAGTGGTGTGCGAATACAACAAGGTGCTAAGAAGAGAATAGATCTTCTGGAAACAATAATCATGTGTGCAGTGGTTAGCCGAGGGAGACCGGAATACATCATTTTTTTCACAAATCCACCATAGCTCGGAGAAAGAAAAACCGTATTAATATGCTGAAAGTTGAGGGTTTTGTGGTGCAAAGATGAAGAGGTATTAAGGAGTCACGCTCGCACATATTTCATGAGTCTGTTTAGGGGTGAACCGCGCGGCAGAATTAATTTTGCCGTTTCCAGATTTCAAGAGATCCTTGCGACAGAGGAGGCGGCTTTTGTGGGAAGAGACATCACAATTAAGGAACTGAAAGATGTTGTTTGGAAAACGCACCCGTCTAAAGCACCGGGGGTGGACGGGATACAAGCGCTGTTTTTCCAAAAATATTGGTCGTGGACGTGTGAATCTTTATTATCCTTCGTGAGGAATGCGCTCCAAGAGAGGAAGCTTGACAAAAATGTGTGTAGCGTCCATCTATGCCTAATTCCCAAGGTTACAGATCCTACTTTCATCTCACAATTTCGTCCAATTTCTCTTTGCAATGTTATATATAAGTTCATTACGAAATGTATAACATTGAGACTGAAGGATTTTATGCCAAGAATCATTGCACCTACTCAGTCGAGCTTCATTAAGGACGGAGCACCCAAGACAACATATTCACCGTTCAAGAAGTCCTCCACTCTCTTCAAGCTAAAAAGAAGAATAAAGTCAGGTGTATGATATTTAAACTCGATCTTGAGAAAGCTTATGACAAGATAAATTGGGAGTTCCTTGAGGAAACACTTATAGCATTTAATTTTCCCCCGAACATCATCGAGCTCATTCTTTTTTGTGTGCGCAATGCGTCAATGCGAATTTTGTGGAACGTGGAGCCGCTTGAGGAATTTAATCATGGGTGCGGATTGCGACAGGGAGATCTGCTTTCACCGTACCTTTTTGTGCTTTGTGTGGAAAGGCTTTCATATCTTATTCGAGAAGGGTCGAGGAAGAAACTTGGGATCTCATTGTTCCATGTAGGGGAGGACCACACCTATCGCATCTATTTTTTATCGACGATTAATTTTAATGGGCAAAGCAAATCTTAAAACCCTGAGAAAAATGAAATCGATTCTTGATAGGTTTTGTTTAGCCTTGGGGCTGAAGTTAAACCAGGCAAAGTCAAAAATCTTTTTCTCAAACGAGGGGGGCTGAAACATGAAGCGTCGAATCTGCTCTATCATTTGCTTCGCACGCACGAACTTATTGGGAAAATATTTAGGACTCAGCTGGTGCACGGTCGTGTTGTCCATGAGAATTTTAATGATATCATGGATAAATTATCTAAACGGATAATCGGATGGAAAGGGAATACGACATTGATCCAATCCATCTCCACGACTGTCTCGATTCACCTTATGCAGTTGTGTTGGATTTCGAAAAACATTTGCGATAGACTTGATAAGATTAATCGCAATTTTGTATGGGCGGATGATCTGAACGCGAGGAAAATCCACTTGGTTGGTTGGAAAAGAGTGTCGCAAAGGAAAGGGGATGGGGGACTCAGTTTGCATTTGACTTGTTTTAATAACGAGGCGTTGTTATCTAAGATTTGCTGGAAAACCTTACAAAACCAAGATTCTGTTTGGTTGGGGTTGATTAAAGGAAAGTACTTAATAAACACGCGCATCACGGAGTATGCCATTAAAATGTGAGATAGCGCGACGTGGAAGAGAATAATGAGGTGTATGAGGCGCATTCAACCATTTATCCACTGGAAAATTGGCGTTGATTTCTTTGTGGTTTGATAATTGGTTGGGTGACACACATTTATGTGACGTAATTGATGAGACAAAGTACGATGAGTATGTGCTGAAACTTGCGGATTTGATCGATGAAGATGGAGGCTGGAAATTCGAGGATTTACATACACAAATTCCAGGCGAATGGAGAACGAAAATATTGGGCAAGAATATAACGCTGCGAGAGGAAGATGATAAATTAATTTGGAGCCCAACCGCAAACGAAAAGTTTACATGCCAAAGCGCTTATTTAGCACTATTTCAGAAATACTCGCAAGCGACCAGTTTGTGTTCGAATATGAGCTGGATTTTGGAGGCTCCATGCAGTAATAAAGTGAAGCATTGTATATGACTCGCTAGCCACACGAGGATTGCATCGAATGCCCTTATGAAGGAAAGAAAGCTGACAAAGAGTGTGGATTGCTATCTTTGCCCAGGTACCGTTGAATCAACTATACATATCATACGAAGCTACCCGAAAGCGGAAAAAGTTTGGAAGGTCATAATTCCTCGGACGTTGTGGCCTCGCTTTATGGAAATCGAAGATAGGAGGCGTCTGAAAACGAACATGGCATTTGCGAGAACGATTAGTCTTGAAATAAAAGATGTGATGTGGAACATTGTATTCGCAGCCAGAATTTGTTGTATTTGGAAGGCTCGCAACAGTCGTGTATTAAAAGGAATCAACACTACTACATATGGGGTGGTGTGTTAAATTAAGCAACTTTGTTAGGATCAAATGCTACTGCCGAGAACAATAATTTTGAAGGAGAATAACAAGTGGGAAAAACCGAGTTTGGGATGGTATAAATTGAATACGGATGGAGGTGTGTCCAACATAAATAATTTTGGATATGCTGGTGGAGTTTTGCGAAATGATAGATGCGAATGAGTATGGGGTTTTGCGAAGAAACTCTTGAGTCTGACTGTTCTTGAAGCCAAAATTGATGCGATCCGCGAAAGACTTACCATTGCGTGGGAAAAGGGGATAGAGGTGGAAACCGACTCTAAGGAAGCTTTCACTATCATAACAAATGAGAGGATCCAAAATCATGAGCTCCACAAAAAGATTAAGGATTGTTGTATTCTCTTTCATAAACCATGGGATCACAAATTTCGATGGATTGGAAGGGAGGCAAATAAGTGGCGGATGCTATGGCGAAATCTTCAGATGTGTTAGAGGGCGACATTAATGTGTTACTAATCCCTCCCCCTACTTTAGTACCTATTTTGTACACGGATTTAGCCTAAGGGCTCTTTGATTTTCTCTTAGTTACAAAAAAAAAAAGATTTGATAACATGAAATTCGAATTGCAAACATGTAAAGTCGGTTAAATTTCTTCAAACAAGCACCCTATTCTTGACTGCATGGTTTTTGACTAGATGCATCGAAGGGATGATGTTAATGTACAATTGGACTTAAATAAGTTTCAAGTTGCCTTCATATAAAGTTTCAGATTACCTTCATATCTTACGGAAGAAAAATGAGAATCAAGTTGTTTCGTAGTTCATTTGAGGAGGCACGAAATGAAGTCTCTTTTACATCTCAATTTGGTTCTCGATTAATAAGAAGTAGGTGTTAATAAAGCCACGACATGTTACACTCGTAGATATAAAACATGTAGATTAAAGATTTAAAAGTTATTAATCACCTAATTATGTCTAATATATTTTGTGTTATAGTTGTCACACGCATTACGTTTGAGATTCCCGAAATCACAATGTGTTTGTACTTTGTAGCAATCTAGACTAATTCATTTGAATAGTAATGATTTTTAAGGCACATAATATAATTTTTTTAGCTTAAATTCAAATAATCCAAATAGATATTAGTCAAATAAAAGCATTTAAATTATTTTATACTCATAAATTTTGACGAAAATCATGTAAGTAAAAATTGTAATAAAGTAATGTCCATCTCATCATGGGCCTGGGCCTGGACAAAAGTAAGATGTCATATGTTAGGACATAGGGCTGTTTGGGCCGGGTCGAGAACCATGATTCTCGCTCGACCCGACGAGTTTTTCCTAGACGAGAAAACCCCCTCCGATTTACCTCCCGGCCAGACCGGGTTTTCGGTCCCAGCTCAAATCCCGCTGGGAGGAAATGGGATCCGGATCTAGTTTCCTCCCGGCGGGATCACGAGAGACATAGAGTATCTCTTAGGGTTTTTTTTGTTCTTTGCCTTAGTCTTCAAAAAACACACGCACACTTAGTCTTTAAAAAACACACACGCGCACACTTAGTCTTCAAAACACACACACACACACACACACACACACACAGTCTTCAAAAAAAGAAACACAAGCACACACACACTCAGTCACTCACGCACACACACCTCACGCACTAAACACACACACACACTCTCCACTAACCGGTGACCGATGACCGACGACTGACGACCAACGAATGGCGATCACCACCACCACGGCGACCACCACCACGTCCAACAACAACAATAATCAAAATCACAAAGGTAAATCTTTAAACCCTAATTTCTTTTGTAAATCTTTAAATTATAGTTTGATTACTTTACATCTTTGAATTATAGTTTGATTACTTTACTAGTTACTTATTATTAATTTACATATAGAAAATTAGGGTTTATGACTTCTCAATTAGAATTTACAAATTGGGGGTTTTGTGTAATTAGGGCTTGATTTTGAAAATTGATAAGATGAGAGGCATTATAGTTGGTTAGTAGTATTAACATAAAAATTGATCGCGTTGTGTAGATTAAAGTTTGCGAAATTGATCGTAAATTAAGTTTGGTGATGCTTTTGAAATGAGTTAATTGGTATTGAATCTTGTCATTTGGTGTTGAATTGATCATTGAGGTTTTTGTATTGATATACATATCCAGCTCCTTGGTATTGAATCTTTTTTTGTGGGTTGCTTATATGGTAGCAACAAACAAGCAAAAGAAGTCCTCCACCGGAGCCTCTACAAGTATCGCAATTAGAGTTTCTCCTCGTAAACAGGCCTCTACTTCCACGGCGGCACCGACTACTTCGAAGGCGGTCAAAGCTTCCAATAAATCCATGGCACCATCTACTTCCCGTAGTGCCCCAGTTAAGTCTTCTCGTCCTCCCAAAGGCCAAACTCGAAAACCCTCGTATCGAGAGGCTATGGAAGCAATGAGGGATGATGCACCGTATAACAGTGCAGAATCGGATGAAGATGATGTGGTACTAGAGACCGCATAATTTCCACATGAAGATGTCGTCGAAGAGGATGCGGAAAAAAAGTGAGGGAAATGATATTATTGAAGAAGAAGGGGGAGGAGAGGATGGAAAAGAGGTCTTCAAATTTAGCATGGCGAAGGTACACAAGTCTTGCATTACCCACAGTTATAGACCTAACGAAAATGGAAAGATGATACGTGGAAAAATAAACCATACACTAACATCGTCAAGGTGGAGGGAGTTTCAACCATACGAGGATATAAAACTACACATTGTTATGGGCCGATGCCTTCATTGCAGCAAATCATAAAATTCGATGGTAATTCACACGACACTAGAGGATTGAGAAGTCACACCGAGAGATGTAAGGTGTTAAAACAGAGGATGACAAAGGAGGAAGACAATAAAAATTAAAAGTGGAGCCTAATGGTGCAATTATTAATTGGGAGTTTAATCAGGAGTGGGTGCTCGAGGACGTGGTTTTGTACTTGATTAAGAACGAGATGCCTTTCATAACGGTTGAGAAAGAATCATTTATTGAAATGATGTACCGAGCTCAGCCGAATTTGAAACTACCTTGCCGGCAGTCCATACGGGAAGCTTGTTATGTATTGTACCTTAAGGAAAGGGAGACGTTAATACAATTTATAAAGGATAACGAATAAACGGTTTGTTTGTCCACCGACACTTGGACATCGATCACGAGAGACAACTACATGTGTGTCATGGTACACTTCATTGACAATATGTGGAATTTGTAGAAGAAAATCATAAGCTTTAGCTTGACATCCGGTCATACGGGAGGGGCTATAGCAAATGATATCAATGCGGTGTTGGGTGATTATGAGAATGACTGAGTTTTCACTATCACATTTGACAATACTTCGTCCAATGACACGACTATTAATGATTTGGTGAAATGGTGGGTGGGAAAAGGCGATATATCGAAAAAAAATGGGGCTCTTGTGCAAATTAGGTGCATTGCACACATTCTTAACCTCATGGTTCAAGATGGCTTGAAATGTGACATCTCGGTAGACGATATTAGAGATTGCATCAGGTACATTAAGGCTTCTCTGAGTCGATATTCGTTATTCAAAAAGTGTGTGACGGCCGCTAAAATAGAATGTGGCAAATTGCTATGCTTAGACGTCCCAACACGTTGGAACTCCACGTACACGATGCTTAATGTCGCTTATGATTTGAGGATGGCTTTCGTTGGATGCAAGCAAAAAGATGTTACATATGCCACTGAGTTAAGGGATCGTATACCAACCGATGATGATTGGGAGAGGGCGAAGTTGTTTATCGACTTTTTGGAGCCTTTCAAGAAGTTAACGGAGGTTGTTTCGGGCACAACTTATGTGACATCACATATGGTACTAACCCAACTTTGCATTATCGACGATCGCTTGAGTGTGTGGTTGAGACGTCCGACAACTGATCCTAAGACGGGAAATAATGATGGTTTGAAAGCAATGGCTTTGGTTATGAAATAAAAATACGACAAGTACTGGGGTGTTAATGGGAAGATAAATCACTTGTTGTATTATGCCGCCATGGTAGATCCTCGCCTCAAGCTTAACTATGTTGAGAAAATGTTTGAAAAAGAAGTTGCCTTGGCTGCGACAATTAAGCAAGGGTTCCGTCGATTATTTGAAGAGTATAAGGCCATGGTCGAAGCAAATGCACCAACAATTCCACCTCCTCCAACTTCATCTTCTACTTTTGCGAGTACGGCTCCTTGGATCGAAGAGGACCTCTTGCTTACGAGACACGAACAATGGGCAAGGTACACTCAAGAAGTCTCTAAGTTTTCTATGTTTATTGAAAAATTCTCTATTTGTGTTATTAATGATCATTTATCAAATTGGTAGGGGAGAGAATAACGAGGAGAAAGCACTACATTGCGAGATGGATTTATACTTTGGGGATAGGCGTGAAAATGGTCAAATGATTTCAATATCCTCGCTTGGTGGAAGGTTAATGGCTATCGATATCCTATTATTGCCAAAATGGCTCGCGATTTGTTGGCTATTCTGATCTCAACAGTTGCCTTTGAATTGGCTTTTAGTATCGGGGGTCGTATCCTTGAGAAATTTAGGAGTTCATTGACTCCGAGAATAGTTCAAGCACTTGTATGCTCTCAAGATTGGCTACAGAATGATAATACGCCAATTCAAATCGAAGAGTGCTTAGAAGACTTGGAGAAACGCGAAGCAGATATACAACATTAATAATTAATCGGTGATTGGGTTAATTATTATATTTTGGAATGGTAATATTTTGATTTTCATGCAGAATTTGCGGCGATGGGAGAGGATGCCTCCTTTTTGGTTGGATTTGAATGAAACTGCTACTTTGTTTAGATTTTTATGTTTATGATGGATTGCATTGACAAGTTAACTTAAGTTTTTATTTTGCTTTGTTATGTTGGATTTGATGAAATGCCTATTTTGTTTGGATTATATGGTTTGTTATGGTGAACTTGTGATGCATGTTTTTTAATAGTGTCAATTTTGTTCTTGTTGGTGATCGAATGATTCGATAATGTATTGTGATATATTTTGGGGATTAGTGTATTGTTATGTATTGTGGGTGATCGGATGATCCGATAAAGTATTATTAGCACACATGAGAAGCAAAACAGGGTCGGAAATTTTGTTTAAAAAAAAAAAAGTATAGAAAACAAAAAAAAGAGGGCTGAAATTTTTGAGCCCCACATTTGCACATTGTCGGCCGTGATCCCGGATACCTCCCGTCCTGGCCGGGAATCCCGGCCGACGGGGTCCCGACCCGACGGGTCCCCGACCCACAACAGGCCTATTAGGCCATACCTCATCCGCAAGTCCACAACATTTTCATAAATCAAGAATCACTCCAACTAAACATACGTTTATTCAACTAATCACAAAAAAAAATATGTTTTATTGCAAAGTTCTCGAATACCTAGTGTAATTTGGTCTTATTTTGTATGTGTTACAATACATCGAAAGTACAATACACGTGGGTATGAAATAAACCAAACCATGCTAGTTTATTACAATGAATTGATCAGCTTTGTCCGGAATACCTATTACATGTTAACTAGCCTAAAATGACTAACTTGACTTCAGATGGTCGAATCTGGGAGCAATCGAAGTGGGATCGGTTCGATGTTGAATTACCCTCGAACTGGGGAACAATCCAATTGTGGACGGTTCAATGTTGATAACTCTCGAACGAGTCCGGTGGGTTGTTAACAATCAAACTCAGAGGTCAGACAGTCAAACTCAATAACAGTCGAACAGACTGATTCGATTGGTGCAGTGTTGGTGAACAATAATTAATAATTAATGTGTGACTTGAATCTCAGAGAGCGGGGTATTTATAGATCTCGGTTGCGGGGCTATTTCAAGTACGAAAAGAAAATACTAACATCGAGTAGAACAACGCTAAATATAAACTTGATCTTGTTAGAATTATATTATGACAAGAAATGTAGCTTTATTACGGAAATAAAAAAAATGTAGCGTTATTACGCGGGTAACATTATTATTAATATTAAGTATACCGGCATTAGCCACTAAGAACAAAGAAGAAGAGACTAAGTCAAATTTTAAAATGAAAGATAACATATGTAACATAATTTAATTTGTGACTAAAGCCTGGCAACAATCATTAGAGGATCTCTCAAAACCTCTAGGAGGATTTAATCCGTTGTTTAATGACAAAAGACGAAATTAACATGGAGGCCACCATGGGTTATTTCATACATATATTGATAATTATTTTATATATAGATTGAGTATGATGCTATTAAACTAAGGTTGATGAAAAACTAACAATTTCCATAATTGTTTTTTTAATATGACTAATAACGTTGTCATGCGGTCTCCGAGTGACTAAGAATTTATTTTAATTTATATATGATAAAAAAAAGTAATTTGAATAAGTAAAGATTAAATATATCAGGATAGAAGATTTATACATAAAGTTTTAAATTTTCAAAAGTTAAATCACAATCATCATAATTATTGTAGTTAATGATTTTACTTAAATTTTAAGGCCAAATTGGAAATTTAATAATAAGATATTGTATCAGTACTAAAATTATAAGGCTAAAACAAAAAATCAAAAGTTTGGTGTGACAAGTTGAATTTGTTTATATAATAGTATAGAGAAAGCATGACCATTTAGTTAGGACTTTTAAACTAGTGAAAATGTTCTTGGTATTTAATAGGCTAATTGTGTTCAATGAGGAGGCTGAAATTGAGTACTTTGTGCTATTTAATTAATTTAAATATTTAATATTAAACTGTGTTAATGCGGTTAGCAATTAGCATTAGGCAATAAAATTACCATTATTTGACCCGGTCAAAACTACAAGCTTTTGTGTGCATTGATAAACTATTGTTTATTTTATTTAATTATTATTACCTCTCGTGGCCATTAAAACACGGGTATGGTGTTTGAGGACAAGCTCAGATCTTTTGTGATCTTTTTTCTCTTCTTTTGAGAGAGCACCCATAAAAGTTAGGAACCTTATTTCTCGGTTAACCACAATAAGTTTACACAAAATAATAATTTTTTTAAAATAAAAAGAATATCAAAGTATGAACATTTTTTTATGAGTAAATATGAACATTTATCTTTCTTACTTATGAATTATGGCATGTCTTTTGAAATTATTCTCTTACCAACTTTCCACGGAAAACATATTTTAACTTTTGTAACAATTGCAATTTGCAACCTAATTTTGTAATAATTCGTCTATGTTACACGGTAAGCGAAAATACAACCGGGCCTGAATTACACCAAACTATGCTATTGTAATTGAATCTAAACTAACTTTATCTGGAACATCGGGTAGCACGGTAGAAATGGTGAGTTTTTGTGCAGTATGTTTTTGAATCATCGTATCGTTTTATAAACTAATTTATAATTTTATTGTGAAATAATTAGCAATTTTATAGAAATATCATGAAGGCATTGAAAAGGTTTTAAAATTGTTCATGGCTCCATAAATTTAAACGCTACACGAAACCCTAGAAAACTCCACAAGTTTTCTCGAGAATGTGTACAATTAGCAATATCACACGCGTAGGTCAAAGTAATTAATCAAAGGCCAAAGTATTTTAGTGGAAATTTTCAAATGGTCACTTGGTCCAAAACTGCATTACTATACGGCTATATAGTAGTCGCACAACATTTCATCTGGATTATAAGACCATAATACTAGAGTAGTCAAACTATAAAGTATTTATAAAAAGGTATTTACTATGTAGGATTTACTTAACCACCAGAAATTAGAAATTATTAAAGTATTTACTATTTGGATTTACATAATTATGTAATTACATTAACAGACAAGACTTTTAATGAAACTAAACTTTTACCAATTGTTTTCTTAAAAATCCGGTTTTCTGGTATAAGTATGATTGTTTGGTTCGCTATGAAGAAAAATAAAAAATATTCCGTTTAACCGAAAACCGAATTGTATGCAATGTTTGGTTTAGGTTTGGACATAAATCCTTTTTTTTGGGTTCGGTTTTTTCGATTCGGTCAGTTTGAACCGAACCGTGAACAGTCCTACTAGGGCTCGAGGACGTAGTTATGCGATAAAAAAGAACTACTTGTCATATAACTATCGTAGTGAAAGATATATTGTGTGATGAATGTGTGAACGCTTTATTCATTGAAAAAAATAGATGGAAAAGAAGTGTACAACTATGGTATAATCATGATGTGTATAGTAGTGAAGGAGTATGGGGCAAAAAATAAATTCACTTGATTTCAGACTTGGTACAATCCAAAATCATTATCCCGTTTGGTTTGCACAAACAAAAAAAAAATTCGGAGGGGTTACAAGAAGATCAGAAACTAAGATCTTTTATGTGCAAAGAATATGAGAATATCCTTCGGCACCGAGGGAAATAAATATTCAAAAAATAATTGATTTGATCCATGTCAAAATGTTTATGGGATTCCCAAAGTTATTAATTAAAAGTAGACCACGAGGAATCAAAGAATTACGGACAAATCTATAAAAGGAATTTCATTACATGAACCGAAAACTTTACATTGCTATTAAAAGAATTGCAAAACCTTATGGAAACCCTAATATTCTTGCAGAATTTATAGCCGTACAATTAAAGAATAGAATTTATTTCGAAAAGCAATGAAAAAGGCTATTGAATTAACTGAACAAGCAGATACAAAAGGAATTCAAGCGCAAATTGCAAAACGTATCGACGAAAAAAAAATTGCACTTGACGAGTGGATTAGGGAGGGTAGGGAAACAATTCATTCTTTTTCGAGCCAATAAAAGTAAGCAATTTGAATTCTTAATTCTGTAAAGTAAGAAAAAGAATGAAGTGTTACCCTACCTTTTTCTATGAATGGAAAAATAATTAAAGTTTTCTTAGTCCTCTTCATTGTTTATAAAAACCCAAACTTTGATGCCTAATACCCCATAGATAGTCCGAACTGTATAAGTTAATTTTAGCTCGAATGGTTTGTAGGAGAACCTATTTTATTTCTTGATTCAATAGAAGCTAAAAGAGGTGAATAGGGTCCCAAAAATAACAAGAGATATAGAAAAAAAACGAGTCCGATTTGGCCTATTCCTAATCCTAAATGGAATGGAACAGCATAGGGAGTATCTATTTAGATACGTTTGAATGATCCCTTAAAAATGTATATAATCATGAGCAATTGCAATAATCGGGCTCATTGATATTCCTGGTATAGTAAATGCTATCACACATACAATCATACTCAATTCGATGGAATTGTTTAATCTTAAAGGAGATCTTCTATAATTTTGCACGTGAAGGGTGATTTCTTGTTTTTGTCGAGTCATTAATAACTTGATTATTTTTAAATTATAGTAAATTGAAATGACACTTATAAGGAGTCCTATTAAAACCAAGAATATATAGGCATGCCTGCCATCCACACCAGAATAAATAGAGTTTTTCGAAAAAACCTGTTAGTGGAGGAAGACCTCCTAGGGATTACAAATATAGGGCTAAAAAGAGAGAGCCAAAAAAAGGATCTCACTAACTCGGGTCGTATTGACTTAGGTGCATGTGGGGGTAAAGGGGCTCAGGGCTTCTTATGAAGAGGCTGGTCGTCTCAGTGATTCTTTCCGAGTGCAGCTGGAGGAGGAAAAAAAAGCCAATCAGGCTCAGATTGGCGATTGTTATGAACTGGCGAATGGGGATGGACCGTCGGGGATGCCGTATCGAGGAGTTAAAACTCTCGACAGAATCACTGAAGGCTCCGGTAGCTGAGCTGGAAAAAGAGTGAGAGGTTGCTCACGCAAGGTAGGTCGAATTAGCCCGAAAGTTGGAGAAATCCCAGCAACTGGTCGAGACGCTACGAGAGTAGGTGTCCATGGCGTTGCTCTAGGTGGATGAGAAATTATCTTCACAAAAGGCTACCCTGGAAGAAGAGTCTAAGCAACAGCTCAAACGATACTATGCAAGGCATCTTTTGTGGGGATTTCAGGCTTATAAGGAGTTGGGTCAGACCCTTGGGATGTATGTCGCGAGTGCTCACTTACGAAGGTTGGCTTCGAAGAGAATGACGAGGCCTCTTGATCGAGATGCGACCATGTCCTTGGTACGTCTCGGTGCACCGGCTTCCAGCCCAAGGACTTTGCCTGGCCATTCATGTGGCCCGAGGTTGTATCAGGAGTGGCAATATTTTGTAATTCTATGGGTTGTATCAGGAGTCCCGCCCTGATTTAATTAATGAATAAGAACTCGGTTGCTAGTGGAGGAAGACCTTCTAGTGATTAGAAACATAGGGCTAAAGAGAGAGCAAAAAAAAAAAAAAAAATCTTTCTGGTATAATCTTACATAGTCTTGTATGTTATCAGTTCCGGTACGTTAACCAAATAATACAATGCAAGCAAAAGTTCCTAGATTCATGGAGATATTGAACAACATATATATTATCATGCTTGCATATCCATCATTTGAGTCTCCAACAATTATTCCAATAATTACATATTCGATTTGACTTATGACGAATATTCAAACATAAGTTTCATGCTTGGTTGAGTAATAGCAATGATATTTCCCAATATTATGCTAAGAATAACTAGGATTTCCCGAAGATTATACCATTAGTTTCATGAAAAATAAAGAAAGAATATCAAAAATTCGAGTGGCTGAAGCTGAAGCAGCTACTTTTGAAGTAAAAGAAAGAAAAGCAACGATTGGAGTGGGAGAGCCAGAGGTGAATAGAGAACTCCTCCCTTCTTTCTCTAATTCAAAACCGAGTACGTGACTCTCATCTCACACGCCTTCTAAGTGATAAAATAAAGAAGAACTCATCTTCTTTCTTTTTTGATTACCTTCCTCGCATATGTATAAGACCGAATCCATTCAATTTCTAATCCTTAACTCTTCCGAGAATCCTTCATTAGTGGATGTGAATGATTGATTTTCTCAATTTTTCCGACTTGCTCCTACAGAAGCAAGGTCAAAAAGATTGAGAAATATAACCATCTTATTTAATTCGTTCTCAATAAACATAAAATGATCATCTTTATGGTGATCCTTTTGTCGACCGATGCTCTTATTGCACTCCTAGTCAGTGAAGGATGAGAACCAACTATGTAGCATCTATATCGAGAATTCAAGTATTGTCTACGTCATTTCAATCCTTTGTAGGAACTTCATGTTATAACAAACTTGAAAAATGGACCTGTTTGTGATAAAGAGATTCGTCGTTCATGACCATGCTTCACCTGAATTGTTATGTGAACAAGTAAAAGTTTTGTCTTGGTCCGAGTGGGGATACACTCGAATGACCCCTTGAAAATGTATATAATCCTATTTCGGCATGATCCGGTATGGAATGAACTTATAATCATTGAATCGAGTTAATCATCATATTATAAGTTCATAACCCTAGCCCTTTCTCGTTTTGGTCGGAACAAATCTACTATTTCCTTTATTCTAGTTGGTAAGAGGGATCTTTAACTAATAAATAGACCCTAGAAGCTAAAAAATGGTATCATGAGCAATTGCAATAATAGGGTTCATTGATATTCCTAGTATAGCAGATGTTATCACACATACAATCATACTCAATTCGATGGAATTGTTTAATCTTAAAGCGAATCTTCTATAATTGCACACGTGAGGGGTGATTTCTTGGTTTCGTCCAGTCATTAATAACTTAATTATTTTTAAAATATAGTAAATTGAAACGACACTTGTAAGGAGTCCTATTAAAAGCTAGAATATATAGGCATGCCTGCCATTCACACCAGAATAAACATAGTTTTCCCAAAAAAAACCTGCTAGTAGAGGAAGGCCTCCTAGGGATTAGAAACATAGGGCTAAAAAGAGAGAAAAAGGGGATATTTCATATATAATCCTGCATAATCTTGAATGTTATCAGTTCCGGTACATTGACCAAATAATACAATGCAAGTAAAAGTTCCTAGATTCATGGAGATATAGAACAACATATAAGTTATCATGCTTGCATATCCATCATTTAAGTCTCCAACAACTATTCCAATAATTACATATCCGATTTGACCTAGGATGAAGATGCATTTCATGCTTGTTTGAGTAATAGCAATGATATTTCCCAATACCATGCAAAGAATAGCTAGGATTTCCAGAAGAATATGCCATTCATTTGATGAAAAATACAGAAAGAATATCAAAAGTTCGAGTGGCTGAAGCCGAAGCAGCTACTTTCGAAGTAAATGAAAGAAAAGCAATGACTGGAGTGGGAGAGCCAGAGGCGAAAAGAGGATTCCTCACTTCTTTCTCTCATTCAAAACCGAGCATGAGACTCTCATCTCACACGGCTGCTAAGTGATAAAAGAAAGAAGAACTCGTCTTCTTTCTTTTTTGATTACCTTCCTCGCATATGTATAAGAACGAATCCATTCAATTTCCAATCTTTAACTCTTCCGGGAATCCTTCATCAGTGGTTGTGAATGACTGACTTTCTCAATTTTCCCGACTTGCTCCTACGGAAGCAAGGTCGAAAAGATTGAGAAATAGAACCATCTTATTTAATTCGTTCTCAATAGGCATGAAATGATCATCTTATGGTGATCCTTTTGTCGACGGATGCTCTTATTGCACTCCTAGTCAGTGAATGATGAGAACCAACTACGTAGCATCTATATCGAGAATTCAAGTATTGTATACGTCATTTCGATCCTTTGTAGGAACTTCCTGTTATAACAAACTTGAAAAATGGACCTGTTTATGATAAAGAGATTCGTCATTCATGACCATGCTTCACCTGAATTGTTATGTGAACAAGTAAAAGTTTTGTCTTGGTCCGAGTGGGGATACACTCGAATGACCCCTTGAAAATGTATATAACCCTATTCTGGCCTGATCCAGCATGGAATGAGCTTATAATCATGGAATCGAGTTAATCATCATATTATAAGTTTATAACCCTAGCCCTTTCTCGTTTTGGTCGGAACAGATCAACTAATTCCTTTATTCTAATTGGTAAGAGGGATCTTTAACTAATAAATAGACCCTAGAACCTAAAAAAGGGTATCATGAGCAATTACAATAATCAGGTTCATTGATATTCCTAGTATAGTAGATGCTATCATACACATAATCTTACTCAATTCGATGGAATTGTTTGATCTTAAAGGGGATCTTCTATAGTTTCACACGTGGGGGGTTATTTCTTGGTTTCGCCCAGTCATTAATAACTTGATTATTTCTAAATAATAGTAAATTTAAACGATGCTTGTAAGGGGTTCTATTAAAACCAAGAATATATAGGCATGCCTGCCATCCACACCAGAATAAATAGAGTTTTCCGAAAAAACCTGCTAGTGGAGGAAGACCTCCTAGGGATTTGAAACATAGGGCTAAAGAGAGAGACAACGAAAAGATCTCACCAACTCGGGTCGTATTGAATTAGGTTCTTGGGGGGGGGGGGGGGGGTAAAAGGGGCTCAAGGCTTATCAACAATTTCAAAATCGCACAAATATTGTAAATAATGGATGAAAAATAATAAAAGTTGCATCAAATTAAAATTTGAGTAGAGGAGAATTGCTTACCGGTGTTTTTGGGTGATTTTTGGCGACGGTGGTGCCGGTCAACGGCGGTCAGACGACGACTGTGTGTGTGTGTGTAAGCGTGAATGGGGGCTGGGCCTTTTTTTTTTAATTCTATGCATCAGATTTTTTCGATTTTGTATGTCATGCATCCGAAATTGGTGGCGATGTGGTGGGAGAAATTGATCCGACAGTAGAGGCGATGTGGTGGGAGAAATTGATCCGACAGTAGAGGCGGAGGAAGTTGGGCGTTGGAATGGGATTTCAGCCAGAAAATGGGTGGTGGGGGAGGTGAAGGCGGGAATGTAGTGGTAGAATCGTGGCACCACCATGGGAGGAGGTCGTGTTGTGCATGTGTTTAATCGGAATGGTACCACTGCATCCCGAAAATAAATATTTTCCTAAGCCCAAATAAATATATGTCTTGTAGTGTTTAATAAGTTTTGATATAAATACGGTAGTTAACATAGTAGACAATTTATTAAAAAATAATACAATAAAATCTATGATATACCTAGAATTGGATTTGTGAGTCGTGACAAATTAAAATTAGTAATGGTGGGTTAAAAAAAAGGGGGATGCTCTAAAAAAATCACCATAAGAAGGTAAATTGTCGCTTTAGATACAAGGCATCTAATTGTTAACATTGTACGAGAATTTTCCTTGACTATTATTACAGAGGAATCATAACTGTAATTTTTTTGGTTATTCATCCAAAATATTTTAGTGCGCTTATAGAATTATTCGATATAAACAAATAAATCTAGATTATAAATAATGTTACCGTGTACAGTGATAAGACCGAGACAAATCAAAAATCCATAATTATCAAAATGATTTGAAGATTACATGAATCAAACAAGTTAAGGTACATAAGGTTTCGACAATTTCAATAAATCAACGACACAATTTCCAAGAAAATTTATCCGGTTGTTATTTTCAAGACCCATTATAGGAAATTTACACCACAATACTCGTACCTACATACAACGGCCCGTGCTATTTTTCCTAGTATATATATATATATATATATATATATATATATATATATATATATATATATATATATATATATATATAATACTATTACACAAAAAAAGGGCAAAAAATAAGGGGGTTTTTTTTCGATTTCAAAAAAAAACAATCCATAATTTTTACTAATTATTAAATTAGGTTCGCAAATCCACTTAGGCCCAAGTTGGCCCAATTCCGGTACAAACACGCTTATATAATTTTGTTTACCGTTTTCCCAACGGTATATAAAGAATTTGAATTCGTTCTCCTCCCTCACTATCACTACCATCAATTTTTCTTCTTTCATAATCTCTCCTCTGAAACCTGTAATTCATCAAGAAAAAGAGAAACCCATTATTCTAAAGAAAACAAACAACAAGGAGAATTGGGGTAAAGAGAACAAACAACAAGAAAACAGACAAAAAGGGAAAAATCTGACTGATCATGGAGAAGCGCAATCAAGAAAGTTCAGAGCAAGAAAAGAAAAGGAAACACATTGGGGTATTTTGTTGACACTTTTGATAATGGTGAGCTAACAGCTATGGCGAGAGAGGAAAGAGAAAGCATGATGCCAATGTTGTGCAAAACCAAAAATGATTCTCATTGAATGAAAGATATTAGAGTGCATGGCCATATATAGCAACCATGTGAGCTAAGAGACAAAAAAGAATATCTCCAACTAACAGAAAATATTCTCTCTAATGCTGACTCATTAAATCCACAATATAAAAGAAATAAAACTGAATTAAGATAACTAATTCTTCAATTCTTGAGACTCCCCCTCAAGACAGGAGTAGATATCCAGCACTCCTGTCTTGTGCAGCAATTTCCTGTACCTCTGAACTGACAAACTCTTAGTTAGCATGTCTGCAAGTTGGTTATCAGTAGACACATGGAAAAGCTTGATCACACCATCTTGAAGTTTCTCTCTTGTCACATGACAGTCAATTTCTATGTGTTTTGTCCTTTCGTGGTAAACTGGATTGGATGCTATGTGTAATGCAGCTTTGTTATCACAATAAATCAATCCAGGCTCCTGATGATCATAACCAAAATCCTTCAAAAGACTTTTGATCCAGACAACTTCACAGACAGTAGAGGCCAAAGCTCTATATTCTGCCTCAGCAGAAGATCTTGATACAATGTTATGCTTCTTGGACTTCCATGATACAAGTGCATTTCCTAAGTAGATGCAATATCCAGTCACAGACCTCCTAGTGTCAATGCATGCTACCCAGTCAGTATCACAGTACCCCTTGATGTGTGGCCTATTATCACTAGGAAAGAAGATTCCTTGCCCTGGTGAACTTTTCAGAAATCTTACAATTCTGATTGCAGCATCCATGTGACTTTTCTGAGGTGCTGATAGGAATTGGCTAAGTGTTTGAATAGCATATGATATGTCTGGTCTAGTAACTGCTAAATATAGCAGTCTCCCTATAAGTCTCCTATATTCAGTTGGATTAGCAATGTTGTCTCCCCCTGCTTGAGATAACTTCATATTCTGTTCCATTGGAGTGGAGCATGCCTTTGCAGCAAGTAAACCACAATCCTCAATTATCTCTAGAGCATACTGTCTCTGATTGATAACAATTCCCTTTGAGCTCCTTGCAACTTCAATCCCAAGGAAAAATTTTAAAGGTCCTAGTCCTTCAATTTGAAATGTTCTGCTAAGTAAACCTTTAGTTCTTGAATGGATTGTTCATTGTTACCTGTAATAACAATGTCATCAATATAAACTAACAGCGTAATAGTAATAGAGCCAGTGTGTTTCACAAATAGTGAGTGATCAGCAGCAGATTGAGTGAAGCCTTGTTGAGTGATCACATATGTGAGTTTGTGGTTCCATTGTCTGGAGGCCTGCTTTAGACCATATAGGGACTTATGAAGGCTACGCACAAGGTTCTCCCCCTCAGGTACTAGACCAGAAGGAGGTGTCATGTAAACCTCTTCATCAAGCTCTCCATAAAGGAAAGCATTATTGACATCTAGCTGAGAAAGACTCCAGTTATTTGCAGCTGCAAAAGCAAGTAGGCATCTGACAGTTGTGATTTTAGCAACTGGACTAAAGGTTTCAAAATAATCTAGTCCCTCTTGTTGAGTGTACCCCTTGGCAACCAACCTTGCCTTAAACCTC
Organism: Linaria vulgaris; assembly: GCA_948329865.1. Lineage (NCBI taxonomy): Eukaryota > Viridiplantae > Streptophyta > Magnoliopsida > Lamiales > Plantaginaceae > Linaria > Linaria vulgaris. The sequence continues at coordinate 117,308,199 of OX415252.1, forward strand.
TCAACATCTCCTGTAGAGGTGTGTTTAATTTTGAACACCCACTTGCATCCAATGGCAGACTTGCCATGTGGTAAAGTTTGCAAAGACCAGGTGTGATTTTGATTAAGAGCAGACAGTTCATCCTTCATAGTAGATTGCCACAAGGGATCCATACTAGCTTGCTCATAAGTTGAAGGAGTAAAGTGAGTAGCAACAGATAGAACAGATGATAAATGAGAAGGATATAGGTGTTTGAAAGTTAAGTTAAGTGAAGAGCATGGCAGAATACCTGAAAGAGGAGCTGTTGCAGTGGTGGAGGATGAGATTGCAGGAGCAAGAGCAAGATTGCACTGATAATCAGCCAAGTGAGTAGGAGGCATTTTCGTTCTAGCAGACCTTCTTGGTGGTAAAATGGGACTGGAGTGGAAATGAGTGTTGTCTGGTGAGGAGGGTTGAGGAGAAGGAGTGTCTGTATGAATAGTATCCGTAGATGGAGGTTCTGGTGATGGAGGAAAGCAGGAAGGATGAGTATCCACTGAGTGAGGGGTTGGATAATCATCTAGGAAGACAGGTTCAGGTAGTAATGATTGTGAGGTGGTGAGAGAGTCTGAGTAAGGAAACTGGTCTTCATGGAAGATAACATCCCTGGAGATGAAGATTTGGTGTGAGGTGAGATCATACAACTTGTAGCATTTTATATGAGCTGGATAGCCAATGAAAGCACATTTTGTGGCTCTTGGATGTAGTTTAGCGGTGGCATGAGGTAGGGCTGTTGCATATGCTAGGCAACCAAAGACTTTGAGATGAGAGTATTTTGGAGGCTTGGAGTGTAGAAGATGAAATGGTGTTTGATTATAGAGGACTGGAGTGGGAGTGCGGTTAATGAGATAAGCAGTTGTGATAACACACTCACCCCAGAGCTCAAGAGGAAGTTTTGCTTCGAGCCTAAGAGCTCTAGCCACATTCAGAAGATGTATGTGCTTTCTCTCAACAACTGAGTTTTATTGAGGGGTGTATACACAACTTTGTTGATGGATAATGCCATGAGCAGAAAAGAATTATGTCATGTTGAATTCCAACCCCTAATCAGTTCTAAAGGATTTTATGCAGGTGTTGAATTGAGTTTTGATCAATGTAGAGAAGTTTTTAATTATTTGTCTGGTTTATCCTTTGTTGTGCGTCAAGAATACCCATGTATATCTATTGTGGTCATCCACAAGAGTGAGAAAATATTTTGACTTGTTGTGTGATGGTAGACAGAATGGTCCCCAAATATCAGCATGTACCAAATCAAAACAATTATAAGTGATGTGAGGTTCAATGTGAAAGGGTAATCTGTGCTGTTTAGCTAAGTGACATGTATCACAAGTAATGGAATCAAGCTTAGAAGGTAAAGAAATTTCATTAGCATTGAGTAAAGATAATCTGTTTACAGAGGCATGGCCTAGTCTGTAATGCCATAATAAAGTACTGGAAGTAGAAGAAAACACAACAGAATTTGTACTAGAACTAGAGGTCTCCTTATCAGCTTGAATAAAATAGAGTCCATGCTCTTCTCTAGCAATCCCAATCCTCCTCCAGTTGTTTGGCTCCTGTATGACATAAAAATTCGACCAATAAATTAGACAACACTTAAGGATATGCACCAGCTTACTGACAGATAGTAGATTAAAGGTAAAATCTGGAACAAACAGTACTCTAGTTAAAATGATGTCAGAATTCAAATGAACAGAACCATAATATGTAGTTGGTGCGGTGGTGCCATTAGGTAATTTCACTAGATGATCAGTGAGAGGCTGTTTATCAACAAGCAATGAAAGATTGCAAGTGACATGATCAGAAGCACCTAAATCCAAGATCCAAGTGGTGGAGTTCAAGAACCAGGAGTATGATGACAATGTCACACTACCTGAGATACTCCCTGAACCTGAATGAGGAGATGTGGATTTCTCATGAGCTGAGCTTAGATGGTTCCCCTGAAGCAAGCTACAAAGGTGATTGTACTGATCTTGAGTGATATGTGCTCTGATACCATTTTGATAATGGTGAGCTAACAGCTATGGAGAGAGAGGAAAGAGAAAGCATGATGCCAATGTTGTGCAAAACCGAAAATGATTCTCATTGAATGAAAGATATTACAGTGCATGGCCATATATAGAAACCATGTGAGCTAAGAGACAAAAAAGAATATCTCCAACTAACAGAAAATATTCTCTCTAATGCTGACTCATTAAATCCACAATATAAAAGAAATAAAACTGAATTAAGATAACTAATTCTTCAATTCTTTTGAGACACTCTTTCAGTGTGTGTTTTTGCAATATGTTTTTGTTTACATTCGTTATGTGTGTGTATGTGTCTCGGGCTTGGTTTCATGGGTTGTAGTGTGTGGTATATGTAAATATGTGCAGAGTTTGAATGATCTTGGGAGTTGGGGTGATCTAAAAAGATTTGATCTTTTCTAGTTTTTAAAGAAAATTTTGTTCAAATTTTCTGGTTTTCTGTGAGTGTTTGTGCAGTATGTTTTTGTTTACATTTTTTTATGTGTGTGTTTGTGTTTCGTGCTTGGTTTAATGGGTTGTAATGTGTGGTATATGTAAATATGCAGAGTTTGAATGATCTTGGGAGTTGGGATGAACTAAAAAGATTTGATCTTTTCTAGTTTTTGAAGAAAATTTTGTTCAAATTTTCTGGTTTTCTGTGAGTGTTTGTGCAATATGTTTTTGTTTACATTTTTTTATGTGTGTGTTTGTGTCTCGTGCTTGGTGTAATGGGTTGTAATGTGTGGTATATGTAAATATGCAGAGTTTGAATGATCTTGGGAGTTGGGGTGACCTAAAAAGATTTGATCTTTTCTAGTTTTTGAAGAAAACTTTGTTCAAATTTTATGGTTTTCTGTGTGTGTTTGTGCAGTATGTTCTTGTTTACATTTTTTATGTGTGTGCTTGTGTCTCGTGCTTGGTTTAATGGGTTGTAATGTGTGGTATATGTAAATATGCAGAGTTTGAATGATCTTGGGAGTTGGGGTGACCTAAAAAGATTTGATCTTTCCTAGTTTTTGAAGAAAACTTTGTTCAAATTTTCTGGTTTTCTGTGTGTGTTTGTACAATATGTTTTTGTTTACATTCTTTATGTGTGTGTTTGTGTCTCGTGCTTCATTTAATGGGTTGTAGTGTGTGGTATATGTAAGTATGCGGAGTTTGAATGATCTTGTGGGTTGGGGTGAATTGAAAAGATTTGATCTTTTCTGGTTTTTGAAGAAAATTTTGTTCAAATTTTCTGGTATATGTACGACCACTTTTTCTTGATTACCTTTGTATTTCAGTTCATATGTAGTATGACTATATGTGGAAGTTTATATAAAGTATTTCAGTTCATATAAAATATTCGGTAATGGAATCTGTAGTGGAAGTTTATAATGGCAATTTTAGTGCTTGGTTTAATCTGGGATTTTAGTGTGTGGGATATGTAAGTATGCATGAGTTTGAATGATCTTGGGAGTTGGGGTGAACTAAAGATTTGATATTTTCTGTTGTTTGAAGTCTATTTTGTGTACTGCTGTGTTTTTACTTTTTAATTCTGTCTTGAATTGACATATGTAGTAGGATTCTTTGTGTTTCAACTAGTAAGCTTACATGTTAAGTTATGCAAGCTATATATTATTCTGGAATGGCATCTCATTAATGGGATTTTATCCTACTTGTTGATGCCTATGGAAATTCCTTGTTTTAAATAAGTTGTATTGTTTATAGAAAGAGCAGAAGACAGAGCTTTCTCGATCGCCAGAGATCTGTACTAGTTCACCTCCTCACCCGACATGGGAGTTAAGGATTCCGTATCCAGTGATCCCTCGCTCAAAGAAGAGGTCAAGAAAGTCATCTAATGAGGAGAGTGCACATAAAGTTTTAGCTTCATCTACTAACCCCAGATTTGCCGCGCTTGAAGCGACTCTGGACGAAGCTGGGGCGACAGAGTCGAATAGGATAAAAGCGGCTAAAAGGTATGAGGAGGCAAGATTGCTGAAAGTGGCAGCGGCTGCGAGGCTCGCGAACGAGGAGGACAGGGAGGCGAAATTGGTTGAAATTGCTGCTTGTAGGCTGGCCAACGAGAGGAGGAAGAAAATGCTGGAGAAAGAAGAGGTTGGCAGCTGGTGCATGGGCAAGAGACGTGATGGACCCTGCTAACGAGATGGAAAAGTGAACTCGTTGTCCATATTGTTCATGGTGCTACTGATCGAAATATAATCTTTCAAATTTCATGTATAGTTTAACTGCGTTGATAACATAGATTCTATTAACATTAGGGGTGAAAGCTCTGGGATTACTCCCCCTAATGGTTCTTCAGTGTGTGTATGCTACGCTGGTTCATTGGTTATAGTAGGATTCATTAATATTAGGGGTGAAAGTTTTTGTATTACTCCCCCTAATGGTTCTCCAGTGTGTGTATGCTACGTTGGTTCATTGGTTACAGTAGGATGTGCCTAAACTAGGATTAATTTGAGTTTGAAACAAGTAATGAAGCTGTGTTGCCCCATCTTGAAGCAGTTGTATCACGAATTTCTGTCAATAATATTTTTACAGTTCTCGTTCATTTAATTTAATCTTTGCCTTCTTTCTCATTGCTCCATCTTTCGCCTCCAGCCTCCTCTCCATCTCTCTCGCTTTTCGTCTTTCCACACAGACTTTCTCTCTGCGCAACTCGTCCTCTTTCTCTTGTTTCAACTCCCTGTGAGCATTCCTCGCATTGTCGTCGTAATCAACATTCATTTCACCATCATCGGTTATGCCCCTCTCAGAAGACGGCACAGGCGCAGCAGCAACATCTTCTAGAGTTCTTACGCATCTTGCCTTACGAGTCAACTCCTGCAGATCCATCTCTTTCTTCTCCTTCTCTTTCATAATCATCTCTTTCTGCACCTTTGAACGCACTGCATTGGCCTCTCTAGCTTTACGATCCAACTCCCGCAGATCTATCTCTTTCTTCATCTCTTTCATCATCATCTCACATTTTTGCATTATATTTAAATGATAAATTAAATATAGGAGACGAATAATCGCCTCCCACCGTTCTCACATTTTTGCATTATATTTAAATGATAAATTAAATATAGGAGGCGATAGATCGCCTCCCACCGCAATATAATATATTAAATAGACGTCTGACCCCACTTAAACTGCAGTGGAGTAATCGCCTCCCACCCCTAAATATAGGAGGCTGTTTATCCACTCCCACGCGCCTCAGCGTTCTGATGGCAAATAATCGCCTTTTATATGGTAAAAGGCGTCCATATAAGAGGCAAGCGGTGGCTGGCACAGAATCGCCTCCTATTATATATATAAGAGGCGATTAAGGGGATATAGGATGCCATTCCTCGCCTCCTATATACAAGAATTGTTGTAGTAGACACAATTTCCAAGAAAATTTATCCGGTTGTTATTTTCAAGACCCATTATAGAACATTTATACCACAATACTCGTACCTACATACAACGACCCGTGCTATTTTTCCTAGTATATAAGGGCAAGAAATAAGGGTTTTTTTTTTCGATTTCAAAAAAAAATCCATAATTTTTACTAATTATTAAATTAGGTTCGCAAATCCCCTTAGGCCCAAGTTGGCCCAATTCCGGTACAAACACGCTTATATAATTTTGTTTACCGTTTTCCCAACGGTATATAAAGAATTTGAATTAGTTCTCCTCCCTCACTATCACTACCATCAATTTTTCTTCTTTCATAATCTCTCCTCCGAAACCTGTAATTCATCAAGAAAAAGAGAAACCCATTATTCTAAAGAAAACAAACAACAAGGAGAATTGGGGTAAAGAGAACAAACAACAAGAAAACAGACAAAAAGGGAAAAATCTGACTGATCATAGAGAAGCGCAATCAAGAAAGTTCAGAGCAAGAAAAGAAAAGGAAACACATTAGTAGGGGTGTGCGTTTGGATCGGATCGGATCGAATCAGATCGAATCGAGACTGGAAGTCGATTTCGATCCTGGAGAAATGAGGATCGAAATCGAATCAATTTAAAACGATCCGATTCGATCCAAAATCATTCGATTTCGATCCGATTCGATTCGATTTCGATCCTTTTTTCTTTTTTTTTCTTATTTAATTTAATATCAATGGGACCAACCACAACATTCAAACAGAGTTACTGAATTACAAAATTCACTTTCATATGGTTCTCAATCACACTTTTTGACACAAAACACAAATCAATTATAAAAGATACACTTTCACAAATTAATTTTCACCACTTTACACTTTCCATTCAGACTATGCACTGGCTTATCAGCAGCTTCATTCAAGGTTACTACTTACTCCAGCACTCTCAATTTTGATCAATGTTAGTATCACCAACAATATATAGAAATATCTTAGTAGCATCTTAATAGGCTTATCATTATAGATAAAAATATAATATTATATATATACTATTATATATTTATTTATTTTTAAAAAATAAGATGAGTATTCGATTCAATCCGATTCTCAGCCTCTAAAATCGAGGATCGAATCAAATGGGGGTTCGATACTAAGACAAACATCAAAAGTCGGATCAAATATTCGATCCGATCCTCGGATCGGATCATTCGATCGATTTCACCCGATTCGATCGATCCGATTCTTTTTGCACAGCCCTACACATTAGGGTATTTTGTTGACACTCTTTCTATGTGTGTTTTTGCAATATGTTTTTGTTTACATTCGTTATGTGTGTGTCTGTGTCTCGGGCTTGGTTTAATGGGTTGTAGTGTGTGGTATATGTAAATATGCAGAGTTTGAATGATCTTGGGAGTTGGGGTGACCTAAAAAGATTTGATCTTTTCTAGTTTTTGAAGAAAACTTTGTTCAATTTTTCTGGTTTTCTGTGTGTGTTTGTACAATATGTTTTTGTTTACATTCTTTATGTGTGTGTTTGTGTCTGGTGCTTGGTTTAATGGGTTGTAGTGTGTGGTATATGTAAGTATGCGGAGTTTGAATGATCTTGTGGGTTGGGGTGAATTGAAAAGATTTGATCTTTTCTGGTTTTTGAAGAAAATTTTGTTCAAATTTTCTGGTATATGTACGACCACTTTTTCTTGATTACCTTCTTAAATTATTCAAGTGTTTTGTATTTCAGTTCATATGTAGTATGACTATATGTGGAAGTTTATATAAAGTATTTCAGTTCATATAAAATATTCGGTAATGGCATCTCTAGTGGAAGTTTATAATGGCAAACTTAGTGTTTGGTTTAATCTGGGATTTTAGTGTAAGTATGCATGAGTTTGAATGATCTTGGGAGTTGGGGTGAACTAAAGATTTGATCTTTTCTACTTTTTGAAGAAAATTTTGCGTCGAAATTATGACCGAGTGATAATATAACTCGAAATTACTTATAACTCGAGATCATAAGTCGAAACCTTGTGTCGAAACTGATCTCTCGTTAGAAGAGCGAGGTGTTGCTACTTGCTACAATAATTAATAACCTTGTTTAACTATCGGAACCACGGTATTTATAGTTCTCGGGAGCAGGACTACTTTTTGGATTTTTCTGATTGTGTCGAAATGGTGGTATCCCTAAATAAACTTTTGATACGTTTATAGCTTTATCTCGAAATATACTTTCGACACATTTCTCGTTGGGCTTTTTCTAGGCCAGACCGGTCCACATGCACGTCCATTTGGCCAACTAAATAAGCCCATACCAAAGCCCTCCCCTTACCACAACTTCAAGTAAACCAAAATTACAATCCACATATATTCGTGATTTCATATATATATATATATACATATTATACTGAAAACTGAAAACGAAATTTGAAGGAAGATTCAAGTCCCGTGATAGAATATATTAGTGGGTGACTGGGTCGAAGTGGAAGCAAAGTATCGTCAGATCTCAACAACCTCGCCCCACCCCCACCCCCACCCCCCCGTGGCGCCAAAAATATAAAAAAGAAAAAGTTAGAAAAAGAAAAAGACGCACCAACATCTTTTTGTGTTCATTAAGCTGAATTTGACTTTAAAGGTACAAAATGAACCCGGCATGACCACAAAATCATCATTATGATTTATTGGAATTATTGATTTCAAAATCCTAAAAAGCCTTCAAATTTAAACACTTTAACGGTCTATGTGCTTACTTTTTGACAAAGATTTGAAATTTGAGATCGTTACATTAAATTAGGGATTTCGAATTCACTAAAAGTTTCTCAAAAAATACTGTCTTTATGTTAGTAGTATTTTATACCAATATTTTTGGTCACTATAAGTGGAAAAGAATGAGACGACTTATGTGTGATTTAAACCGTTGTTTTCATGATTTCAATTTTCATCACAATTTTTTGAATAAAAAAGTCCATTTCCATTAATGAAAATAGCTAAGAATGGTAAAACAATATTTATATTTGCCTCTGACTATTGAAATTTTTACATAGTATCATGAATACTATGGCCACATCAATATGAATTCCTTTCTAATACAAGACAAAAACCTTCCATCAAAAAACATAATAAATATAAGACTGGTCGTACTTATTGCCTCTTCCATATTACACAACAAAATAAATCTATCTAATTTTTTTTTTGGATGACATCTAAATTTCCTTATTGAACGCTACTCCTAATAATAATGCATGTATGATGTATTATCAAAGTATATGGTAAATTTAATGAATTAAACTATTAAATTGTACTTGGTATTCACCAATACAAATAAAAAGTATGTAGTATGGAACATTTAAATGTACTAAGTTACTTTTATTTCTAACAGATGGCGTATATGAATGTTAATAAAGTGAATCCAATATATATATATATATATTATATATATATATATATATATATTCAATAATCACATTCACACTCAGTAGAATCAAACTATTAATTAGTTACCTGTACTAATATATTTTTACTCTCACTATTACAATTATAATATTTACAATTGGAAAACTAGTAAAGAATTTTCAGCTATAAGTGAGCAAATTGCAAAATTGCCTCAATATTTATTTTAATTAGCAAATAACCCCACATACATTGTTTTAGTTCGAAAAACCACCACACGACATAACATGGTTTCAACAAAAATCCCGTACGTATTAATAACAAAAAAAAACATGATTTTTATCGTATGTATTCGTTATACATGTAACTAATATTCTTTCAATTTGCGAAGAAAATATTAGTTTCATGGTGTGCAGAAACAATGTAAGGTATTCATTAGTCTTATAAATTATCACAAAAAAATTCAAGATATAGAAAAAACACAAACTTTGAATGCATAAATTTGTTATCACTACAGCCAACTTAGTATATAATTATGACAACATTTCTTTGCTAATTAACTTTAAATTTCAAATGGGAATATTTACCAACAAAAATAACACAAGAGGTAATTTATCAATTAAAATTAATACAGGGGTTAAGGGGTAGCTCCTGCAATTAACTCCAAAAAAAACACTAAATAAAATGTGGAACAGAACAGTGTGGAAGTATTTGTATTTATATCACCAGGAGACAAAAGTAGACATAAATAATAATAATATACAAAATAAATAAAAATGGTGGGAGCCCATGAGTCTCAATCATTAAGAGAGAGAAGAAAAGAAGAAAAAAAAGAAGACTGAGTGCCAGTGGCCATTAAAACAGGTGGAGAGAGAAACACAACAAAAAGCTCTGTATTTGTCTCTTTTCTCTCTCTGTATATACATACACATATAGATACAGAAGAGTGACAGAGAGACAGCAAAATGGGAGGAGGAGGGTGGAAATTGAAGAAAGCAGCCATGAGAGTGTTTGGAGTGACTTGTGGTTCTTTCTGCCATGGACAAGAAACAAATGTTCTTCACAACTCCACTGTAAGAATTTTGTTTTTTCTTTTTTTTTTCTCTCTCTCACACACATGTACACACAGTTGAAGTGTGTTGGATTTTTTTTTTACTTAAAGATGGGATTTTTGTTTTTATTTTTTTTTTGTTTGTAAAGATTGCAACTTTATTTAGGATTCTTCTATTTTACAGAATTAGCTGCTTATATTGTGAGATTTTTTTTTTTGTTGGACTGAGAAAGATATGATTTTTACTTTTTTTTTTCTGTACTGTACTGTAATATAGAGAGATTCTGGATGCAAAGATGGGATTTTTCTTTTAAAAAAAAAATTAAAATTTGCCTTTTTTTGTTAGTGGAAAATGGAAATCAGTTGCTAGTAATGTGAAATGATATTAGGCAGGAAAAAAAAAAGTCAAGATTTTTCTTCATGTACTCCGAGATTTGGATACAAAAGATGGGTTCTTTTTCTTTGATTTATGAATTTGCCATTTTTTTTCTGCTTTCGTGAAAATTAGCTGCTAATAGTGTGAAATGGTGTTTTCTGTGCATATAAAGACAATATTTTTCTTTTCTGTACTATGCCTGTATACAAAAGTTGGGTTCTGTTTGTTACTAAATTTGTAAAATTGCTACTGTTTTCAAGAATTTGGTTTGTTGGTGGAAATTAGATGCTGGTAGTGTGAATTGATGTTTCTTAGGCAGTAAAAAAAAGGTCTGGATTTTATCATTCTACAGAGTCAAGGAAAAAAGACAAAAGAAAATGGATTGGAAGAGTCCGACTTATACTATTCTGTACTCTGATCCATTTTTTGTGGATTTTTTGTTTGCTTTCAGGTATCATGTGATTCACCCAAGTTTTCTATTTTGCCTGAAAATCAAAAGATGGTAATTTCTTGTAACAAGATCTCATCAGAAACAACAGGACAAGGCAAATCTAGTACTACCCCTTCTTCTTGTAATAAGGTAGGTACTCTTTAGCCATTTCATGTCCTAACATTTGTAGTTATATTTCGTTACTTTTTTTTAATCTAGTATGCAAGTTTAAGACTTCTTATCTGTGATGTGTGTTGACAGAATTTGTGCGCGATATGTCTCGATCCGTTAAACTACAGCTCGGGCGGTAGTCCTGGCCAGGCGATATTCACAGCTCAATGTTCGCATGCTTTCCATTTCGCTTGCATTTCCTCCAATGTCCGCCATGGCAGCGTTACTTGCCCCATTTGTCGTGCTTATTGGACTCAGTTACCTCGCAACTTGAATGCTCGTTGTTCCCTCCATTACAACAAGTCTGATCCGGTCCTGCAAATACTTGACGAGTCCATTGCCAATTCTCGGGTTCACAGGCGGTCTTTTCTGCGGTACGCTAGATATGACGACGATGATCCGATTGAGCCGGACCCTTCTAGCAATCAACCCCGACTCCATCTGTCTTTGTTAACCGTTCCTCAACTTCATCCTGGTTCTGATCCTTGCCTGCATCAAGGTTCTGAATTTAGGTCCGGCTTGTGTCACTGTTGTGGGATTCCATCGCATCATTCGTCGGGCTCGTCCTCGTTGGCTGAGTCACCACTTGCGACAACACGACATTTGGAGTCTCCGTTCCTCCACTCCCAGACTAAAAGAGCTTATCTCCAAATAAAATTGGCGCATCAACCGGCAACTGACTTAGTCCTGGTCGCAAGCCCAAACGGGCCACATCTGAGGCTCATGAAACAAGCCATGGCATTGGTCGTTTTCTCTCTTCGACCCATCGACCGTTTGACCATCGTCACTTACTCTTCAGCTGCTGCCCGTGTCTTTCCCCTCCGGCGCATGACGTCGTACGGAAAAAGAACCGCATTGCAAGTCATCGACCGCATATTCTACATGGGGCACGCGGATCCAATGGAAGGGCTAAAGAAAGGAGTAAAAGTACTAGAAGACCGCGTCCACAAGAACCCTCACTCTTGCATCCTTCACTTAACAGATAATCCGTCGAGAACCTACCACCAGTTTGACACGGAAGTTCCCATCCCGATCCACCGGTTCCACGTCGGGTACGGATTTGGCACTCCGAATGGGTTGATCATGCATGAATTCGAGAAGTTCCTCTCAAGAACGCTAGAGGGCGCGATTAGGGACGTACAACTGAGGATTGGCGAGAGCACGGGGGTTATAAGGATCGACGAGTTGAGGAGCGGCGAGGAGAGTAGTGTACCGTTGTATTTGGGTGAGTCGTCGAGAGATGGCGTATACGTGGAGTATAGCTATGTGGATGGAGGAGGAGATGAGGAATGTATAAGGAGAGGTGAATTTGTTGTAGGGTTAAAGGAGGATCATGATGATAAGGGTGATGGAAATGAGAGTAGAGATAGTGTTTCAATGGGAGGGAGAATTAGCAATGTTGAAGGTTGGGATTATCATGATCCTTTTATGGCTAGGAGATGGGCTAAGCATTTGCATGGATATAGGCTATAAGATATATGATTATTCTTTTAATGACATTTGATGTAATACTATTTTTGTTTGTCATTGATTTGGTTCGTGTTATGTCATTCTTTTTAGGTCATGTAATAGAGGGAACTAATGAATAGCAGTAAACCTCAATGTTGTTTAAATTTATTTATTTTTCATTTGACAATGTTTGTATTACAATTTAAAGAGGTGCAAAGGAGTAAGTCGTGACAATATCTCTTGCAATTGATTGTATTACAGCACTTCTCATAACTCATAAATTACAAAAACACTTCTGATAAGCTAATAACTAAAACAACAGTTTTAACATCTTAACAACTAAAATGTTGTGGAGATAAGATTTTGTTGACATTTGTTGGATAATAATTTTGTCAAAAAAGCAATTCTAACTTACAGGCTTCTATAAAATCTCTGGCTTAGAGATGCATGGTGGTAGTGATCATGAGGAACAATGTCTACTATGTTTAACTTTCCGGGGGAGGTAAGAACGTAGTCGCTGGCCTAGAGACGGAGACTCGACTTTTTCTAACTTCTCGCGCTTGGACTTCCTCAAGCTCGCCAAAGCTTCGTTCTTCTTCATCTTCTTTTTCTTCTGGTCGACGTTTTTTGGAGATCTTATCGTGTTCTTCTGAGAATCTTGAACAGGCGTTGCGAGCATCTTCAGACAACAATTTAGTGGAGTAGTATGTTAGGTCAAGGTGTTTAAGCAATTTTAGCACAAAACAAGAACAAGAAAACTACTTTTCTAAGCTTTTGCAAACTCGTCGTTTAAGTAAAAAGTTTTCGGGTAAAAACCTGGCTGTGGTTTCTTGCGCTTGTAAAAGGCAGAGAACGCGGAACATCACTTCCCACTGATAAGCATCTTCCCCAGCTTTCTATGTTTGAGCTTGTTATGGAACGATTGTCCTATTCGATTGGGATTCAGACTACATTATCAAACCAAAAGGCAACAAAGTTCGAGGATATATGCATCATTCAAAATAACTAAGTATAGATTTGAAATACCAGTCGAAGCGATGATCCATTGCCATGAAGCCTTGTATCTTCACTTGCCAAAGAATCCTGCTAACAAGATAAATATGCCCTATAAGTAGTCGTTAGGACCTGAAGAGACGAACTATCGAAGAGATTTCCGTTTGGAATCGCAAACTATTTTCATCCATTCTAAAGATATAAGGAATGAACTTCAAACATATTCAATGCGAAAGGAGGAGAAAATGATTCATTGAATTTACATTCGAATAAGGTAAGAAGTCGGAGAGGAATTCCCCCAAAGCCTTCACATTTGAAATGTCGTATGGTATGGATGACGAACTTGCACTGTTGGCACTGGAGTTACCGATCCCCGCCACCATCTCATCAAAAATATTCTGAAAAAGGAAATGCCTCAGCACTACAGAAAAAATCAACGTTAAAAACAGGACTATGATGATCGATGGACTCTCAATAACGATGAAAAATATCAGCACAGATTTGCAATACTCTCATATCGTGGTAAAAGTATGATTCGATCTTTTAACAATTCAATAGTTAAAAGTGTGTGGTATAATTCACCTTCTCCATACCAGAACCAACCATCCGGCGTCCCCAACTGTTATACTTTTCGATCTTAGCAGCATAAGAAGATGAGAGTCGAGGAGGACTAAGAATATTATAGAAGAAAACTGCGACCGAATCATAATAAAACTTAGGCCGATTCGAATTGTGATCGCCCTCAAACTTGATTATATTCTTATCACCCTGCAGATTACAAAAGAAGGTTAACTAAACAGCATTCGAGCATACAAAAACAAGATGCTTATACTAGAGAATGTTGATGCACCGCATACGCCTTAAATATAGCATCAGTGTGCCGCGGTAGAACAAGCTTGTCGTCTCGTGCATACCCAAATAAAGCGGGAATGAAAGTCTTTGGTGCAACCTGCAGTAACATATAAACAGGAAATGAGTTTTATATCAATATTAAAGACTTAATACAACAATTGATGCAAGAACTCGTTGGATGACCTGTGTGCAATCAAGCCGCGTGATATCAAACTTCGCCTTCCTCAGAATTACTCGTCGCATGTATAGAAGAGCCATTTTCACCTTAAGACGCGACAAAAGAAGAAGAATCGCGAATCCATCAGAAGGAGAACGATATCCTTTAACAAAGCAATGAAGTAACACAAAGTGAGCTGACGAAGGAGTAAGGACCATACCGTAAACTTTGGAAGCCGAATATTGCACAAAGCTGCATACTCCATCATGAGGTTGAACAAATTAGAGAAGGCACTATCCAACACCATGCCGGCTACAAAAGGGTCTTCGGCTCCATACAGAAGGCTGCAGTAAATAACACAAATCGTTTTAAAGTATCCGCCCGTGCAGCTGATTCATGTCAAGAACGAAAAAAGAAAGAAAGAGATGTGTAGGACCTAGTTACGGCACCCATGGACCTTCCCCAAAGACCGATACGAGACACCTTCTCTTGGCTCTTCAAATACGACACCACAACCTTGAGATCATCTTTCTGAGAAATTTAGACGGAAAATTTCACATTACCGTGGAACGAAGATCTCAAGAAACATGTTAGAAAAAAAAAGGCAAACTAAGAAAAATTAAAGCACCTCGTGCCAACCTAGACTAACGTAGTCTCCTTCGGACAAGCCGGATCCCGAGAAATCAAGAGTGAATACTGTAATGTTTGAAGGCAGGAGAACTTCGGCTGCTTCATTAGCATCTGCACGACATCCACTGCATGACAAGAATAACACAATAAGTTTCCAGTACCTATAAACCGTGGTATTTTGAACATTACATACACAAAAGACAACGACAAACCTGTTTCCATGGCAGTATACAACACAAGGAAGGGGTGTATCATCTTGGATGCCCGAAGGAACATAATGGCTACACCTCAACTTATGGCCTCTTTCATTTCTAAGCTGCAAAGTTAAGCAGTTTGTACTTTCAAAACACGCGAAAAAAGAATCATTCATTATTTCTCAATGTACACGAGAAGTCTTGGTCGCGGATGCCATACTTGCCTCAAGGTCTTCTCTTCTATACTTCCTTCCAGCAAGAATAAAGTTCTTCTCCAACAGATATGGATTTGGATCACTGTCAGCCCTGTTTTTCACACCATACAGGCACGTTAGCGCATACATTGATAATGTTAGCAAAGTTTTCAGAGTAAAAAGCTTAAACGTGTAGAGAGAACGAGCATTATATTCTCCTCTTCAGGACGCCACGTGTAATATTTTTTGATAAGTGGGTGGTGGCAGACAGATTCTAACACATGGCCTGAACTCTAATACTATATTGAATGGTCGTCTCATCCAAAAGCTCGAATTGATGAGTAGAGTGAAATCCTCCAATAAATTCAAAGACTTTAAAAACCAAATTTGTTCTTTGAGCAAACTAAGAATGAGTATGTAACCTATATCAAGCCCATGGAAAAGTTTTTCGATATCTCAAAAAATGAATAGACATTTTACAAAAAAAATTAATCTAAAATTACACTAATTAGGAAATCAGTTTGAACAATCAAACTGAGGTAGCTGAGTGTAAGACATGACGCAAGAACCGAAGAGTCAGACAAACGAAATGTCTAGGAAAAAAAAGGGTCTAGTAGGCAAAGAGTCTTAATTATTGAGGTTATGACTCGGTTGAGTCTGTAAAGACGTAAGAAGCTGGTCTTCACTCTACGCACTCTGAATTCGTTTGTGTCCCCTCATAACACATAATATGACCATCCGTGTCTCGAAACCTGTGGACGAGGGATAAACAGTGTTTTCGTCACTGATTCCTGATTCCCATAAAGACAATGCATCCGTCGGTAATAAGGGATTCCTGAAGACATTTTGTCTAACTAGCACGATTAATGTTGATTCTATCATAGTACATGCTTATCGTAAATAATTACTTACACTAAGGCCTATGATGCATAGACGTGGGCACACAGACACAAACAATGCCGGGGGCACAGATTCCTGAAACAAATTTCTAACAAGTGTGCCTGACATGGTTTCGCACACGCTGGCATGGACGCAGAGACGTTTAGTTTTCTAAGTGTCGGTGCATCATAAACTACGGCACAAAGAAAAGATGGATGACTAACGTACCTGGGCGGACGAATGACAAAATTGATGAATTGATCAATCATCTCAAGCAGCAAAATTAAAAACTCAAATAGCCACCCTCAAAGTTAAGGATGGCTTCTTTAATCCACCTTTTGCAAAATTATATTCTTGTACGTCGGATTATACATGCAAGTTGGTAAAATCTGGTACGAGGTTCGTGCATGAACTAACTTTAGAACCATATAAATGAACCTAAAATAAATAAATAAAAAGCCTCAAACTTTTTCCTTAGGGTGAAAAAAGGAAAAAGAAATATGAAGTTTGTGATTCAGTTTGAAAATAGGATAAAAGAGGCAGATAAATTCGGGAAATTTGCGGCGAGGAGGTAAGTATGGGAAAATGAAAGTGGAGTGGCTATATCTACTACTAGCTTATTATTATTATTATTATTATTATTATTATTATTATTATTATGTTTTTTTTTATTATTATTATTATTATCACTATTACTATATATTATTACTATTATTATTATTATTAGAAATGTGTTTTCTAATAGTAGATATAATATAAAATGGAGGACAACATAGAAACAGAAAGTAGTAATAATTTTCATGTAGCTTTAAAATATGCCATAATGCAAATGTATAAAGAAATGGATGACATCCATGTAAACAAATTAATTATGTGGCAAAAAGAACTACAAAGTATATTTTTTTAAATAGTGATACTTTGAGAACAATAAAGTGTTATTTTAATAATTAACTCGAATGATTACGAGTTAAAAAAATGCTCCATTTTGAATTGATCGTTGTCATTTCTTCACTACTTGATTATGTTATGATTTCATTATAACGACGTCTTACCAATCGTCTCCTTCATTCTACTATGGCTGACCTTGGGCTGGGTCGGGCCAATTTTTTGGAAAGCCCGTTCCACCGCGCTCACGGCCAGACTGGCCTCCTAGCAGTAGTGTGAATCCTTTCTTTTCCCTAGTCAAAGACTTGGTTGAGTATGAGATCTACTCTACGAGGAGCGGTAAAATTATTTGTAGTAGGGAGTTGAAACTCTCTTTTAATGTTACACTATGCATTTAGTGCTAATTATTTTATGTTACAAGACTTTTTTATTCTTTTACGTTGTAGTTAAAAATTCATGAGGTTATTACCATCTTTTTTTTTTTCATCTAATTTTGAATATATCCTAAATAACCAATGAAGTAAAGTTAGAAAAAATACAACAATAATTAAGTATTGTGATTCCATAAATTGGAATAAACGATATGAACCATAAGTGAATTATGTCAAGTCGAACACATGCATCCCTTGTCTTCACTCGTTACAATTAAGAAGTGCGACTTCATATAGGTTTCAACCCTTCATGTTGTTTCGTATGATTTCCATTCACACTTCTTCGATCTCACTCGTCTTCTATCCGTATGACTTAAGTCGAGAGTTCAACGCCTTGTACTGATGCGTTTTCATGTCTACATCTAACATGTCCAGACCATCGTAAAGCGATTTTCTCGTCGATGGATGTTACATCTAACAATTGTGCTTATATGTATTAAGTAAAATATTTAATTAATATATACTACAAAATGATTTTATTTCATTATATGAACTATCTTATCTTTGTGGGCCAAATCAATATTCATTCCTACATTTCCAAGGGAACAAACACAGCTCTCAAATCCCCACTACTAATTAACCACCGCCACCATCATTTCCTTTTTTACACACCAAATTATCCATACACATAAATTTGCTAATAAAAATGAATTCATTTTATATTTCCGTTACAAAAAATTAAAAGAAAAATAACCGCCTTTTCGTCACAATCGAGATTTAGGTATTTTTGTACTACTCACAGATCGAATTGATCGGAGGCGGAGAGATCTCGATCGGAGTCCTGTTGACGCTGATTTTGTGCGAATTAAGCAAAAGTTAGTTAGGGATTTGAATTTTGAAGGTGTGAATATTTTTTTTTATTTTTTTAATTTTAATTAGTGTTTGTTTGATTTGTAATTGAGCTTTATTTATACATGTGTATGTTGTGGATTTGCTGAATTTGTGGTTTATTTCATAAATTTGATACCTTTTTGTTTTTTTTTTCTTTCATTTTGGTATTTATGAGAATTTCTGCAATTTGACTTTTGTGTGAAGTAATAAATAAATTTTAGATTTTTTGGATTAGAATGAATATGATTTTTCCATTTTTTTGGAGGTGTGTTATTAATTTGTTTCCATTTTTGTGGAGAATTGAGGTTTAGGGTTTTTTCGATTATACGTGGTGGTTGTGTTGAGGTCGTGATTGTTACGTTGTCGCTTTTGGTGCGGTTAATAAGTGAGTGGAGTGGAGTATTGCGGAATTCACAATTGAATGGAAGAAATGGAGTTTTATTGAATTTATTATTAGTTTGGTTTTGATTTGGATTTGATTATCGTATGTTTGATGTCGATTTGCTTAATTTGTGGTTTTGTTGGTTAATTTGTTACCTAATTTGCTACCCTAGGTTCTGCAGTATTTCTTTTTTTTTTTCCATTTTGTTGTTTATGGTAATTTATGCAATTTGACTTTTGTGTAAAGTAAATAAATAAATTTTAGTTTTTTTTGCAATGCGTATATCTAGGTGAGTAGAATGAATGTGATTTTTCCGTGTTTTTGAAGGTATGTTATTAATTTGTTTCCGATTTTGTAGGAAATTGAGTTTTAGGGTTTTATCTCTTATACGTGATAATTGTGTAGGCGTCCTGGTTGTTACGTCATTGCTTTTTTGTGCAGTTAATAAGTGAGTGAAGTGGAATTTACAATTGAAAGGAAGAAATGGATTTCGCGGCTGCAGAGTATGAGATGGGTGAAGTAGACGAGGATATGTACTTTGGCGGTCGAGTTATGGGAGATTCGGAGTCCGAAGAGGAAGAGGAGGATGAATATGATCATTTGGTCTGTTTTTAATCTGATCCGGCCTCGTTGATGTTTTGTATTGACATTGCAATTTGTTACTCTTTTTCTTTTTGTCTTGTTTTTCTGAAATGTGGATTAACTGACAATCTGTGATTAGGACAACAAGATTACTGATACTTCTGCTGCTGAGGCGCGACGAGGGAAGGATATCCAAGGAATCCCGTGGGAGAGGCTGAGTATATCTCGCGAAAAGTATAGACAAACTAGACTAGAACAGTACAAGAATTACGAGAATATACCTCAATCCGGGGAGTTTTCAGAAAAGGTGATCGTTGAAGAGAAATGATTCTGGACTTTTGCACCTCGTAATTCAAATACTAATTCATGTAAATTAATTGGATTATTAGGAATGCAAAATGACGAGGAAAGGTGGAGAATATTATGAGTTTTGGCAGAACACTAGATCTGTAAAATCAACCATTTTACATTTTCAGGTAAGCAGTTCTCTGTTTTGGTTACTTTTGTTTCGTTTTTGTGATTGTGAAAGTCTTGAAATGCATTTTTGTACTATATTCCACTTCGATAATGCCCTTGAGCATGAAAGGGACCGTACGGGTTTGTCTAAAGAAGGATGAATTAGTGCCTGGAACATGCATTAGCTTAGGTTAATGATGAGGATCAAAATTCTTTGGACTGTGTATACATGTACATTCTTTTGTTTCCAGCTGGAGCTTCTCAGATGCAGTGATTTGGAATATCATTCGGCAATCTTGTCATGACACTTGAAAATTAGATGCAATTTTTTCTTCCAGCAAGTTGGAAACAGATGCCAATTTCGAGTCTTCATTTTCCTTAAAGATGTCATTTAGTGAACTGTAGGCCTGAATTTGCCCTTCGTGAGATGTATCATAAGGTATCAATATTACTAGGACATTATATGTAGTGTTTTACCTGCCATATATTGTATTATGCACTCATCGCGTTTAAGTCCGGAGCATTTCTCGGTTATGTGGAATAGACTTTCTCATAGCTGCTGTCTGTCATTACAGTTGAGGAATCTGGTCTGGTCGACGTCAAAACATGATGTGTACCTTATGTCTCATTACTCAATTATTCATTGGTCTTCATTGAGTTCCAAGAAGACTGAAGTTCTTAATGTTTCCGGTCATGTGGCCCCATGCGAGGTACATATCGATGTAACGATTATATGTTGAGACAACTACGTTGTGATTTTTATGTTCCTTTGATCGGAATTTGAATTCTGATGTCTAATTTTTTTTTCCCTGTGATTTTTTCTAGAAACACCCTGGTAGTTTACTGGAAGGATTTACTCAGACTCAAGTAAGTACTCTAGCAGTCCGTGACAAGCTACTGATTGCGGGAGGATTCCAGGGGGAACTCATTTGCAAGGTAATTATTGTACAGAAATTTATTGTGATTCCAACTCTGTGTTTTTAACTTATATAAGGATTACTTGTTTGATGCAGTATCTAGATCGGCCCGGTGTTAGTTTTTGTATGAGGACCACTTATGATGATAACGCTATCACTAATGCAATCGACATCTATGACAGCCCAAGGTGAGCCTCATACTCTATCTTTACACCAACCTGAATACCCTGCCAAATTTCTCTCTTAAGTGAATATTCAGATGTACCGCAGCTTTGCCATTTATCTTCATGCATAATTTGGAACTAATCTTATTGAACCATTAACAGTGGAGCTGTACATTTCATAGCTTCAAATAATGATTGTGGAGTGCGGGATTTTGATATGGAGAGATTTCAGCTTGTGAAGCACTTTAACTATCCATGGCCTATAAATGTAAGTTCTGTTTGTGAAAAGTTTGAAATTGCAGAATAATTGGTAGTCAGTAGGTATTCATTTACTCTTCACAGTACTGATATCTTGTTACATCTTTATCGGTCCAATAGGGGCAGGAGGAAATAAGAAATATATACAACTTTGAGTAGTTATTGAATAAGTCACTGAGATACTATTGACATCATATTGACCTCCGGATTTGTTGAATAAATTTATACACATAATCTAATTTATATTGAACAAAGAAACCTGCGTTGTATAACGATTTTTACAGACAATTCTCATTTAGAAGATTTGAAGACCTGAGTATTGGAATGTCGCTTTCAGTTATTGGAGATGCACAAGTTGTGGATTCTATGTTTTCTTACATGAAACAATAGCCGTGTGCTGATAGTTAGCATGATTACTCTTGAAAGAGGTTGGCGAGAGAGGAAAAAGCCCATTTGAGTTTTTTTGAAGATTATAATTACGCGCTTTTTTATCTGTGAATGTGTCATATATCTATTCAGGATTCAGTTTTTCTTTAGTTGACTCCCATTGTCTTGTGCACATTCCCTGTGTTCAAATATTAGTGTTAAAGACGCGTATTGTCCAGGTGTGTTGCTTCACTGATTTTGGATGGAGTCTTTGGTAGTCTCTTACTTAGACCAGGTCTATGAAGCTTGTCTGTATAATTTTGCCACATCGGCCACAAAGTTGTGATATCAAATATACGATATAGTTCTAGCGAGAAGTTGTAATACATTAACAATTGTGACCACAAGGTCTACCAAAGAATGGTAGGATTAGCCTAGGTAAGATATTTGGAGGTCTCGTTACCAATCTCTTAGTTTCTTTGGAGAAGTTGAAGAGGGAAAGGGGATTGAGCTATACCGATTGGTTGAATAATTGTCATGACAATTTCACTAACAGTCGACTTTTAAGATTATGAGGAGAATAATTTGTTGCTACTGCTGTATGCATCTGCAATGATATAGGTGGTGCAGAAGTCTGATCATAATCCTATAAGTGTAATCAAAATCCCCTGTGAAAAATACTTTACAGCAAACTGGTACGTCCATTTTCCCGTCTGACCACAATTGTAGATGAAAATTGACAAAGTGAGGTACAGTTCAAAATTCATTTTTTCTCTCTTCTCCAACACCTTTCTCTACAAATTTGCAAAAGGATTCTCCCTAGTTCTCGTAATATTCCTTCCAAAATGTTTTTTTTTACAAATTCCCACTAATATGGAAGATTATTTGGAGAACACAAAAAAAGAGGGAATCAGATGTGGAGGAAGTTATCTGTTGAAATACTAGCGGACTAGGTGTCACACGTTTGCTGTTTTCTCAATTCCACTTGCAATATTGCAGTTAATTCCACATGGTGCAGCAGTTTACAACAAGTAACTTATCAATAGTAAATTTTTCTTTTTCATGCTATGCTGCATGAGCTTTGGTGTGCCATATAGCATCATCTCTACATCAGTGAATACCTAGTGAAGTTGTACATTTCGAGATATGAGTGAATTGGGCTAGTTTTATATGATTCATAGCATTTTGATGATGGTGAAGGTAATTATGTATTTCAAGTAACATACTGATGTTATATTCATGAATAGTAATTATTTGAATGTTGGAACTGTTAGTATGTAAACTCGATAACATTGTCTGTTCTTGATATCCGCGTATTACTAATGCTATTTTTGCCTGTTTACAGCATACATCTCTGAGTCCAGATGGCAAAATAAATACTATTGTCGGAGATAATCCTGATGTTATGCTGGTAGATTCACAAACTGGGAAGGTAAATATTTGTGTTCCCTTCAGTAATATTGCACAATGGAGAAAGAGAACGAGTGATACAGTTGTCTGGCGTATTGTCATTGTAATACAATGTTCCATTTTTCTTTTTTCTTCAGCATATTGCATTACTGCATGGACATATGGATTTCTCTTTTGCTTCTGCGTGGCATCCAAATGGTCACATTCTTGCCACCGGGAACCAGGACAAGACTTGTAGAGTATGGGATACTCGGAACCTGTCAAAGTCAGTTGCTGTCTTAAAGGGAAACCTTGGTGCTATTCGGTCTATCCGTTTCACATCTGATGGGCAGTTTATGGCGATGGCTGAGCCAGCTGACTTTGTTCATGTCTATGACGTCAATAATGATTTTGAAAAAGAGCAAGAGATTGACTTCTTTGGTGAAATATCTGGAGTCTCGTTCAGTCCTGATACCGAATCCCTTTTCATTGGGGTGTGGGATCGCACTTATGGCAGTCTCCTTCAGTACAATCGTTGCAGAAACCATTCATACTTGGACTCTTTAATGTGAATCATTCGGTTCCTTTCGAGTTCATGCTTGTATTGTTGGATAGAAACACAAGTGACATCTCTGTAGCTACCTATCAAGTAAAGGGAACCGATGTGGGCTGCGTGTTCGTTGTTGGTCCAACTGTTGTGACTTCAAACGATGGTGATAACGACAGAGGATAGAGATAAGAGAGTGTAAAAGGCGTGGATTGCATTTTGATGCAGCCACCACCGAAAAGGAAAAGGTCATTTGTGTTTGTGTATATGAAAACTTTGATTGTACTATCAATGTTTCTGGAGTTATAGGATACTGTTACCTTGGATTAATAACGTTTGCGGTTTTGTGTCCGTAACTCTGTTATGGAAGTAAAAGTGTCAAATAAAAGGTTTTCGCTTTGCAGAATAATGTCCTATACTGGAATGTCGTGATTGACAGTCTTTCGTTTTTCCTATAGTTCGTTTGGGATATGCTACAGTCACATACACTCTCTATGCTTTGAAGGGTTAAAAGCACTAAATTAATCTATGCTTGCTTACTTTAGAAACCGTTAACGTATGAAAAGTTGTATTAAATGTTGGAAATATTAAATGTTGGAAATAGGTTATTTTTGACTGCATACTCAAGTGGTAGCAGCACAAACTTAACCTAGCTTTTTCAACACGATCCTATCGTCATACTATTATGTTGAGCTCATTCTACGTACGATTAGACCTCATCAGTCCCAATTTAGTCCTACATTCGTCCTTTAACCGTGAATCCATGTACATTAGTTCTTGTACAAGTTTGGTTTCGTACTTCCACAGTAGAACTAAAAACTCATGAACGCAAAGCAAAAGTGTTTTGCCAAAAATGAAACGCCGAACTCGCAATAGAGCTATGAGCAATTTCATTTTTCTTGGACAACATAACACGTAACACACAATCGGAGCTACGAACAGAGCTGCCGGGCTCGGGCAAATGAAAATTACGAGATATTTATTATGTGTGTTGACATAGCGCACATTTTCAAGGTAGCGGCAACAGATTTTCACGTCAATAAAGAAAGCTTAAACAACAAGACACAAAATTAGAAAAAATTATGTAAAGTCTTAAAAATATTTTATGAATTCAATTTTTTGACCACTAAGTAATTTATTAAATTTACTAGAAGTAAATAAATATGGACACGAGGGGACTTATATCTGAATTCTGAACAATCTTATCCTTGTGGGCCTAACCTTTCCCTATTTCCTAAGAACAAAAAACAGCTCTTATTTTTCTTTTTTAAATTACTACCATTTTATATAATTAACCAAAAAATGAAATTCACATTTTTTAATTATATATACATATATATATAATTATATATATATGAGAATAAAAGAAAATAACCGACGCGGGATATTTACATCATCAGCACACAGTTGAATTGCTTTTTTAGGGATTTGATTGAAAGGCGCACAGATCTCGATCGGACTCTGATTCTTCGCGGATTTTAGGGATTTTAGCAGAATTAGTTACGGATTTGAAGGTATCAATATGAATATATATATATATATATATATATGTATGTATATGTATATATATATGTATGCATTTGTTAATTTACTGTTTGTTTGGTGTTTAATTCAGCTCTAATTATGATGTTCATGTTGTCGATTTGCTAATTTCGTGGTTTTTGTTAGTTAATTTGTTTGTTTTTGCCAATTTTGTGTAATTACGGATTTCGTGATTGTTCGAATTTTGTTTAGTTTAGTTTACTGGAACGAATACGATTCGTCGTCGGTTTCGAGCTTATGCTGTTAATTTGTTTGCATTTTGGTGGAGAATTGAGGTTTAGGGTTTTGTGGCGTGACTGTGATTGCTATTAATTTGTTTCGATTGTTGTTGGCGATTGCGGTTGTTGTCGGTTATGCTTGGTGAATTGCTATTAGTTGTGTTGATTATTGTTGGCGATTGAGGTTTAGGGGTTTAAGGTTTCTGTTTGGTGATTGTATTATGTGTAGAAGTTGCTAATCGTTACGTCGTGGCTTTTGGATGCAGTTTGATAAGTGAGCGGAGTGGAGTGTTGGGGAATGTCCGATCAACAGGACGAGATGGATGTCGCAGCTGCAGAGTATGAGATGGGTGAAGTAGACGAGGATTTGTATTTCGGTGGTAGAGCTATGGGGGACACGGAGTCCGAGGAAGAAGAAGAGGAGGAGGAGGATGAATACGACCATTTGGTCAGTCTATATACTCGCGCTCGTTGATATATTTTATTAAAGTGGCCTTTTTTTTGTTGGTTGTGTTAATATTAACTGACGATTTGGCATTAGGACAACAAGATTACTGATACTTCTGCTGCTGAGGCGCGGAGAGGGAAGGATATTCAAGGAATCCCATGGGAGAGGCTAAGTATATCGCGCGAGAAGTATAGACAAACTAGGCTAGAACAGTACAAGAATTACGAGAATGTACCTCAATCCGGAGAGTGTTCAGAAAAGGTGACCTTCTCATTATAAATAGAGGGAAAATGATTCTGGATAATATTTTGACCTCCTAGTTCAAATTCTAATTTGTGTATTCACTGAATTATTAGGAGTGCAAAGTAACGAGGAAAGGTGGAGAGTATTACGAGTTTTGGCAGAATACTAGATCTGTAAAATCAACCATTCTACATTTCCAGGTAAAAAATTCTCAGTTTTGGTATGTGCTTTTGTTTCATTTTTGTGATTGTGGAAGTCATATTTTTATCCTTTCATAGAATAAAAGTATTTTCTTCAGGTACCTTTTGCTGTTGTACCTTGTAGAAATGCATTTTTGTACTATATCCACTTTGAACTGTTGAACATGAAATGACCATCACTAGCGTGTTTAAACCAGAGGATGAACTAATAGCTGGATTAATCAGGGATGATGATAATATAATGCTAATTGCTCAGATAGAATTTGATTTGTTCTTCTAGGACACCCTGGATTGTGTATTGAATAGGTAAAGTAATGATTCTTCTGCGGGGAATATGCGGTGACTTGAGTTTAGGTGAAAAGATTAATGAGTTACCTTCTTTTGTTTCAAGCTGGAGTCCTCATAGTTAGTCATATTTGGATTATCATTCATCAGTTTTGTCATGACACATAATTAGGTGCAATTATTTTCTGTAAGCTGGAAAATGATGCCAAGCATGTTTTGAGTCCTCAGTTTCTGCTAAGATGACATTTAGGCAACTCTAGGCCTGCATTTTTGATTTCTTAATTATAGGATATCAATATTATTAGTTTATCATTCAGTGGAGAATTTTCATAGTTGCTATCTGTTATTGCAGTTAAGGAACCTGGTTTGGTCGACGTCAAAGCATGATGTCTACCTCATGTCTCATTACTCAATTATTCATTGGTCTTCATTGAGTTCCAAAAAGACCGAAGTTCTTAATGTTTCTGGCCATGTGGCCCCATGCGAGGTGCATATCTGTTGTAAAGATTATAAATTTAGATAAGCTCGTTATGATTTTTATGATCCTTCAATACGGATTGGAATTATGATATCTGGACGTTTTCTCTTCTGTTAATTTTTCTAGAAACACCCTGGTAGTTTACTGGAGGGATTTACTCAGACACAAGTAAGTACTCTGGCAGTTCGTGACAATCTGCTGATTGCTGGAGGATTCCAGGGGGAACTCATTTGCAAGGTAATTATCACACTGAGAGTTTATCGTGATCTATGACTGTGTTTTCGTGTTCTATGACTATGTGTTTTTCCTCATATAAGTATTACTCATTTGAATGCAGTATCTAGATCGGCCCGGTGTTAGTTTTTGCATGAGGACAACCTATGATGATAACGCTATCACTAATGCAATCGACATCTATGACAGCCCAAGGTGATCCCCGTTCTCCATTTCACACATCAACCCTGTATTCCCTCCCAAATCTCTTTCTCTCTTAAGCAGATATTTAGATATACTGCAGCTCTCCCATTTATGTTGATGCCAAATTTGGAACCAATCTGATTTGAACCACTTGTCAGTGGTGCTGTACATTTCACAGCTTCAAATAATGATTGTGGAGTTCGGGATTTTGACATGGAGAGATTTCAGCTTGTGAAGCACTTCTCTTATCCGTGGCCTGTAAATGTAAGTTCTGTTTGTGAAGCTTTCGAAATTGCAAAATTATTGGTAGTATGTAGGTATGCTTTTGCTCTTTACAGTATTGTTATCTAGTTTCATCTTTCTAGGTATGAATAAGGAATAAATACATAAAGCTTTACGTAATTTGTGCTTCCTCGGCCTTTTTTAATCGGTGTGGACGTGAAGTCGTCATGTTGAGTGTTTACTTTCTTGGTACTGACGAACCATCTAAATTTGTAGTTTGGGTTTGGTAACACTATCTATGTAGTTATAGTAGTTATTGAATATGTTACTAAATATTATTGACATTGTATTGGACACGTTTTCTCATTTGAAGCAATCGCTGTATGCTGAAAGTTAGCATGATAGCGCTTGAACGAAGTTGGTGAGGGAAAAATAAACCCGTTGAGTTCTTTTTATTGTTTTCTGTGTTCTTAAGTATTATTATTGCCTGCTTGCTTATCTGTGAAAGTGGGTATATCGCCATACTGATTTTCGAATATTTTAGTTTATCTCATTGCTTTGTGCAAGTAGTGGTGTTAAAGTCGTTGTCCTGTATATGTTTGTTGCTTCGCTGATTTTGGATGGAATCCCAGGTAGATCTTACTTTGACCGGGACTATGAACCTTGTTGCTATAATTTTGCCGCATCCGCCAAAAAGTTGTGATATTAGATACATTGTATAATTGTAGTCCAAGTTTTGATATATGAACAATATTGAAAGGTCTACCTAGCCATATGCTTATCGTAGGTCAGAATTTTCTGGAGACTCACTATAACTTCTTACGTTCTTATTTTAAGAAGAAGTTGACGAGGGGCAGGGAATTGAGCTAAGCAGATCGATTGAATGGTTGTCTTGACAATGTGTTAAAGTGTCATTTTTTTTTTTAATGACTAGGAGAATTTTTTTGTTGCAACTGCTGCACCACATTGGCAAAGTTCGAGGTGGTCCAGCAGGTCAATCACACTTTTAAATGTTTAGTTAAAATTTCCATGTGAAAATTACTTTACCGTAACACTGCACCGTCCTTTCTTTTTCGAAGTCTGATCACAATATTAGATGAAAATCAACAACAAGTTGAGGTACATTTTAGAACTCCATTCTCATGTCCTCTCTCAACAAGAGAAGTTGCCGAAGGTGATGAAGTAAAGTATCTTGCTTCTCACTTTCTATGTTGAATGGTGGTGATGAATTTTTATAATGGTGTATTTATGGGAGAGAAGAATTTCTGGAGAAGATGTTGGTAATGATCAATAACTAATAAGGCTGTGCACGGAAATATGTGTGAATTGGGCTGGTTTTATCGGATTTATAGCATCTTAGATGATGGTTGTGTAGTAACCCTGTATCTTAAGTAATGTGCTGTATGGTTGCATAGTTTTACGTTGGAACTTTTGCCTTGCTTTATTTCTCATTTAAATTTGTCTTTCTCTGTAGTATCCGCCTCTTATACCTCTCTCTGGTAAATTTTATGTAGTACAATTACGAATTCTATTTTGGCCTATTTACAGCATACCTCTCTGAGTCCTGATGGCAAAGTTATTGCTATTGTCGGGGACAATCCTGATGCAATGCTGGTTGATTCACAAAGTGGGAAGGTAAATATTTTTTTTCACGTCATGCAACATTACACAATGGAAAGCTGTCGAACTTTTTGTCAATTTGTTTTATTATCTTTTCTTGGGCTACAGTGATCTATTTTTTGTTTTTGCTTTTCAGAATATTGCATCACTGCATGGACATTTAGATTTCTCTTTTGCTTCTGCGTGGCATCCTAATGGTCACATCCTTGCCACCGGGAACCAAGACAAGACTTGTCGAGTGTGGGATGCTCGGAACCTGTCAAAGTCAGTTGCTGTTTTAAAGGGAAACCTTGGTGCTATTCGATCTATCCGTTTCACATCTGATGGGCAATTTATGGCGACAGCTGAACCAGCTGACTTTGTTCATGTTTACGATGTCAAGAATGACTTTGACAAAGAGCAAGAGATTGACTTTTTCGGTGAAATATCTGGAGTCTCATTCAGTCCTGATACCGAATCCCTTTTCGTAGGGGTGTGGGATCGCACTTATGGTAGTCTCCTTCAGTACAATCGGTGCAGAAGCTATTCGTACTTGGACTCCTTAATGTGAATCATTTAGTTCCTTTGTGAGTTCATGCATGTATTGTTGGAAAGAAACACAAGGGACATCTCTCTAGCTACCATTCGAGTAAATGGAACCGATGGTGGCTGCGTGCTCTTTGTCGGTCCAACCTGTGTGTGTTCAAATACTGATGATGATGGCAGATGAGAGAAGAGTGTAGAGCGTCTGGGTTGCATTTTGATGCAAGCCGCCACATAAAAGTAAAAGATCATTTGTGTTTTGTGTATATGGAAGCTTCAATTGTATTACCCGTGTTTGAGTTATAGGATGCTGATTACCATGGATTATTGTTTGTCCGTAACTCTGTACGGAAAGTGAAAGTGTTAAATAAAAGGTGTTCGCTTTCCAGAAGTATTGTCGCTTCACTCAGATGAACCGTTTGATATGTTTTTCCGTTTTTCTTAGTTCATTGGCATACGTTTCAGTTACGCTCTCGTGCTGAAATTATTAAGCGAATAACTTTTCTCACAATTTGGACTTTCTTTCGATTCTCAAAGAACGTTGCATATAGACTTTCATGAAGTTTGAATAGTTACAGAGGTGACTCTAAATTTTAAGACTGTAGATGCAATAATCCTATTTGCTTGAGACCAATGATTTTAATTTTCATCTAAGAGTAATACAAAAACTTATCCATATACTAGCTGGCCAAAAAACCTTTTACGATCTCTCGTTTCTTCTAGTCTATTGGCTGTTCAGTTTGGCATCCATATGGTTGAGAATGTTGTCTTCTTCTTCCTGTAATTGTTGCATACACTCTTCAAAGACAGCAACCAGTTCTGGACTGAACACAGAATTTTCTCCACTGCGTTCTTCTCCAGTTTTAGGAGCTGCGTTGCCGTTATAGCTGCCAAACTTGGGAGTAACGTAAGAACCTGGAGAGTAAACTTGTCCATCCACCTGAATCCATTGCTTTGTTCTTGCGACTGCTGGAAACTCTACGGAAGAAACATCGAGGGATTGTAGTTCCTTGGCCACCGCCTTTCTTTTCCAACCTTTTTGACCATTTTTATCTGAAATTTCCGGAGTTCTCTCCGAACTGGGACTTTCACATTCCGTATCAAGATCAGTGTCTTCTTTCTTGCCACTTTGGTTCGATGAAGAATCCGTAGTATTGCTTTGAATATTTCCTTGTAGTTTAACGTCTAACCACGAATGGAATTCCTCCTCTGATGCTTTACTTGCTCTGAAATTGTGAATTCTTTCCAGGAGTTGATCATATTCTTCCACTGTGTGAAAGCTTCTTGACCCTATCAGGTTCTTATCATTCCTAACTAACTTATTCTCAGTTGGATTGGGATTTGGATCGATAGATGTTTCTTTTTCCCTTGATATCTGACAGCTTTTTGACCTGGTGAATCTGCTAAAGTCGAGATCGCCACCATCATCCAAGATCGACTTCACCTCTTTTTCGTTCTCCTCTTTAGCGTTGGGGATCAAATCCAGTGATTCGGCTGGCAAAGTGAAACTGCCGGTTCTTCGTTTACTTCTCGTCCTACTTTCTGAGCGAATGAAGGCGAGTATCTGATGATCATTGCCCCCATTGGAACTCAACAATTCTTCCCATGCAACGGATTTACCGCGGAAACTAGGATTGAAGTACTCCTCCCTGATGCTTATGGATCGAGCGAACGCCTTCGAAGATATGCATCCCATCTCAACCCTCTGCTTGAAGAAAGTAAAAAATGAAAAAAACTTTCAAATCTGAAAGCCAAGTCTTTTGAATCTTTGAAAGTGTCAACTATTGGCAGCCTTTGTAAGACAAACTAATCAAACTTATTTTTTGCACTGATTTTCAAAATCTTCACTTTTTGCGCTTGGCTCGATGGCATGACAACAAACAACTCTATATTTTTCACCTAACTCACCTAAGATTTAAGAATGATTGAATTTTCACATAGTACGTACAAATATATACAAATGACGACACATGCATAATTAATTCACTAATAAGATTTTTAACAAGATGCTTGATTAAATTACCTCTTCAACTTGCAAATGGTGTGCTTGTGCTTCAAGAAAGTTTGAATATCAGGTTAGCTAGCAATAGCAATGAACAAAAAGGTGTGAAAGTATATATTTGTTGACTAAAACCAAAGTTTGAAATTTGAATAGCAGTACTCCCATATGGAAATTTCGTTCAATCATTGATTAATAACACCACGCACACAAATCTCATAATTTTTTTGATTTTCTAATCAGTTGTATACTCTCTATTGCTTTTACACCTAATCGTGTTTTCTTTTTTCTTTCCCTTGTTATAATAATCTTAGATAGCCATGAAAGTTGAAAAGTGATGAAGTTTGTGAATAATTAATCATTGATATAATGTTTTTTTTGCATTAGTTTAATAAATGGAAATATAAAATTTACAGGCATAACTTTATTATAAAGTGGTTGCAAATTTTGGCAAGGATTTTTTTATGGCCAAAATCGAGGAAAAGTGTGCATGTTATTGTTAATTAGTGACATTAATTCGTGGCTTTAGTGCTTTACACACACACACACACATATATATATATATATATATATATTAAACTTTGAAATAGTGCTAAACTTTTTGGTTAAACAGGGTTTAGTGTTCTAGTGCCGTTACCAGCACGTTGTGTTGTGAATTTAGAAAAATTCAAATATACTTTATTACCGTGCAAATTCGATTGGATTTCTGTCACAGCTATGAGCTATTTATAATTTGTTTCTAACATGATAAGGTAATGAGTTGATATTTGATAATGATGGTGGTTGGCCATGCTAAGTACTTTTGTAAGAAGAGAGTAACGTGTTGAACTTTAAAAAAATTGACATGTGAGAAAGTCAGCCAAATTTATTAAATTGTACATGCATACCTTAATTGACGTTACCAACTATATTTAAAATTATCACCAAAAAAATTTGTAGTTAAGTACGTTGATTATTCAAACATTTGAATTCATGCGAATTCGGATTGGCATAATTTAAATTGAGAGGATATCTATTTCTATTTTGACATTAAAAAAAATGGAGTCGAGGAAAGTATGGAATTTAATAAACTAATTTGTACTGACGCCTTGAAGTTTCAAAATCTAAGGATTAATTAGTTGCTTTATTCAATATCTAACAAATCCACTGCGGATCTCACGCATATAGATTGATATATATATATATATATATATATATATATATATATATATATATATTAAATTACTGTACAGAAACAAAATATAATGACAGTATATAAAATAGGTGCCTCGAACTAATGTCATTTTGCCACCACGTTAACGTCATATATTTGCTACTCATCAAATAAAAACTTAGTATATTTGTTAATGCAAATTGCTAATTAGCTTAAAAATCAAGATTGGCGAGCATAATAAGTACTAAGGAGGAAAGCTCATCTCAATTGAGTTATAACATTTAAAAACTATAATGTTAAATATTTAATTAACATGATTGTGACAATGACCTATTATTTGGTTTTTAGCTATCCGTCCTTGACTGGAATATTTTAAAACTAAGCTAAAACCCCCGTTTCTAACACTTTGCTTTCATAGTAATACTAAATGGAATAGCATGTTCTCTGCACTTTCCAAGTCTGGTATAATTAAGTATATGTGAAAAAATTCGCAATCTCATGTTATTCGCACTTTTACACGCAAATTAACTTGGGATTACATTAAGTACATCCTCCAATCTATACTCAATTTTATAATGGACCGCCACATATATGAAAGTTACATTAAATCTCTTAACCTATTGATCTTGAATTTTTTTGTCCATTAGATCATTAATCATCGTTAAATTTAGACACATGTGTTTGTATTTTGGTTCGTCAAATTCGGCCTCATAATTATCGCCTTTTTTTTTATAGATTGGCTCCAAAGAATAGCCTTTAAAAGCTAACATCATTTACAATTTTACATGTTCAATTGTGAATTGACATATAACACAACTTTTATGAAATGGTGTATGACAAATTGACAATCTATATTACCAGCCACCAACCTAGGACCACGCACACTAGGTATGTCGGGTTGATGTCAACATTCGAATTACTCTGTGATTTGTCCTCTTGTGGTAATCACAAGTGTCGGCTACTAGTTTTACCCACCAGGTTGATCACTCTTAAATTAATAATAAAAAAAGTTGATCAGTAGATTATATGATGCAAGACACGAACACAACACAACACATACACGAATTTTGTAAGTAAATTCCTTACAAGTGTGTCCGACACGATATCAAACGTGCTTATATTGAACATGCAAACACGGCACAACGTGTAATTTTTTGAAGTATCAATGCGTTATAGATTTTATAAAACCCTTTCTAAACTAAGTTTTGGTGCGGCAAATTATATCATGCAGACGCATAAAATAAATTTA
Source organism: Linaria vulgaris (assembly GCA_948329865.1). Classification (NCBI taxonomy): domain Eukaryota; kingdom Viridiplantae; phylum Streptophyta; class Magnoliopsida; order Lamiales; family Plantaginaceae; genus Linaria; species Linaria vulgaris. The sequence goes on from OX415252.1 coordinate 117,342,131, forward strand.
TAGCAACACATTTTTTTTAGCTTTTTAGGTACTAAAGTTCATACCTCTTCACATTATATTGAAAAAACATAATTAGATTAACTATATAGGACCAACAAACTTGCAACAAAAAAGAACTTGCAAAGTCTTCTTGCTATAAGCCAGTAAATTGATGTAACAAATCACACAACAAATTGCTCATCACTTACAAGTTTTTGTGATATACGTTTCCAACCCATTATTTTCATATTTTGTACATAATTGTATACACATTTTTTAAGTAAGGTAAAAGCTAAAGTTGCCTCAACCCCACCCCACCCCACCCCACCCCCACCCCATCTCAATTGTCTTGAAATTTTTATACAGTGTGTTGATTCATGTGTCACTGTAAAACGACTCCGTTCGACACGGAGGACCCGAGGCAGCCTTAACTACACCCCCCAGGGGCGAACCCGATTCTCGAACTCGCGACGTCGTACAAAACACCGAACGTTTGCTGCTGCTGATTCCCAATAATGGCCATATCCCCAGTATCCGAATTCCCCGCAAGCGACAAACACGTGATCCCGTTGTCGACTTCTATCACAACATTCTGCGGGGCAAGGTTCAGTTCTGCCCCCCCTTGAAAGATCATCTTCACTGGAGGCACGACCGTCGATACCTCATCAAAACCGCCCTGGAAACATGCATCGAGTATCGAGATAGGCTCAGCCATTTTAAACTTGGTTGACACAACCTTAACCACCTCGTCCCTCAATGCTGAGTATAACCCCATCCCCAACCGCGTAATGGTGGTCCCCGAGTCTATAATAGTTCGAGCGCTGTACTCAGATGCCGCCACTTTTAGAAGCGCGCCCGACACTGATACGCCCGACAGTTTCAAGAAGTACAACGTCGAATCGCGAGGATCAGACAACATGGGAGTGAACTTATATCCAGGATTTGAAGACGTTCCAATAGAAAGAAAGCCACCACTTCCGGTTCTACCCAATGGAGAGGCTGTCGGAAGACAGTAAGAGAAGGCGTTCCCATATTTAGTCGACAGCTGCGACAACATGGAAAGTTCGTCTTTCGCGAGGCCAATCAGCCCTGCTGACTTCCCAAACAAACCATTGTTGTCCTGTCCACAACCAAACACGAAACCTTGGAGTGATTCCGAGCCAATGGTGAGCAAATCTTTGCTAAGGTATCCCACTGAAAAAGATTGATCGCCATAGGTGGCGGTGTACAGACAAACGTTGGATGAAGTGCACGAAGGACTATTGAGGGTGGCTTTTGTTAACGACGAGCATTGGCTTGCGTCGCACGGCAGACTCTGGTAAGTTCCAGAAGCCGACGGATTGAAACGAGGGCCGACCTGTTCGTGACAGTATACAGCACAAGGCTCGCATTGGATCCATGAGAACGAGCTCCCGGTGTCCATTACCACGAGATGGTTAGTCGTTGGAGTTCCTATGCCAATTCTGGTGTAGTAGTTTCCTATGCCAAGGGACTCGCCAGGGTTGAGAGGAACACTAACGAACGTTCCATCGACTAAGCGTCCTGATTCTGTCAGGTTCTTGTTGGCAAGTCTCGAATTTAAGAACTTTACATGAGCATCGTCGAGGTCGAGTGTCTGCGAGAAAGACAGTTGATCGTCTGATGTCTGAACAGAGTGAGCAAGACTTCGGACATGGTACAGTGGGAGATGTAATGGAGAATTCTTGGACCTGTCAACCTCTACAGATTCAGAATTTGCATATAAAAAGAGTTAATATGTTATACGTCAGCATGACGATGAACGAACATACACACGAAAAGCAGTAAACGACACAAATATAATTATATGGGATTGAAACATTGAACAATAAAGCCAAGGGAACATGCCTTGATGATGAACTTCTCTTATTGAAGATGTTGCAAGCAAGCGAGCAAAAAGCAGAGAAAACAAAAGCAGCTTCATTACTTCAAGCTTCTTACAAATGCTATCTGATGCTGCAACATGTGTGCATGATACTATGGCTTTAAAGGAAAATTATTTGTATCCAAATTCTGTTGAACTGTTATATTCGTTATGATTAAGACACACAAATAATTGAAGATTCTATTATGCAGAAGCAGTAAACATATCTCAAATAATTGGTCCACAATGCATCTTGATTTTCTTATAGGATACTTACTAACCACTAACTAATCTTATTAAGTATATCACAATTGTAATTAATGAAGAATAAAAGAGAATGTAGTACTCACAGGCAAGAGTGTTTCTTTCACATTAATTGTACAAAACTTATCCCTAATTTCATAGGTCCCTTTGATTTGAATGACTCTTACAGTTAATGTAGCCAAAAGTAGGGCTCAAGTTAGTTAAGAATGATCAAATACTAAACTAATCATATACAAGTGAAACTAGGAAGTGTACATTGAGGCATACAAAATTACAGGAGATGCATATCATCAACCTTAACCATTTGATGGCAACTATTTTTTACATGAACATTAAGTACCTCAATTAAACAGTAAGAAAGACCAATACCAACATATATCAGTGGCTTGAAAAACTCAGGGTGCTTAGAAGTGGAGTGAAAAGAGATAATAAACAACAGTGCTGGATACCAACTCCTCAGTGATACCGACGGAACGCATTGCTTTCTGTAGTAGCTGACTTCCCTTGTAAATAATGGGACCGGCGGCGAACACTCTCTTCAATTGTCGAGCTACCTCCCTTCTCAGCACCGTAAACGCTTTTATGAGCTTTATCCAGGAAGCTTCTTCCTTGAGATGCACGATCCTTGACAGCTTCCTCAGCGTCATTTTCTGCTGCCTTCTTCAGCCTTTTGAACCTCTGTTCCTCGTGTAGCTCGGCGTCCATCTGCATCTCCCTCAACTTTGCAGCCCTCTCTTCTTCGGAGAGTTTGACAGGAATTCTGTGTCTGCTATTTGGAACATCCCTAGGTGGCTTACCTGAAGCCACATCATGGCTTCGCCTATCACTGTGAGGCTCGACCCGCCGTTCTGCATCATGATAAGTCCTTGGCTTCTCATAAGAACCAACGTGACTTCTCCTGTCACGAGGTTCGACCCGCCGTTCGGGAGTCACATCTTGGCTTTTCCTGTCACTTTGAGACTCAACCCGCCGTTCGGAAGTCACGTCACGGCTTCTCCTGTCACTTTGAGACTCGACCCGCCGTTCTAAATCATGGTAACTTCTTTGCTTATCAGAAGAACCAACGTGACTTCTCTTGTCACTTCGAGGTTCACCCCGCCCTTCTGAATCGTAATGGCTACTTCTCTTGTCACTTCGAGGTTCACCTCGCCCATCTGAATCGTAATGGCTACTTCTTTTGTCACTTTGAGGTTCACCTCGCCCTTCTGAATCGTAATGGCTACTTCTCTTGTCACTCCGAGGCTCACCCCGCCCTTCTGAATCATAATGGCTCCCCTTACGACTATCTCTTTGTTTCTCCGTAGTCAAAGTGGCAGTTTCACGGTCGGAGTCACTACCTGATGATGAATGCTTGTTGTGTTTAGATTTCTTCCTTTTCTTGGACTTGTGCTTCTTCTCCTTCTTCTCCTTTTTCGATTCCACCTAAAAAGGGACAATTGATTGTAATCAGTTAGTACTTAGCAAAAAAAGGAAGACCATAATCAGTTTTTGATCCAACTGATCCATTAAGATAAATATAGTATGTTCTTCATGTTCGTATTGATGTTTGACAACATAACAGTTAACCAACCTGTCTCAATATTCAAAAGACTACCTGAAGACTCTGAGCGTAAGATTATATATAAAAAGAAGATCCAAAAACGACATGGTCATATCATATTATACACATACTAAAGCAGTTGGAGCAAATATACATAGAAGATGTCTGCCTGTAGAGGAAAACATATTTCAAGGGACTTTGGATCTAATCGACGGCTGAATAAAAGAAAAGAAATTCTTCATCTCTAGTGAATTCCAAATCGACAAAATAAATACATGCAGATGTTCCAACTCATTTCGGGTACTTTACACAGGAAAAAATAAGAATCCTCCTTTAACTAGTAGTTGTGGATCCTGTTCAGGGACAAAAAATACATGTGCAGTCAACTAAACTCTAAAAGTCATATGTTACAGAGCAAAGTCAAATATTTAGTTTTGTTCTAGCCAGATTAGACCTAACAATTTCCCTTCCTCATTTTGATTTATTTTCTTTAACAAAACAGTTGTCACTGACCTCTTGTGATAGTACAATAGAATGACAATTAATCCTACTGTGGGAAAATGAGCAATTCATCTTTATTGTGTGCAATAAAATACCCGCTAATTATGAGTAAGATTATCTTTCCCTGTATAAAATAAAAAAGTACATCCTTAAAACCAACGACTAACATCCCCTGTATTAACATGCACATTAAGTATATCTACCATCTGTTTTAAGAAAACATAACAAATAACCCTTATTTTCTCAATGGCAGTTTCATACTATCCAAAAGTTTTTCTTCACAACTTAAAATACACAGAGGCGCTAATATACTATTAGTAGAAGCTGCAATGAACTTACAGATTTACGAATCATGGCCATTTGGACAGGGTTATTCTTGACACGAGCAAGAGCTTCCTGCTCCCTTTGACGAATCATTAGCAACGGATCTGAATGCAGCTTCCTCCACGTATCGTTTGCTGACTGTGGCTTATCCTCAAACAACGCTCCCGGTACCGACGGTTGCTGCTGCAAATCACAACATTAATCACAACCGTTAACATTCGTTCTAAAATCCCCACACAAGGAAACTAAATCAAATAGTAAGCAACACTCCATACCTTTTCCACGGCGGCAGCTGCTGCTGACGAAGAAGAAGCAGCCACCGTTCCAGGATCAGTTTTCGGCAACGAATCAAGCTCCTTGAAACTCGAACCCCCTTTCCCCACAGCCAATCCCGACTCGTACAAGAAATCCAAACGCTCCTGCCTCCTGGAAACAAATCATTTAATTAGAAAATTAATTAACTCTAAGCCCAACAACAACAACAACTAAATGAAACATAAGTCAATCACGTCGAGGCGGCTACATTAATTCTTCGTCTCCATTCTTTTCTATTGAGAAGGTGTCTAAACAACATCTCGTAATACATTTATCACACAACAGAATAGTAGCCTAAAATCAAACTTACAATCCTACGAGTATACCTCAATTAGCGCATACAACAACCCTAATTTCAAAGTATGGGAGTATTGATTTACAGTCCTTTTTTCCAACAAAATGTCGCTTCCTATAACAACTATTCACATTTTTCGTTGGTCGTCTTCTTCCTCTACACACTTCCCCCTAGATCAAGAATCTCAACGCGTCGTAAGAGTCCAATTACGGTTCTACAATTCACACCACGCTACAAAATTGCAACTTTAGCACTAATGCAATTATACGAGCATAACCCATTCAGCCTATAGAATCCCAATTTAAAGCATCCGAGTAGAATCCAAAGCCTTTTTCTCAAGAAAGCGTTATTCCCTACCCCAACCATTCACATCTTCGTTGCTCGTGTTCGTAACTCTACATGTTTCTCCCTAAAGCAAGAATCTCAACGCGTAGTTACAGTCCAATTACGGTTCTACAATCCCCATTCAAATTAAAAGATTGCAACTTTAGCCCTAATTCAACTATTAGGGTACAGAACCCTAAGCCCAAATTCAATTTAAACACGAGTAGAATTCAATTGAACCAAAGAAATCAATCAGAAAAATACACAAAATCCTAATTTAACGAGGTTGAAACCCTAACAACACTAGGAATCGAATCGAATCGAATCGAATAGAATAGGATTCATTTCAATTGAAAAGGAAAAACTTACGGGATGAGACCAGCTTGTACTTGCAGCTCACGAAACTCGGCCTTCTCCCGCTCCTCGTGGATCTGCTTGCGGAGCTCTTCGAGCTTCTTCTGCTCGGCGTCGTGCTTTTGTTCGGCCTTCCACACGTTCTCGATGTTGCGGAGGGAGCCTGTGTGCCACCCCTTCTTGTTCAAAAATTTCATACCCATTGTTGAAGGATTGGATTGGTTGCAGGTCGGAGGATTTGAGAAGGGAAAGAGACGACGACGATTCTGTTATGTGAAAGTGTATGTTATGTTATGTTATGTTATATTGTTATAATATAATGTATTTATATCGTAAATCCCCGTTAACCCCTTAACGTATACTGTATTTCTCGCTTTGTCCGGTAACGTTTTATAGTTAGCGATGTGCCCTTAATGTGTGAACAAAACATAGACAATGAACGTCTGATCAACGGTTTAGGGGGATTATCTGTACATTGGGGGCACGTTACTAATTTTAAAACATTTGGGGACAAATTGAGAAACAAGTATAGGCTGCAGGAGGCGTAACGGGATTTGTCCAAGTAATTAACTTTTTTCAGTTTCTTATCGTATTTTACCTTAAACCTAATAATGTATGAATTTCAGGGTAAAACTAATTAATTTTTCGCCTTAATTTGTTAAATATTATTGCGTGCATCTCTTGAGGGTACTTTTGTATAGATACTCTATGACGAAGCAACGTAAGTATTATTCACTTTTTCAGATGAAAATGTTGTGAAAAGATATAGTCGTTTATTGAGTTACCATAAACTTGAGTCAAATTTATTTAGTGAGGCTTATCATGTGACGTGGATGTCACGTAGTGATTTATGACATTTTTTAGCCAAATCAATAAAAGTGCTAAGTTAGTAGACGAAAATTATGAGTGTCAAATAATAGTCCAAAAATAAAATAAAGCCAACATTAAGATTTCCTTGTAATGTAAATGCCATGTGGTAATTTCAATGGTACCACATCCTCCCTTCTCATTCTTCTTCAATACTTAAAAATAAGCACGACTTTCTCGGGCTTCGATCAAGAGTCCCGCTTTAGAGCCAAAACTGATTAAAGTGTCAAATTAGTCGACCAAACTATTAAGTATTAAATTAGTGGACCAAAATTGAAGCACAATTAAGTTAGTGGACTGAAATTAGAAATGTCCCCCCACTCACAACGTAATTTTGAAGACACGCAACATTTTTTATTTAACACTTATCTATAGACTTTCAAATATTTCCTTATTAATAGTTGATTTTACTAAACACTATATTATCGAGTAATTAGAGCTAATGTTTATTTATGTGATGGAAATTTCTTATTCTAAAATTACCAGGTTACGATTGAAACTTCGAAACACGTTATTCAAACAAAAACAAGAAGATGCCTCATAAAAAGCGTATACAAACCATAAATGTTCTTTGGTTCAACTAAATACAAAAAATAGTACGACAAAACATTTAAAGTTGAATTTTAATCTCTCAAATAACAATGTTCAAATATTCCAAAACTAAAGGTCTCATGATAGATAAATTTAAATAATGGAAAGAAAATAAGTAATAGATCTACTCTCATGGCGTCTCTTCTCCCAATGATTCAAATTGCTCGATATATAAAGGTAGAAGGAAGGCCAGAACGAATCTAATGGGATAAGAATCTGAGTAGTGTCTTGTGTGTGCAAGTGATAGCAATATAGCATACTTTTCAGTATGACATACTAGGTTTCCGCAATTTCAATATTGGATTTGTAGCGGATCTAGATTTATTTTTGGTCTCGGTAATTCAACTTGGACTCTGACTAAACAGGAATATTATGAGGGTTTCAGGCCACATGGATTCAAGCCGGATCTGGATTTCGTTTGTCTCGTCCTCAAAGTATATATAATATAACCAACTTTCTCAATACCAAAATAGATTGTATAGTAAATAATAAAATGCCTATATATTTGAGCCTTCTTTTTGTGTAAGAGATAATTAATTAAGTAGTGATTTTTTTTATTAAGAGAAGGTTTAAATAATGATAAAGCAAAATTTAACTATAACTATATCCCAACTAAAAATAATATTTATAATGACTTCATTTATATAATTAGTATTAGTATAGATGAACTAGCAAAAAAGCGCACGCGGGGCCGCGTGCAAATTTCTACGTGGTGTAAAGAATATTTTGTGTTTATGTTTACCTGATTTTTTACCGTAATTTATGCGAGAACAAATGAAATGTACCCAATAGTCGAAACTATGAATTATCTACATTCCTAAAATTTTGACATAATTTATTAGAGCCTGTCATTTGGACCGAACTTCTCAATAACCTTGCAACATCTCTTTTTATAGAAACTAAAATAAAATTATTAAAGTTCCAATCACTGTTAAATATAATTATGCTCATAAAAAAAATATTTAAGTGTGAAAAATATTTTAAGTATATCATTATTTACATATAATTGATGTGAGATTAGTAACTTTAAATTTATTTGAGATAATGAAATGATATATATTATGTGAAGCCAGTGATCCAACTAAAAATTAATAACAGTGCAATACGACTTCTTTTCCAAAAAAGAATATATAAACCAAAAGATCTTACAGCACAAAGCTCGATACACCTAAAAAAGAATTAGCAAACAATTACAATAATGCCAAAATTTAAAGACCAAATTCATGTTATACCACAAATTTTAAAAATAAAATAACAAATATTTATTTAGATCAACAATTTGTGTCTTTGCTGTATATTCCACGTTGCTATATATATGTCTTCCGCCAGATAAATGAAATAACACTCGCTTCATCTCTACACTCTGCAAGTGACAGAGTAATTTAAAACCCGTACACATGCTGATAAAAGTGAGAAATGTTATTAGTACTTATAAGCAATTAAATAAATGAAACGCAATAAACTGGAGAGAAGGAATATGTTGTATGATAAGCAGGACAATGTTCTAAAGTTATGAATATTTCTAATATCAAAATGGAGTTTTTTTTTGCTACTTTTAATATTAAAAGCTATTTTTTGCTAACTTTTTCACATAAAAAGAGATTTTATGCCAATTTTTTCACATCCAAAGAGGACTTTTGCTAATTTCTTAACACCGAAATAATTTCTTCTCTAATAGTTAACATCGAAGGGCGTTTTTGCACTAAAATAGTTTTTTTTTTGTTAACATCTTAACATCAAGAGGAGATTTTAACCTATTAAAATAACACTTGAGGTTATCTTTTAATTAAACTTATTATGTAGGCATTTTTTTTAATACTTTCTCTATTTTAGATATATGGGTATCTATTACTATATTAAAAAAACCCAAATCTGAGTATGGGCAGGCAGTTATTTGGTCATTTTTACCAAACGTACCCTTGAAAATTTTTGAACTTCTTTTCGTAAAGAGCAGTTGGGGGCTAAAATAGTCAAATGATCAGAATTTTGGTCAGTTGTCAGACCAATTTTTTATGTTTCCTAATTTGTCCCTACTCAATACCCTTTACAGAAACAAATGATGGCACTACACGGTAGGATCATATTGTAATTTGATCCAAAACTACAACCCCACGTTCTCACGTTCCCTCGAGGTTTTCTATAATTGCTCTGAAGATTACACATTTGATTGTACCCTATTATTCTACTCAAGAAAGACAGTCTGATGTTAACGGGAAATGACAAAGTTGTTGAAGATAAATTGGTCAAAAAAAAATTTGGAAGGTAAACATGATTAAACTTTGGAATTTGTGTATGTAGCGACCTCATTAAATTTTTTTTTTAAAATTTTGTTTAAGGTGTATTTTTCATTTTTTCTTAATCTACATCGACGAATAGTTTTTTTTCAAATCCTATTTGCCATATTTATGAGGGAGAATCGGTAACATAATGTCAGCCTCACAATTAGTCAGGACGCTGATAATTTGTTTCCCAGAGTTGACAATGACTTTTATTTTGTTTTTAGAGTAGTAATTAGGTAAAAACGTCTTAATTCATACACCAGAAAAAGAGTATGGAGTTATGCCTTATATAGCATGATAATTGGTTTGAGGCATTGTTAACCTTATGCAAATGTCTCTGTTTGTTTATAATTTTTGATTAATCACTACAGAAAGGATCTTAACCGTATTACATATGATGGTACATGCACAGATGCACTGCTCTTGCGTGTTGATAAATGTGCTTTAAACAAAGTTTAAGGCTTACAAAAATAGTTTGTTGGTCATTTTCCAAGACTGGAATTATCAATGCCCCATTACGATTTTATTAATTCATTACTTTCCTTTGCTTTTTCTAAGAGTTTTCATCATGTTAGCATAAACACTGCTTTCTTTATTATAGAACTAACACTTTCTAATTGTATTCGTTTTTTTCGAACTTTTTGAAGTTTGGTTTTTTATCAATATTGGATTTGTGCATGTAATAATGATTGTCATAAAATTTCAATTAATTCAGTTATTTATGTTGTGATTTTGTATACTTAATTGTTAGATCCGTGTGAAAACCGATACTTATCGTTGCACAATGCATTTTATTAATATGATTACCTTTTTGTAGAATGCCAATACCATTTCTTACCTTTTCACGTTTACGTATTACATCGGTCAATTTATCCTATAACACCACGTTTGGAAGGCCCAAAGAGACCATATTAATTAAATAGTGTGGCCTTATATAGGGTTTGGTTCGTCAATAACTTCAGCTCAATTACGCCGGGTGCCCGGTATTAGGTGGGCCAGGAGAGCATTTTTAGGCATTAAATTATCATACCTTTCCACCAGCTATATATTATTTAATAGCAAGACATGCATCATGTAATGTGCAGATTAATTAATATACCTTTTATTGGCAATAGTCTTCCAAACGTGTTGTTGGAGAATTACATCGACAACTCGCTCTTTTTCTATTTTAGGTGTCATCCTTAGTATTGCTGCTAAAGTTATTATAACTAAAATTTCAGGGATCTGAAGTTGGGGTGGCTTCAATATGTTAAGAACTTTGGAGAGTTTACATTGTTCCATCTGCTAAGGTTTACCACATTTGGAGAACTGTTTAGCAAAATTCTTTTATTCTTAATATGATAATCTTTGTTAATTTTCATGATTTTAGTTTCACCAAGTAATTGGATTAGGTGTTTCATTTATTGACAAGACATCTAAACACTGTAAAAGAAAATTAACAATATGGTTACCGGCCCATTAAAAGTTATTATGTTTACATTTTCTAGCAGCGATTGACAAAGCCTAAGAACTCATACATGGTTTAAGAAATAAAGAAACTATTCATTGCACGTAAGCCACTTACATATAATCTAATCACAGAAACTCTCAAGTGAGAATGAATAGTTCAATAGTAATATAAGATACTTCACAAATTAAAAATAAGTCAAAACCATTGTTTACAAGACAAGTGGTCATTTTCTTTTTCTTTTTCTTTCTTGGTAAACGAGTGGCAGTCATCCTTATAGAATTGTAATTTTTGTTAGTAACATAAATTTGTCAAATAAAAGTAATAATATGTTAAACCAAATATTAAAAAATCACCTGTCTTACCATTTGAATTGATAATAGTTCATTTAATTGACCTGAAACTTCGTTAAAATCAAAATATTTTTTACATCAAGAAAGAAACTTGCACGCGGTTACCGCGTGCGCCCGGTCGCTAGTGAAGCAAATTTAAAGGGGGAGGGAGGGGGTGAGGGCAGCAGCCCACCCAAGCCCCCCTGGTCTAAAAGAGAATATTAATAATGAAACTATATATGTGTAGGTCAAAAGTCTTGATAGCCAAGACTGGTTTATAAGGGGAAACGGATTAAATCAATACTGAGTAGGTTAAAATTATAATTCAAAACAATGTAATAAAAATCGAAATTGTCCTGAAAGTCTTATCTAGACTCTCATGCTAAGGCCTAAGCTCAAAATTGGTGTGGGTGAATTTCGACCTTGAGACTTAGACTTCTGAATCTTTCTTCATGCTATGATATGCAAACTTTCAATTCTTGAAACTCTGTGTGGGAGACTTTTTGCATCTTAACCACGGAGATTGCCTTGTTATATATCACAAAAAATGTGATAAATTGAATGAGTTCCTCCTTCGTGATGATGGTGGAATGTGATCTTCCGTGTTTTCTCTCTATTTTCTTTTTATGTATACGGGGTAAGGTGTGTGATAAGGGACGCAAGCGAATAGGTTATATGAAAATTGTTCGTATTGAAAATTTAGCTGATTGATGATGATTGCGACTTAGGTCATCATTTTAAAAGTTTCATTACGTAAATTATGTAAAAATCAATAAAATATTTAATGCTATATTATTTGTGATGCGGCTGGACCTTTATAGTAGACCCACGAGACCGGCCCAAATGTTGATGTACGTACTCAGCCGAAGTGTAACCAAAGACTACTTAATTAGTCCACTTCATTGTATTTGTACCAGCTTTACTTTTTTACTTTTAGCAATAATTAGTTATATAATTAACGCTATAATGAAAGTCTATTTACTGACAAATTGGAAAATTAAATGTTACCACAGATTTATCAGTAAATGAATTGTGGGCCAACCTTTAGTAAAGTGAAGTTAAATCCTATAGGCCCCCAGTTTAAGATTGTTCCACAAGAAATAAACGAACAGGTCGAGGTTTTTCTTTCAAACGTTCTTCATGTCAATTTTGCATGCACATATTATATTTTTTGACTTTAGAAAACGTAATCTGCTAATGGAAAACATTTTGGAAACGAAACAAAAGGAAACTTCAAATTCAAAATAATGATTCTACACCTCTGACATGTTGACTGCACGAAAAAGCACACATTTCACGACCCCTCTCCACGGAGAAATTAGATGCTACTCCCAAGAGCAGTTGTCTTTTTCCACTTTCTTACTTTTATACCCTTTTCTCCCTTTTCCCTCATGATTTATGATATTTCATTTATACCTCATACTTTAAAAGTCTCTATTTTTGGTGCCTTAAAAATGGTATCAGAGCATGGTTTATTTATTTTATGTGGTTATTTATTTATTTATTACAACTCTTTATTACCTTATGAGAAGAGTTTTGCAAAAACATGAGTGATCCAGTGATGGATGACATTTGGGATCTCATCATATGGGCTTCTATGAAAGGAAACGCATGTACGAGTATTAAAGGGCGAATTGCCGCCCTAACCAGATACCTTAATTTTCACAAAGGAGAATTGAGGAACCATGATGTTCTACGCTGTAGCATGGAACAAACAAGACAAATATGTCCTATCTAGAGAACCAGACTTGAACAAATCAGACTGGTAGAAATTAGCTTAAAAAAGGCTAACAAACAGAGTTCAATACTAAGCCTATAGAATGTCTGGTATTACACTTGAGCAAGAGCTTCAAATCTTGATAACTAAGTTAGATGACCTAGCTAGTTATAGACCAGACGATCTCCATGCCATTAGAGTCAAATTCATTAGAGTTAATGGTCTCTTGGCAAGTATCGCTAGAATTAATAGATTAATCACTGAACGAAATAACCGTTCTTCATGAGTAATCTAGTTTTGCCAGATTTCCACGAGCTCGTGCCAGATAGCTCCAAGCTATCCCAGGACCTAAGGGAAGTCCAGAAAACAGTTCAAGCATATGGCAATCATCAATACCATGTGCCCGAGCATCTACAGGAAATCAGAGACAAGCTTGAAACCATGTCTCGACGACAGAAGGAGATCTTGGGGAATTTACAAGATATCCAGCAACGAGTCAAGAGCTTGGAATCCATGCCAAGGTCGTCCGAAAGAAGGAAAGTTGGATGATTGCCACCATCTTTCGGGAAGGAGCCTTTATTACATCAAAAAGGCAAAGCAGTCCAGGTCAAAAGAGAGATGACCATGAACGAGAAGCTGGAAGCCCGGATAAGGGGAGAACCTAGCACCAAGTGAAATAATGGCCAGATTCAGGATTGATGATTTCAATTTCGAGGCATTGCAAGACCTTTCAGATCTCGTAGAATCATTTTCAGGTCTCAACCTGGAAAACGTGCAGACGTTTGGTGCTATTGTACCAAGCCAAGGTCCTCTACCAGAACGATCAACAATTACCGAAGGAGCCGGATCTTCCATCCCTAATCCAGGCCCAATTCGGGAAGAGCCAATTCGAGAAGAAGCCATGCCACACCAGCATGACTTTGTTGCGGGAAATATGTACAATCGTATTCCAACTAGAGCAAGAGCCAGAAGGCCAGATGTTCATGGAACACCATACGGGAAATCACAACTCGATCCAATTCACCCGTAAGGACTTATGCTCAATCTGGATACGCTTGATTTCAAGAATCGCAAAGCCTTGATCGATGAATGGGCAGCAGCAATGAGGATTGCGGCGGCGACGCTTGAACTCAACAAGGAAGGATTCATCATGATGTTACAGATGAGTCTCGAAGGTTCGGTCAAGATCGGATGGGAACATGGAACTCCAGAAATTAGAAGTGGGGTCCTATCTGGCGAGTCTCTCAAAGACATCGTCGATAGAATGGCGAGGCTTTTCAAAATCTACTTCATCGGAGAAGGATACTTTGTTGATCCCCAGACCGGAGGAGGTGACCAGGAGAAAGTCAAGAGATACGAACAAGCACTGTATAGCCTGGAGCTACATGACATATGTAGTGTAGATCTATACATCAAGCTGTTCACCGAGTACAGATGGAAGAGCCGGATTACAGAGGACACGGCGCTTCCCCTTTTCTTCGCCAAGATTCCAAGCCCATGGCGAGAAATGTTACTACGTGAATATACTCCTTTGGGGATAGACACGGTGGCTCAAAGGATGTCTTTCCTCAAAGCCAAATTAAGTGAATGGTGCCAGAAGGCAGCAATTCAAAAGAATTTCAAGAGGCTGAAACGAATCAATAAATCAGCCCGGCTTTGCTGCGACGATGATGACGTTCCAACAGTCGTAGGAGCACCGGAGAGACATCAGAAGAAGAAGCATAGGGATCATCTCTATGGGCGAAGAAGCAAGTTTACCATAAGATCTTCGTGGAAACCAAGAAAATGCTGGTCAAAACAGAAGGCCCAAAGTTACAAATCAGGGCAGAGACCAGGACCCAGCCGCGGAAGGACGTTGTCCAGTCAAGGAAGTACCAGCAGACCACCAGTCAGGCGAACTTTCAGGAGAGCACAAACACGTGCTAATGAAATCTTCAAAGATTGTAACTGTTGGACGTGTGGGGCCAAAGGACACATCTCAACGGATTGCCCTGAAAACCAAAAGAGAGGTGTCAGACAGTTCGAGGCTACGCCGGAGTTCGAAGAAGCTGTCTACTTTCAAGACCTTGTTCAGGTATACCGGTTTGAAGATATCCCTTCAGACGAAAGTATATATGAGGAAGACGAAGGACCAGATGAGTCTTCAGAGTCAGAATCAGAATCAGACTGAAGACGAGGAGATCTTCCATCAGGAAGCTCAAGAAGACAGGACAGGATTTTTCTCACAAACCAGCATTTCTCACAAAGCCTTGATGAGAATTATGCGAGAAGATCCAAAGTTGAGAGTCTACGATGGATTCACCATCGGAAAGATGGAAAGAACCTTAGCTCAGCTAAGCTTCAGAAGGAGGAAACATCACATCATCTACAAGGTTACAGCGGGAGAGATTGCTATCCCAATGGAGCTAACCAGTAATGTGATGGAGATGCAGCTAGTTCCTATGAACGAAATCAAAGAGGAACTAAAAAGGCTCAAGCCAGAGGTTGCGCAGAAAATGTCATGGATCCATATCGGAGCCATAAGAATTCTGCTCAAAGCAACGTTCAAAGAAGGAATCAATTCCCCAATTGACATTGCCGTCTTTGATCGAAGGATCCAGAACCTACGAGATGCCTGTCTCGGGGGAATTTCAGGAAATCTATTTGCAGGAAAGGTGGCGACATTCATCTATCCAAAGATCGCCTTTAACCTAGCCGATAAAGATTTCAGTAGAGTCCTAACTCTACATCAGGACTTCAAAAACAAGGAGTTAATGAAGGAAGGAAACCGGCCTTACTCCATTACCTACAACATCTCCTACGCACTCTCAAATACTCACCATTCAGATCTCTTTCAGAGGAATGAGTTTGTTGAGATACCGGAGATCTTTGAGAAGGTCGCACATGCAGTCAGGCCAGATATTTCCAGCCTGTCGCATATTCATGATATGGATTTAATCATTCGCGACCAACCAGTTTTTGGCAAGGATACGAGCCAAATATTTGAGCCCATAACGGTCTCTTTCCGGGAGAATAGGATGCAAAGCCTTACATGGGGAAAGAAACCAATTATGGAGGTTGTGATTGAACCAAAGAAATTCACGACCAAAGGAGAACTCCAATGTCCAGGAGGATGGGGAGAAGTCGAAGTCATCTTCGACACCACCCAAAAAGATAATACGTTACCATGCGACGCACTGTATTATCTAAGGCAGCCATTTGTCGGACGATATCAAGGAAACCTAAAGTTATGAGGACTTGATTTCACTATCAATGGCCGATCAGGAAAGATCCCAGAACAACTTGTTCTAGGAATCGAATTTCTCGAGGATCACAAACCTTGGGAAAAGGTGCCGGAAGGAATGGAGTTTACGGTGGAAGGAAAGAGATACTGACTCAAATGACCACCAGTCCATTCTCAATCTACATCTCGGTAGGGATGTTGTACGAGAAATATCGAGCCGAATACTTTGCAGCGTATATCGACTCAGGAGCAGGAATTTGCACAGCAAAACCAGGAATCTTTCCAGAAGAACTCGGGGAAGAATTTCCAGCAATTGCTGGAAGAGATTTCTCAAAGAAGATTATCATCTTCAGACGAGGAATAAAACAGGCAGAAATTTTAATTGGAGGAGCAGGAGGTACTCCATGGTACAAAGTAAAGACGCCCCCAATTTATTTCCATGATACCGGAGCCGATATCTTGCTCGGCAACAATTTCCTGCAAATATTCAAACGTTTTACGCAGGACAATGAAACAAGGCGTCTTATCCTCACAACTACTTGTGATCATAAGATCCTGGTGCAGAGGTTGACACAGGCGTTTTATCGCAAACTCCTGATTCAATTTCGCAGCAAGCGTGGTGATGAAGGACGACTTCTACACCCAAAAATGAAGGACCAGAGGAAATACGGTAAGGCAATCCTACAGCTCAGGATTGAAAGCCTAGGCGGCCGGAAGATTGAAAGAATCAGAGATGAAACTATCGAAATCCTGAAGGTCAGCCTTGAACCAAGTCTTTACAATGACATCACAAACGAAGAACAAATCTCAATTGAAGATGTCAAAGTTAAGATTCAAAGGAACTACGAAGAGGACCCTCTGGCGTGGTGGAACAAGAATGAACTCAAGGCTACCTTAAGAGTTCAAAAGGGAAAGGAAAACGAGTTGGTCAGATATAGACCCATTCTTATGAACTAAGATGATCGAAAGGATATGCAGATGATTCTTAAGGAACATCTGGATCTGAAGCTCATCTCACAAGGAGTTTCTCCTTATAGCAGTCCGGGGTTCTTAGTCAGGAACCATGGAGAGATCAAGAGAGGAAAACCAAGATTGGTGATCAATTACCAAGGGATCAACAATATCTTGGAATTCGACGGATATTATATCCCGAACCGAGAGCACCTGATCAACTGCGTCCAGAACGCGAAAGTCTTCTCTAAGTTCGACTGCAAATCAGGTTTTTACCAAATCAAGATGGAAGAAGAAAGTAAGAAGTTTACAGCTTTTTCCACATCGCAAGGCCACTATATTTGGAATGTCATGCCAATGGGATTGGCTAATGCACCCCAGATATATCAGAGGAAAATGGATAATCTCTTCAAAGATTATTTCAAATTCATGTTCGTCTACGTCGATGATATTCTTATCGCCTCGAAGAACGTCCAAGACCACATCAAACATTTGGAGATCTTCTCAGATGTTTGTCACAAAGAAGGATTAGTGCTGTCACAAAAGAAGGCAAGAATTCTTACAAGGAAGATCGAATTCCTTGGAGTCGAGATTGACGAGTCATGTATTATCCTCCAAAGTCATTTGGTGGAAAAGGTACGTGATTTTCCCGACAACCTCAAGACGGTTAAACAACTCCAAAGTTTTATGGGGTTAGTTAATTTTGCTGGAATGTTTATTAACAATCTGGCAAGTTACAGGAAAATATTCAGTCCACTGCTTAAAAAGGATGCAGAGTTTAGATGGACGGATGAACACAAGGGAACGGTACAGAAGCTTAAGGCTATCTGTCAAAACCTCCCCAAGCTTGCAATACCAAATGATGATGATGACTTGGTACTTTATACGGATGCAAGCGACCATTGGTGGGCGGCGGTTCTTACCAAAGTCGAGCCAAAGGGTGAAGTGCCATGCAGATACTGTAGCGGCCTCTTTTTAAAAGATGAGGCGGCAAGATGGCACATCAACGAGAAAGAATTATTTGCAGTTCGGAGGGCCTTCAAAAAATGGCCTTTATTCTTACTTGCTAAAAAATTCACACTTAAGATTGATAACACTAGTGTCAAGGCTTTCTTAAAAAATAAGATAGAAAGCAAACCCGAGAAAGGTAGGTTATTAAGATGGCAAGCTGAATGTCAATATTATAATTTTGATGTTCAAATTATCAAATCTCATGAGAATGTTCTTGCAGATTTCTTAACTAGGGATGTAGGTACATGAGGCCGATACCATCCTCACAAGATGGAGACACCACAGAGATAACCTGGACGAGCTCCGCAAGGCGATCGAGGGTCTGGCAATCAATGCTCAGGCCTCTGGTCATGTACAGGAAAGGGACCTTTCTAAGGTTCAAAACTCAATGAAGGCAACTTTATTGGGTAGTACAAGTTTATGGGATAGCCTCACGGTACCCCTATTTCGAGACGCTTCCCTTTCAAAACTGGAAGTGGAAATACAAGCAAATACATACGAGTTTGATGACCCAAGTAAAACTGGACCAGCAGGTGATCCTTTCGAGGAAGACACCCAAGGACAAGCTGATTCGATGGTAGAAATACCTAAAGAATCTACAAGCCAGAAGCAAGCGGATTCAAAGGTAGAAATACCTAAAGAATCGACAAGCCAAAAGCAAGATGATCCAGAGGTAGAAATACCAAAGGAATCAAAAAACACCTCTAAAACTAAAGAGGACGAGGTTAATCTTAGACCCCAGACGGGATCATCTAAGAAAAACAAAAACGAGAAAACCCCACCTTTGATTGAATATCAGAGAACGTGGGAAAGATTGAACACGAGGATGGGACTTGTCCCTGGAAAGACAATTGCAGACTGGTCGGGAAAATATCCAAGGATTTGGATACTACCCAGATCAAAACCCGAGCAGGTACGAGAATGGTTTGATTTTGGCTGTATAGCCTCAATCTTTACCGAATCACCAAGCTTCCCGGAAATTGCCAAATTACCGGAATGGATCCAGAAAAATGTGTATGAAACATGGAAAAACAATCATACACTAGGAAGGGGCGATGTTCTTGAAATGAAGTTCATATCCGCAGCCCCAGAAATCGCAGGAAAGGGGTCTTTACCAAGTTTTCATTTTATCAAAATCCAAAGACCCAATTGGAAAGCCATGGACTACATCAAGCCTCCACCAGAAGGACAGATGTTAGTCGCCCCACTCTCAGAAGATGACGTCTCAACAAGGAGAGCTTGGGGACTCTGGGTCTGTCTCACAGAGATGGACAAAGTCAAGTACGCATTCAAGATTTTCTAGAATAAGGAAAATGGAACGTTCATGCTTAACAGCATGACCAACACCACCACGAGGTTTGTCGAAGCAATGTTCGAAAATAAGCGAAGAACATTGTGGAAGAACGAAATTCCATCGACGGCAGAGACTGGCCGAAAATTCTGCAACATGGCACATGTCGGCCAATGGAAGGAAAGGATCTGTCCAAAGTGTCAAGATCAGAAAGAACCCCTCTTTGGAAAAGGATTCCCGATGAAACGAGAAAAAGGGGAAAACGACAAAGAGGACCATGCGCGACAAGGAAAGATGCCGCGTGGGACAGGAAAATGGACTACCACAGCTGGCAAAGCTAAAGTGGCCATGTGATCAGATCAGGACCATCTCCACTACAACGACATGATGATAAGTGGGGACCATACCACTATCATAGTGGGAAGGTAAAGACAACGAGCTGAGGTGGAAAAGATTCCACTAAAATGACCGGAGGGTCAGGCCACTACGCTAGTGGAAGAAAAAGCATCAGGAAGTAGCTGAAATCCGCGTTTCAAATCCGGATCTTCACCTATAAATACACAAGCTGAAGAAAGCTAAAGGCATCGAACATTTCCCTTAGTTTTCTTATAAACAAGAGAGAAGCATAGTTTGTAATAGTGTGAGCATTTTTCAATTCTGTCAATAAACAAGTGTCTGTAGAATAGTTTTGATTTCGGTTTGAGTGAATGTACGAGAGAGAGTTAGCTACTATGAGTAGCTAAAACCAGTTACTCCTCTCTAAGGAGATATGAGTGTGTTGTAATGAATAAATCTCCACATAAATAAATATAGATCTGCTTTCGCTTGAGTATGTCGAAGTTGAGCTTTTAAATATTCCGTTTTAGTTGCCTTTTACACCCGGAGTAGGAAACGAACCAAGGTTGTGCTGATTACCGTTGAAGGAGCTGTTGCAGAACCATCGGTTGCGATCGAGTGGTTGAGGGCGAGGAGTCTTCGTAAAACCTGGCAGAATACCCGACGGTGGTACGGTCAAAATGAGGTATCTTTTACGGTCATGTTTTATAAGTTCTGTACGGAAGCATGTTGGGCCTGATATGGTCGTAATGGACTATATCCATTGAAAAGAACACTAAAAATAGGAACTATTTAATTTATTGGGGTAAAACTATAATTTCATAAAATTGGCAACCTTTTGCTAGAAAGACAGAAGGATATTTCGGTAAATAAGTCCAAAAAGAGTAGTGCTCTTGTCTCTAGCATCTAAGGTCCCCTCTCCACGAAGCACAACATTGACCAATTTTTTGTGCAAAGACGACGAAAGTTGAAAACATTTTTCGCACCTTACAGAAATGATGGAGTATAAATTACCACACATCACTAATAAGAATCCAACAGACAGAACACTTGACCACGGGTAAATAATGATTCACTGGTCAAATCCTTCCTCGCGACCAGTTCATGTTTCATTAAAAGATTTCATGAGTAGATGACATGGTAAGCTTAAATCCTCATCAGCAAAATATTGAAGATCACATTAACATCCCCTCAAAGTTAGCATGATGTTTGATAATACTGACCGGCAAATTTTTCTCACTTAGATTAGATAAAGGGCAAATTATTTTTTCTGCCCGGTAACTTTCCCTAAATTTGCCTTTTGCCCTTTTTTTTTTGGGCTTTAAAAATGCCCTGTAACTTTAATTTTTTAATTTTTTTCTGCCCGGCGGGCTTTAATCTGGGCTGAGTCGCAGCCCAGTTGACGTGGCTGACTACGTGGCGTACGGACGACCGCCACGTGGCACCACGTCATAAATTTTTATTTTTTTTTAAAAAAAAACATAAAAGTAGACTAAAAAGAAAAAAAATAGAAAAAGAAGAAATAATTATAAAAAAAATTATGTAAGGAATTATAATTTTATAAATTGTAAAAAATATAAAATTGAATTGAAAAAAATAAAGAATATAATTTAATTCCTTTCTATATTTTTCATAATTTATAAAATTATAAAAACAAAAAAATAAAATATTTTTTTTAAAAAAATACAATTCATCAAATCCCCCCCCCCCCCTCATGACCCCCCCTCCCCCCGCCACCCACCACCACCAGCCCCAATTCCCGCCGCCACCCACCATCACCACAACCCCAATTTCCCTCCCCCACCCCCACTCCACCCCCTTCCCCAAACCACACCACCCAGCATCGTCGGGAAATTGGGTGGGGGCGGGGAAGGGGGTGGAGTGGGGGTGGGGGAGGGAAATTGGGGTTGTGGTGATGGTGGGTGGCGGCGGGGAAGGGGGTGGTGGGGAGGGGAATTGGGGTTGTGGTGATGGTGGGTGGCGGGGGAAATTGGGGCTGGTGGTGGTGGGTGACGGGGGAGGGGGGTGGTCACGGGAAGGGAGTGGTGGTGGGGGGGGATGGATGGTGGTTGTGGTGGTGGGTTTTGATGGTGGTGGGTTTTGGTGGTGGTTGTTGTGGTGGTCTTTGGTGGTGGCGGGGTGGGGGGTGTGATGGTGGTGGGGTGGTAGGGAGGGGCTGGGGGGCGGGGGTGATGGGTGGCAGGGAGGGGCTGGGGAGAGGGGGGGGGGGGGGGTTGGGTTTGATGAATTGTTTTTTTTTTATAAATATTTTTTAGTTTTTTGTTTTTATAATTTTGTAAATTATGAAAAATATAGAAAGGAATTAAATTATATTATTTATTTTTTTTCAATTCAATTTTATATTTTTTACAATTTATAAAATTATAATTCTTTACATAATTCATTTTTATAATTATTTCTTCTTTTCTATTTTTTTTTCTTTTTAGTCTAATTTTTTGTTTATTTTTAAAAAAAAAAATCCAACGTGGATCCACGTGGCCATAATCCTAAGGCCACGTGGGATGCCACGTAGACAGGGCTAAGACCCAGCCCAGTTTACAGCCCGCCGGGCAGAAAAAAATTAAAAAAATAAAGTTACAGGACATTTTTGAAGCCCGAAAAAAAAAAGGGCAAAAGCTGAATTTGGGCAAAGTTACCGGGCAGAAAAAATAATTTGCCCTTAGATAAATAAAGGCAGTAAGTCAAAAACTTTCTCGTATTCTAGCTGCTGCATCTGTATGTATCTAGGTCAAGTGAGATGCTTATGTAGATCAACGACCAGACGATGGCCAACTTGTAGAGATACATACTCCTTTCAGCATGGTAGCAGTTAATGAAGCTCAGAGTTATGCCTTTTACGAGGATCAGCCTTCCTAGTCTTAATTACTCCTCATGAGGAAATAGTGTTGGATGACTATATATATACTTTCTAAAACGAGTAATGTCTCGATGTCGATGATACTTCTTGGTTTGGTCACTATATATAGTCAGAAAGTAGCTGTAACAAAAACCAACCTAGAAAGCCAAAAGAAAACGAATTTGAGCCCCCCAAAAAATTGTGTCAATGCGATGTTCTTGGGCAGGGCAGGGCCAGGGGCCAACATTCCACAAACACTTACCTATCCCACGACTAAGGTTGAATCCTGAAACTTTGTTAAGAGCCATGAAGCTAGCTACTATCCTGAACAATAAAGCCACCATGCATTGCACTTTCCATATACCCCTCCCTCTTATTAAATTCAAACAATTCCACCCACTGCCTCAAGTGAATTCCATTATATTCAAAGCAAAACAAAGGTCTTCTAAGTTTTTTGTCAATACACATGTTACAAACTCAGTTTGCATCTGGCACTATATTTACACTGTATTCTAATACAGACCCAGTAGAGCTTCCCCCAAAAGAGCTGCTCACAGTCAGTCAACCTTATTTGAGAAAACTCAAAATCTGAAGTGAAAAGAATTTTATGCCAGAAAAAACACCATCCACTGAAGTGCGATGATAAGTTATATAACTAGACCTCACACATAATTTCTTTCTACATTTTCTTGTTCACAACTCAAATATACACACACACACTGATTTCAAGAGCAATGAAATTAAACTCAAAGCATGATAAATAATAATGTGCTAGCATAGCATATACACTGTGAAATTAGAGTCCTATATTAAATATGTTCACATGCATAGTACAGTTTCCAAATTATTTTCTCATGAAGTGAAACATACACGTTGATTGGTTACATATTAATAAAAGTAAGCTCGATGACATAATTAATACTAGTTGTTCAAGAGAAAAGAATAAAATCTTTTTCTCCAGCGGATGGTGCATACTAGCTGTTAGATTTAGGATTCATCTCTATGAAACAAACGATTATTTCAAGAAACACAAAAAGACCAGCCATGCTGGCAGCAAACAGAATAAGGATCTACTTCACCTCCTCTGCTAATGCACAAGAAGGCTCACATTTGCAGGACTCTTCAGCACAATAACATTAGTACATGATCAAACTTGTGCACATTAATCGATCCTAAGAATCCTAGCAGTTGTACTGTCATCAAAGAACAACAAAATATGGTATAACGTACCTTTCCCCCCTCATTAATGCCCATCTTCTTCGTTTACATACTTTGCTCTACGCGGTCGCCCATCGGGCCAACTATAATCCCTTCGACGATGATTTGACAAAGGGAAAACGAGAAACGTGAGTTGAACACCCAAAGATTGGATTAACTTAAAGCTTTTGTTTTTCCTACTTTAAGAAAGTGATGGTCCTTAACAATTATCAGTCAGATAGTTCAGCATTAAAGTAAACGAAATTGAAGAAACATATATCTGTGAGAAACCAAACATCTATTTTGGTTAAAAAGTATTAAAGTATGAAGCATTTCTAGAATAATCTATAGTATTCTAAATATATCTAAATAATTGTAATAATAATATGGATGAATCTAGAGTAGTCCACACTACACTAGTTAAAGAATATTCATAGGAATATTCTAGGAATCTATCTAGAAAAATCTAGCAAATACTAATCTAGAATAATGTAATGGGAGAGTTCTAGATACCTCCTCCCACACCTATAAAGACACCCCTTTGGGTGATCTTGTAAACCAATCCAAAAACACTTAAGCAATACATTCTAAAGATTTTGGAGATAAGCACTCCATATTCTAAACACTCTAAATACTTCATATTCCCCACTACATCTAAAATACCTTCTCCTCCACTATCCACATAAACACAAATACAAATCTTCACTATCCTACAAAATTCTATCATATATAAATCTCCTATTTTCTAACAAGTGGTATCAGAGCTTGTTCGATCTAGAACGGGCGTCATGGCTAATCCTCGCATTATGGAATCAACTCCATTGTTCAATGGAGAAAACTACGACTATTGGAGCATTCGGATGAAGACATACCTCGAGTCTCAAGATCTATGGGATGTTGTTGAAGAAGACATTATTATTCAAGATGGTGCCGAGTCTTCGACAAGTGAGGTAAGTTCCAAGAAACTAAGACGCCAAAATGCTAGAGCTCTTTCTATAATTCAACAAGGCATTAGTGAATCTATATTTCCAAGAATAAGAAATGCCACCACTGCAAAGCAAGATTGGAACACCTTAAAAGAAGAATTCCAAGGTAATGCTAAGGTGAGAACTATTAAATTACAAGGCTTGAGAAGAGATCTAGAAAATCTTAAAATGAAAGATTCGGAGCTTGCCAAGGATTATTGTTCAAAACTTATGGAGATCGTCACCCAAATGAGAGCTTATGGAGACAACATTTCCGATGAAAGAATTGTCAAAAAGATCTTGATCAGTCTTCCTGAGAAATACGATCCCATCGTAGCCGCTATTGAGCAGTCGAAGGACCTATCAACAATGACGGTCACGGAATTAATGGGCTCCCTACAAGCACATGAGCTAAGGATGAATAGGCGACATGAAGACTCACTTGAGAGTGCCTTTCAATCAAAGCTCAACATCAAAAACAAGAAATCAAGAAACGAAGGAGGCTCGAGAGAATGGCAACAAGAAGAAAAGCGCGAGGAGACCAAAGGTGAGTTCCCCCCTTGCCGAATATGCAAGAAAACTAATCACCTAGAAAAAGATTGCTACCATCGAGGAAAGCCACAATGTAAAAATTGTAAGAAGTTTGGGCATGTGGAGAGAAATTGTCGATTGAAGAAGAATCATCAAGCCAACTACTAAGAAGATCAACATGAGAAGGAACATATCTTCTATGCATGTCAATCTGCAATCGAGGAGAAAGAAGAAGATTGGTACATCGATAGTGGGTGTAGCAATCACATGGCATCCTACGAGAGGATCTTCTGTGATCTAGACACATCGATCAAGAGTAAAGTTAAGATGGGCAATGGAGAATTGGTGGAGACGAAAGGTAAAGGTACGGTCGCCATCGAAACAAGAAAAGGTACGCGTTTTATCAAAGACGTACTCCTAG
Organism: Linaria vulgaris; assembly: GCA_948329865.1. Lineage (NCBI taxonomy): Eukaryota > Viridiplantae > Streptophyta > Magnoliopsida > Lamiales > Plantaginaceae > Linaria > Linaria vulgaris. Next base: position 117,367,925 of record OX415252.1, read on the forward strand.
TACCTAGTCTTGATCAAAATCTATTAAGTGTTGGCCAAATGATGGAGAACGGATATTCGCTTCATTTTGAGGGGGAGTCGTGTCGAATTCATGACTTGAAAAATAATGTGGAGGTTGCTGAAGTGAAAATGGGAAGAAACAGAAACTTTCCTATTCACTGGCAATATTTGAAACATAAAGTCATGGTAGCAAAACTTGACGACACAAGCTTATGGCATCGGAGATTTGGACATTTTAATCTCAATGCCATACGACTACTTCATCATAAGAAAATGATGAGAGACCTCCCACTTATAAACGAGAAGGAGAATGTTTGCGAAGGGTGCATGCTCGGAAAGCAACATAGGCAACCATTTCCAACGGAGAAAGCATGGCGAGCAACACAAATATTGGAGCTTGTCCACACCGACGTATGCGGCCCAATACGAACACCTTCCCTAAGTCAAAACAGGTACTTCATCCTCTTCATAGATGACTATACAAGAATGACTTGGGTATATTTCTTTAAAGAGAAATCAGAAGTATTTGGAATCTTCAAGAGATTCAAGAACTTTGTTGAGAAACAAAGCGGTCACAAGATTAAAAAGTTAAGAAGTGATCGTGGTATGGAGTACAACTCTAAAGAGTTTGACAAGTTCTGTGAAGATGAAGGCATGGAGCACCAACTAACAGTTGCCTACACTCCACAACAAAATGGAGTCTCGGAAAGGAAGAATCGAACGGTGATGGAGATGGCAAGATCCATGCTCGCTGAAAAAGGATTGCCAAAGATGTTTTGGGCAGAAGCTGTCTACACCTCGGTCTATCTACTTAACCGGTGTCCAACAAAAGCAGTACTCAACAAGACGCCAATTGAAGCTTGGTCTGGACAGAAGCCATCCGCCAAACATCTTAGGTCTTTGGATGTATATGCTATGTCCACATTCCATCCGTAAGGAGACACAAGTTAGAAGACAAGACGGAGAAAGGTATATTCCTCGGCTATAGCTCTCAGTCAAAAGGTTACAGAATTTACAATCTAGAGACTAAGAAGCTTGTTACGAGTCGAGATGTTGAGTTCGACGAGCAAGCGGCCTGGAACTGGGAGACGGAGAATATAGAGATGAGATTGATATCCACCCCAATGGAGGAAGAAGAAGGTGCGAGAGACAATGACGAGGATGACGAACAAAATTCAGGTACGACTCCTATATCCTCTTCAGAAACTAATACTCCAAGACAAAGCTATTCATCACCAGAATCTTCGCCACTAAGGATGAGGTCCTTAAGTGATATATACGAAACTTGCAACTTTACTGTCTTGGAACCACCTAACTACGAAGTAGCATCTAAAGAAAAAGTATGGGTTAAAGCTATGGAGGAAGAGATAAAGATGATTGAGAAGAATAAAACTTGGGAGTTGGTTGATCATCCAAAAGATAAAGAAGTAATTGGAGTCAAGTGGGTCTACAAGACAAAGTTGAATCCTGGTGGTTCTATACAAAAGCATAAGGCAAGGCTTGTAGCCAAAGGATACGCTCAACTACCGGGGATCGACTACACAGAGACATTCGCCCCAGTTGCTCGGTTGGATACGATAAGAGCACTCATTGCTCTTGCCGCACAAAAACAATGGAAAATCTTCCAACTTGATGTGAAGTCAGCTTTTCTAAATGGAGAGCTACAAGAAGAAGTATACGTCGAGCAACCTGAAGGATTTATAACGAAAGAAGGAAAAGTATTACGACTCAAGAAAGCACTATACGGGCTCAAGCAAGCACCTCGAGCCTGGTATAGCAAGATCGATGGATATTTTATCGACCAAGGATTCAGGAGGAGCAAAAATGAGCCAACTCTCTACATAAAGTCCCAAGGTAACACCAATATACTCATCATCTCTCTTTATGTTGATGACTTAATCGTCACAGGGAATGATATTAAGCTAATTGAAGAATTCAAGAAAGACATGATGAACATATTTGAGATGAGTGACTTGGGATTGATGCACTACGTTCTTGGAATGGAGATAAGCCAAGAAGAAGAAGGTATCTTCTTATCACAAAAGAAGTATAGCGAGGATATGTTGAAGAAATTTAAGATGGAAGAATGCAAACCCGTTGCTACTCCATTGGTTCCGAATGAGAAGTTAAAGAAAGAAGATGGAATGAAGCAAGTAGATGCATCCATCTATCGTAGCCTAATTGGAAGTCTACTATACTTAACAGCTACGAGTCCCGACATCATGTACGTGACAAGTTTGCTATCAAGATTCATGCAGAGCCCAAGCCAAACACATTTTGGAGCTGCAAAGAGACTCCTCAGATATCTGCAAGGAACAAAGACTTTCGGTATATGGTATAAACCAAGCTCAGAAGGAAACCTTTCAGGCTTCACTGATAGTGATTGGGCAGGATCTATGGATGATATGAAGAGCACGTCCGGGTACGCGTTCAAGCTTGGCTCAAGTATAATATCATGGGGTTCAAAGAAACAAGAGTCTGTTGCACAATCATCAGCCGAAGCATAATACGTTGCAGCAGCAGGAGCAGCTTGTCAAGCTATATGGCTAAGAAGAATACTTGAAGACATGGGACAGCCACAAAACAGGCCTACGGAGATCTACTCTGATAGTAAATCAGCTATAGCAAAGGCCAAGAATCCAGTTCAACACAATCGAACGAAGCACATTGCTATCAAGTATCACTTCATAAGAGAAGTCCAAGCAAGTGGAGATATTGAGATGAAGTATTGCCCCCACGGAAGAACAACAAGTCGATATCTTCACGAAAGCACTTTTAAGAGATCGATTTCAACTGCTAAGGAGTATGCTTGGAGTATCCGAGAAATGCTTCAAGGGGGAGTATTAAAGTATGAAGCATTTCTAGAATAATCTATAGTATTCTAAATATATCTAAATAATTGCAATAATAATATGGATGAATCTAGAGTAGTCCACACTACACTAGTTAAAGAATATTCATAGGAATATTCTAGGAATCTATCTAGAAAAATCTAGCAAATACTAATCTAGAATAATGTAATGGGAGAGTTCTAGATACCTCCTCCCACACCTATAAATACACCCCTTTGGGTGATCTTGTAAACCAATCCAAAAACACTTAAGCAATACATTCTAAAGATTTTGGAGATAAGTACTCCATATTCTAAACACTCTAAATACTTCATATTCCCCACTACATCAAAAATACATTCTCCTCCACTATCCACATAAACACAAATACAAATCTTCACCATCCTACAAAATTCTATCATACATAAATCTCCTATTTTCTAACAAAAAGCATGTAAAAATCATTATTCTATCGGTCATAACAACATTTTCTAAAAAAAAAACAATAACACAACATGGAAAAGCCATTGATCTACAAGCTTGCATGTAACTGGAGAAGAAACTATTACTTGCTGATTAAATGATGGTTCATGTCAGCTTCAGAAAAAGAAATGTATATAATCAATTATTCAATCAGACAGAATTGGCATTCTTATGAATAACACCTCACCTTTCATTCGAGATCTTGTTTTCCTTCTTTTTGTCATGCCTTGATACTTCTCGAGAACCACGAAGGGAAACAAGGCTTTCCACGCAAAGTTCAGAATGATACACAAAAGGCTCGACATGAACAAACACATGTTTTATACTTTCCTTTTTCTAAATCATACCATGCAACCCTTTTTTATGTTCCCAATTCAACAAAACTCTCTGACCATATTCTTTTGAATACAGTAGTGGCTTCACAACATCACAGGGGAACTCCTCAGGCCATGTAACCGTCAACAATTTGGTCCAACAATCTTTCAGCACCCAAATGGTAACACCAGACGTGCTCCGACAAACCAACAACGATAGATGCCCACCTAACTTCTCCAAGTCCACATGCACATCTATCCCACGTGGCAATGTCATCTCATGATGAATCTCAGACTCGACATCGAAACCCATGAGAGCCCTTTTGACAGGACCCTCCACTAGAGCATGCATACATCTTCCCATTAATGTGCACATTTCATTCCAGTTTTTTAGCATAAGATGTGGCAACATATAAGGAAAATCAACTATACGCCTCCACGAGTTAGTTCGATTTTAAACTGTACATCTCGATCTGTCTTTGCAACCATCCAAACATTGTTATCTTTTCTCCTAATCTCTACAATCCTAATTAACAATTCGATAGTCTTCTTTCTTCAAAACATAGCAAAGTGCGTACGCACATTCCCTAAAACTAAAACTGAATAGTACGGGACGGTGCTTTCTGGAAACACCATGTACTCGGGTTCCACAACACGACAAGAACCAAACCATTGCACGAGCTGTAGACTGAGTTGCGGCTGTTGTATTGGAACGGAGTATTAAAAACTTGAAGAAGTTTGTCTGGTAAATCCAAATCAATGAAATATACACCATGGCCTACAAGAAGCAACCTAGCTATGGTTTATACTCGACGGACGTAGAAGCCTTTTGCAAGTGTGTTCCAGAGAATGTAGCGCTGTCGTCGATTAAAAGATGCCAAGATTTACTGACACGCAACGGCACCGTTTTAGCTCTTTAACTGCGAGCCGACTGAGATGAGAATCTCTTCCATCATTTCAGAGTTAGTTTAAAGTTTGGAACTCCATCGTTTGATTTTATGTTTTCAGTGTGATTTAAAAATGGTTTATTGGAGAAGAAATGAAGCTCGTGCGGCGGCGCTAACCACTGGCAACGGTGGCGCGTGGTGGTGGTGGAAATGAAAGGAACATCTTTTGTTGTGAGAAGTGATACTCTGTTTTTCTTTTTTGTAATCGAAATTTAGGTACATACGTGTGTGCATGGGGAGAGGATCCTCTGTCCCACAAATTGTCTCACTTTTATGTCCCATCTTCTATTAGTAGTTAGTTTAACATTTATTGCATTTTAATTAATCCTTTTCACTTTTAATGGCAAAAATTATTCTCTCTCCTCTCTCCTTTCACTTCTCTCACGTCCACCTCTCTCCTCTCTTTTCTCTCTCTTTGGGTTTTTTATTTATTTATTTAACTCTTACTAAAGTCTAGTTACACTTAATATCTTAAGTAACTAAACTAAAAAACAAATTACAGACAAAGCAATTCTCCTAATTACATGAAAAAAAAATACATTTCCTCTTGCACCCCCTTCTAATTAAGGTTCTAGTTATTTACTTCTGCCAAGTTGTTGATTTTATGCATTTTCTTAAAATAATACCCGGATGCATGGTTTTCTCTTTATATATATATGTGTGTGTGTGTGTTTTTCTTTTATATTAAAATCACTGTAAACCAAATTTATGTTGAAAATCACATGATATAATCGATAAAACTAAAATTTGAATATAATTATTAAAATTGAATAAGACAATAATTACAATTATCAACATAATTACTGAGTGTATAAATTAACTATGAAGTGTCTATTGAAGAACATATATATACACCACATGTACATAAATACAAATAAAATATGTAAAAAATATATGATAATTGTACAATGACGTAATGAACTAAAGATCAACAAATAAAATAGGCATACAAGAAAGAAGAAGAGTCACATCCTTTTCACTTCTCTTATTTATTATAATTTTTTGGTGATATTAATACTATTAATAACGATCATAATAATAGTTACAATACATAAAATACCATTTTTTTGTTTGGTTCATAACAAAAAATTAATTTGAATGGTGTGAGGAATGCAAAAGAAGAACAGATCACTAGTTAAAATTCATATGAAAATAAAAAAAATATTCATCAAGTATTCATAGTAGATATAATTGGATTTTATATCTTAATACATGAAAAGAAGATATATTTAGAGGTATTTAATTATCATTTATATTATATTATTTCTGGATGAACACCTTTTTAATTACTTATTCGTTCTCACATACATAGATCGAAGTTTTTTTTTTTAACGAAAGGTACATAAACGATTTTGGCTCTAGCAAAACAAAATACACAAGTATTTTTAAAGTTATTTGCAATGACACTTTTTACGATTTTTTCGGAAATTGTCGATAAGATCTCGAAATATTGTGAAAAGTTTCTAATATTTGACAGACAGAAACATATTCTCGAAACGAAACTCTAATTCATGCCCACACATATGATTTGGAGTTTGAAAAGCTCTTACATTATGATACATAAAAAGTCAAACTAAAGATTTAATTTTTGGAAGTCTGAATTATTTTATTAAAAATGATGATATTTTATAAAATAATTTTGTATATAGATTATGTTGATGGATTTGTGTGAAAAGCTCTTCAATTTCTTTGTGAAAATTACCAAAGTAAAATTCTTGATAATGTTGAGAAGATAAGAGAAAAAAAAAAAAAAATAAGAGAGAGAGGGGGGAGAGAGGTGGACGTGAGTGAGAGAGAATGAGGAGAGAGGAGAGAGAATAATTCTCTTATCATTAATTAAAATATGATTAATGTTAAATTAATTATTAATAGAAAGTGAGACAAAAAGTGAGACAAATTGTGGGATAGAGGATCCTCTCCCGTGTGTATGTGTGTGTGTTGAAGGGGAGAGGATCCTCTATTCCACTTGGTGTCCCATTTTGTGTCCCACTTTCTACTATTAGTATCTACTATCTAATTAAATTGTAGCTCATTAAATGAAAACAAATTTTTTTCTCTCTTCTTTCCTCTCCCTCTCTCTCTTCCGTTCACTTCTCTCTCTCTCTCTCACACACACATTAAATAAGAAAATAATTTCTCTCTACTTTTTAACTTTAAATTTCTCTTGTTGTGTTTTGAATTGTATGTCTAATGTACAAAATTTATTCACCAAAATTACTAGTTTATTTATAAAAATTAGTTATAGATTTTGTAATATTATTATAGATTAATAGTATTAATTAAGAGTAATGATGTACACGGAGCAATTATCTTTTATATGCTTAACAAAGTTTGCTTATTTTTTATATACCAATATCTTTTTCCAATTCCACAATATTTTCAAGTTGATTATTTCCAAATCAAACAATTTGGATAGAATCTTGACTACAAGATGAGAAATTTTGTAATCTTTGATAAATTTTTGTATCTTTAAGATAGCATCTAGTAACTTGTTTCCCAAATATTGAATACTTTATTTCCTAAAATAAAATAAAGAATTGAATGATTATCCCATGATTTGCTTACTTTTGGTATTTTTATTGAGTAATGTACACTACTATTTCCATTTGTCTCTTTAAAACTAAATGAGCTTAGCTGTTAATATGTTATATTTTAAGAAGAATAGAAACATCACAATATATTAAAATAATCCTATTGTGTATTGAAATTGTTTTATATTCTTGAAATATATTAAATTTGATACATGAGCGGACAAATTCATATTAAAAATGAAATAAATTCGTGCCAGCATTTATCAAATAGAAAAGATGCATAGATATTATATATAGCATTTTACAATTAAAACTCTATTCCATAGTTGACGGAAATCCTGCAAATAAAGTAGCCAAGAATATAGAAAATCAAAGATAAATTAAAAGGTATCTATAATAGTGGAATAAAAGAATAAGTTAGGAAGAAGATACTAGAAAATATCCATAAAGAATGAACTTGCCTCAAAATATTATACTAAATAATAATAAGGTAGGAAGAAGTTCAAATCGTGTTGAGTACAGTTGTAAAATTAGAAATTAAGATCACTGATTACATTGATTTAGATTGTGCACAAAGTTGAGAAAATACTTAAATTGCTCTGGGATAACATAATTTTTTTTTGCAGCTAGGACGACATGGCTAAGAATTTTCACACAACTATAGTAAGCATAAATTTTAAAACAAAACGTAGATTTTTGATACGAACACGAGTCATTAAGAATTGAATATATTTTTTTGCATCACATTAACAATAAGAAAGTTAACTAGAATATCTATGAACTCTATTTCTCTATATAAAATTGGTATGTTCGTCTTGAAAAGTTTGTATAGATATATACACATCTCAACAAGCATTTTTTTTGTGTGTTGATATAATAAACAAAGTTTGGCAAAACTAAATAGATAAAGTCATTTTTAGGAAAGAAAGTGTGTGTGAGAGAGAACGGGACATAAGAGATAGGGAGAGGAAAGAGGAGAGAATATTTTATTTTTTAATTTAATGAGTTACAATTTAATTATCACTAATTGCTACTAATAGTAGAAAGTGGGACACAAAAGTGGGACATAAAGTGGGATAGAGGATCATCTCCCGTGTTGAGGTCAAGTCAATTTTGACTGTACGGCATTGAGAAATTCTGGATTTGAGATTATGATTTTTTTAAGAAATGGAATAATAATATTTGGTCGAGATCAAAGTTTAACAACTACTTATATATATTTGTTAAAAAAATTGAACACTTGATAAAGTTTGGGTAATTGATTGTATTGAAAAGGTAAAAACGGATTATGCATGGGAATGATAAATGTTTATGGGTATAGAATAGAGAGTATTGTTGCTTTTGGAACACAAATGTCAAGCTGACCAAAATACCCTCAATAAGTTGAAGAAGAGACAAAAACACTTAAATTCAGCATTCATTCTAGTATGATTAAAAATCACTAGAAAACCTCCCTAAATTTAATGCAAACTGACCATACTTTCTCTAAGAAAATCAAGACCAAATTATTAGTATAAGGTGCACTCGCAAACACCTTATATAATATAATACACACATACATACTCCAAACACATCAGAACACAAACACTAAACAAGTTATGAGTTTCTTAGTATGTTCAATGGACATGTGGAGTGAATTAATTACCTTTATGAAAGAGAATCAACATTGGAATTATAAAGGCATGTAACTATGTTTCAAATGTCTAAGCTCCATACATTTTGCAATGTTGCTATAGAAACTTCATACCTGTAAATCCGGAAATGTCACTCAAACATATCGTTATAGACAATGAAAAAGCTACGAGACGGCGGCTATTGCTCTCTAAAAGTCCCATTCCACACTCTACTACATACATAAAGAATTAAGACCACGTATTTAAAAAAGGCTCAAAGACAAACCGGTGAACGTAAACTACGCAATAATCCTCGTTCAAGATTCCAACCGGATACCAAATAACTTCCAAGCCACAGTAATGAGAAAGTAATGACAAAGTATGACGCCACGAGATGGGAAAAGATCACATTTGCTTCAACATGTTGGATACTTAGTAAAAATTACTTCCAAGCAAACCAAACCAATACTTGTTAATTCATGCATTGAAAAAACCCGAAAACTAGATATACGAGATCAACAACCACCTTCTCCATCCCCTCAAAATCCAAAAAAAAAAAAAAAAGAATAGCATCAATGAAGAACAGAACAACAGGGCACAAGTAAGAAAAGTCAAATTGAAGCAAATCCAAAATATGGAAATCCTCATCCAATCTTGTTTTGAGCACTTCTCCAAGCCAAATTGTTGTTAAATAACATTAAAAATCACCACAAGTAAACACCAATAACATCAAATAACATTAAAAATCAAATCTTTATGCAATAAATCAAATCTAACACACACCATATTACTCATAAAAACTTCTCATCGAGCTCCCTGAAGGTGATGAATCAGTCACTCCTTTTTGCAATTTCAAGTCGACCCATTTTCAGATTTCCCGCTTAAAATCTTTTTCAATGACCCACAAAGAGAGATTTAAATATTTACACTCCTACCCACCCCACCCCGCCCCACCCCATACCAAAGATTCACATGTGCCTAATATATATTTTGTGTTATTTATATATAAGCGAGAATGGGACAGATTTTGGGGGTGGGGGGTGGGGAGGGTGGGGAACAAATATCTCTTTTTGTAAGTCTTATGATATTATAACGTTACAAAAAACGCACTTATCATTTTAGTTTATTTAGAAAGAAGTAATCCACTTTTACTTTTTTCCTCTAATTACAATGTACTTCACTAATATATTAAGTATTAACTCACGCACACATATATTTAGGGAAAAAGAGGTTTGGGTTTTGAACTATACCACTCAAGATAAATAGGCTTCAAGTTCTATTTTCCCCTTTTTTGTTGTTTTGCAAATTAATTTAAGAAGACTTTAATCGACATATTTTACCATCCAAATATGATGAACCAATTATATGTTTCAGGAAAAGAAGATAAGCCATTATATTTTTTCCAGATGTTCTTAAATTTTGTTGCTGCATGCAAATAGTTTTAAATTTTATTTTGCATGTATTGGGGGCTCACACACTGGATCATTCTCTGTTTATACTTGCATTGTTAAAAATATTTCTTAGGATATTGTTTGGTAGTTGCCAATAATTATCCAGGACATAAGCGTATTCCTATTTTATCTAAATCTATAATTATACTGTGCTAGAAAAGAAAATAATATTTGTTTACAGCACGATTTGTAGACAATATAGGACTCTACACAAGTTAGTAACTTAACTATCTGGAAACTGAAATACTTCTAAAGAGACTAGCGCGGAAGTACAAGCCGTCGTTGTCCATGCTCCACATGTTCCTTATTCTTATCGTTCCTGTTTCTCCGGTCAAGCGACTCTCTTTTTCTCCCATCCCGATTCTTAACTTCATGGCAATCAGCGCGCTTGCTGTTATGCGTGTCATGCTCACCTTTATCATCTCCTCTCCGTTTCTTAGGTTTTAGACTTCTATCAACATCGTCATCAAACACCATTTCACACCTTAAAAAAAACTGTAAGAATTTCGCAAGGCAGGTATGAATAACGTCCTTGATCAAAAAGTTCAGATTACTACCTCGCGTTGCTATCTCCACCACGTTGAGGATTACTACACATACTTCGAACGTTGTCTGTGCGAGGTAGAATTCACATGGCAGTTCTTTGCAATGTGAGCCAAAGAGCCACATTTGAAGCATCCTCCTCCTCCTACGAAAACAAATGGCAAACAATCACAAACTTAGATTGCAGAGACTTTCATATGCTCTCAGAAATTACTTCTACTTTAGATGAAATAGCAAAAACTAGCTTAGTCGTGTAGGTTACAATCGCTGCATTTTCCACACATTAACCGCCATACGTCCTTTAATAATACCTAAAAATAGAATAAAACTCACCTTGACCCGTGCGTCTATACTGTGACCACAGCTTAGCGACACTTTGACAAAAATCAACATGTATACGTCTATCGTCAATGAGAACGCAGTCCATCTGCAATGAGCAATGTACAATTAAGAGTTACTTACGTATTCCGACATAAAATGTAAAGCACCATAAGGAAATTTAACAAAAAGTCAAACAAACACTCTACACACATCAGAATTCCTCCCTCCCTTCCCATAAAAAGAACATCAGCATGCCTCTTAGCTAAAAAGATTAGCACCAATTCCCAATGCCTTAATATTCATTGAGATGAAATCCTACTCTTAGTCAAAGGATCAGAAAGTATATATGCTTATCGACATGAACAGTAACTTATCATCAAGACTTCTAATTATTAGAGGCTAAATATTTCAAATTCAGAAAAAGCAATCCATTGGCACAACGGACATGAGCGATCCAGATTTTTTAAAATATTTTGTAACTTCCTTCTTCGTCGACAAACTTAGGCTTGGAAAATCATATTACGTAATGTTGTTCTGTTTCCAAATATGTTAACGTACAGCGTAGGAGTACTGCAGCATAACTGTTGTGCAGAACTCAACTGAATCACAAACATCAAATTCATCATAGACACAGACTCCAAAGATGGTTATCTAGTTAAGCTGTTTAACCAAAGGGACACACAGTTAAATGGAGAATAGCAAGTCATATGTCAAAAGACAGAGATTCTACTTCACAGGCATAATTGATAGTTATGAAACATACCTTAAAATATGCTTGTTCACAAGCAGATCTCTTCTCAAATTCTGACAAAAAGAAACGGGATGAAGTACGAAAACAATAAAAACATAATCAACATGAGAAACAAATATGAAATTAGACAAAAATAATACAGATTCATGAAGAAGCTGTCTTAAAACCAGGCAGTCATCAATTGGAAAATTACGCTTGTTTCCATTCTTGTCTTTGTATGACAACTGGAAAATTTGACTCTTTTGGACCATATGTCAGTGTGTGTTAATTCAACTCCTCCACTTCGAAAAAGTTGTAGGAAAAGTAGATTCAACAAATATGCTAATTTTTAACATCCTCCACGGGTGAAGGATTAATACTATATCACATGACTGTTTTCCTTTCTCTTTGCCCTCGCGACAGTAAGCAAAGTCTAAAAGTAATTGTACAAGAAAAGAAACGCACCAATAAAAGCGTAACACAAGCTCTCTCCACTTTTACGATCTCTGATAATCTCGGCCCTGTGAACATCATTAGTAATGTGATAAGCATAGGGAAACACTATTAACACATAGATAGACAAGAAGGTAAAGATATCCTAGAACTGTAAAACTCACCGTGTTACAGGTCCAAACCTTGAAAATATCGTGTGCAACTCTCCATCCTACAAAAAGAAGAAGCGTGATAATTACAACATGTAACTGATGCCACACCTAAAGAGCAGAAGAGTTCACATCCACCACGTACATTAAAGCAGATCAAAAGTGAAAAATCACTTACGTCGGTAGCTGGGTTCAGTTTACACACAAACAACACATTCTCAGGAGGCTTTGCATCCACATCAGGAATATCCCCAATCTGTTGCAACAAAATCCATAAGTTTATTTTCATAAGTCAGACTCAAAACAAACACAAATATGAGTCGATTGAAACACACGATATATACATATATATATATGTATAAAAATTAATGATATTTGATGAGTAAAGTACATACAGTTTCAAGTACTACTGCACTTGAATGAGCCTCCTTTGCACGCAGGACCTCCTCGATCTCTTGTGCATTAAGTTGCTCATCCATAGGGACCCAATCATCTTCCAATCGTACATCATCATCAACCTAGAAGAATAGCAATTACAGTTAGTCATGTAAAGTCGAAAAGACTACGAATATTTCAACACATATGAATGGAGGATGAGTAACTTTTTATCAAACTGATAACAGAAACAAATTCATGCTGATGCTGTCGTAAAAAAACTTGTACACAACTTAGCATTTGGGGTACCAAAACTCCCATTTGCAGATGGAATTAATAAAAAACGATACAGGTCAGAATAGAATGAAGGAAGAAAGAAAATTGTCTGCATTTTAGGAGTGAAACCACTTGATGGCACTCAATTCACATACAAATCTCATACCAAAATTTCCGAATATTGAAACAGGATACAACCATCGAACACACTGATAAGATTCATGATTTTTAATTTTTTTTTTTTTTTGAAATATTATCAGGCCACTTATTAAGACTTTTCTCATGCCTTAATAAACTCAGAACTGTATAGATATCATCAGGACACTTAATAAACACACGTTTCTCATGCCACTTATTGTACAGATAAAACTCGAGCAAGAAGAGATGGATCTGATTACCTCATCTATTGGTTTTCCTCGAGGTGACGCATCTGGAATAAACACAGAAAGCTGAGGAGGATCGTCAAAAGGATCATACAAGATGTACGTGTGTTTGATTCTGTAAAGATTAGTAAGTAATCGTCAGTTAAATATATGTAAAAGGTAAAGAATGAACAAGAAGTAACATATAAATGAAAATTATGTAGTAATGAATAAACTAACCTGATATTTTTGAAGGGCCTGCTATTTTGATCTACAGGTGCTTCATTTATTCGGGAAAGCGTCGAGGCCTTCAGCAACCTCTCCAAAGACCTTTTAAAAGAAGAACCAAAGACACTCAGAAATATGTAATTAATAATTTACTATTCCTGTACCACCACAGCATTGCAGCCAGAAAATCTTCCGTATAAAACCAATCAAATCGACTACGCCTTTCCAAAATCAGCACACAAACTGCAATTAATAATTTACTAAAATTGATTAGGCCATCAAAGGCACTCACAATAACTCTAGAGATAACTCTCGATACTATCGAAACAATAGATTTACGCGATTAAGCAACGCGCAACGCCCCGCCTACATTGGTAGCAAAATACCAATTCACAATCACAGGCATAAACCATATTTCAACTTTAGAGCTTAAATCCAACACCAATAATCATACAAATCAAATTAAAACCAAAGACACTTTGAAAAGAAGAACCAAAGACACTCGGGAAAGCGTATAAAAAAGACCAGTACGTGTTGTGACATATCTATCAACCTAGAGAATGCAATAATGCAAAAAAGACCAGCGTGCATGCAATATCTATCTAAAACATATATATTTTTCAGAGAAAGTGTTGTTGTATAAAGAAAAACGTATTCATCACCAAGAACAAGTTAAAATCACAAAAAACAAAAAACTCGGCTATGCAGAATCGTGACAAGTAATGTTGGATTGGAGGTAAAGAAACTACTTACTGTATGCTTTCCATCCAGGTAGTTGAGATCGTCCCGAAGGGTAATGTAAAACTGAAAAGGGAGGGAGAATACTACATTAATAATAATAGTAAGGCAAATATCATCTAAAAACACATCCACCAATTAGGCTTGTTAGCTATAGCTTTAACAGGGGAGGGGAAGTAGTACGTACGGTACCTGAGAGGCATTGAGATTGTCCCCAGCACTAGCCATGGCAAGAGTGCCAATCTTTGAGTGTTTGACGTCGAAATGGATCTCGTCGCCAAAAAAGTGAGCCTGGTCTCCGTACAAAAATCTGAAAAAACAGGTAGTGGCAGTGTTCAAATCAATCGAGTTAAGGATGAAACTACTAACAGAGGATATTATGAAACCTAAACCTAAACCTAAGCATGCATTGGAAATAAAAGAGCAATTTTCTTCTTACTTACTTGTAAACGGAATCTCCACCGGAGCCCGTGCCGGTAGGATCACCTGTCTGCGCTGCAAAATCTTTTTGAATGGTGTGGAAAAGAGAACCGTTATAATATTTAATTCTGCAAACACATACATACAATTACAAACATACTGATTAGATTGATTATTCAACCAACACAAATATCAATCAATTTCAACAGAATGTGAAAAAAACAAAAAAAAAAAAGCATTAATAATTACTTGCACAACTTGAGGAAATTTTTGCAGGTTAGAGGACATTGATCCGTGTACAAGTCGACAACTAAATCGCCTGAACTAGTGACTATCAATATCGACATTGAACGAGCTGAGCTGAGCTGAGATTTTCTGTGCTGTATTAATTGATCGGTCGGAAAATTGTTCGCGGCGGCGGCGGCGACACGGCGGAGGAGGCGCTAGGGCTTTTCTCAAAATCAACAAAATAATAATAATATTATATTATCTCAGGGGTTGGGGGTTATATTATATTATATTAATTTAAAAAGGCGCGCGCCTTTTCTTTGCTTGCCTTTTAAGCCAACAACGGGCAAACCCTCCCCATGCGGATTTATTGACTTAATAATTATTAAAAACCAAACACTCTACATTTGTAATTTTTTATTTTACTACTAGAAACGCTGACACGCGGTCCCCGCGTGATTAAAAATTTATTTTAATTTATATGGTAAAAGAATAATTTGAATAAGTAAAGATTAAATAAATAAGGATAGAGACTTTATATACAAAGTTTTAAATTTTGGAAAACTAAATATTCAATCACAATAATTACTATAGTTATTGATTCTACTTAAATTATAAGGCTAAATTAGGAACTCAATAATTAAACTATTGTACTAACAATAAAATTATAAGGCTAAAATCGGAAATCAAAAGTTTGGTGTCACAGTTTGCCTTTCTTTATATAATAGTATAGATAATTGTCCAATTTTTATTCTCCCAATAATTGTGTTCTTTTGATTTCTCTTATTTACTGTCTTACTCTTACCCAATATCTACATCTTCTTGCAATATAATACAATTGTTTTCTTCCAAATATAGCCCTTTTTATTTCTCTAATTTACTTTCTTACCTAATTTCCACATCTTGCAATATAATATGAAATTGGAGGGCTTTTTGGTCAATTTCTTCCTAAGCCCACAACTTTTCACTTTTTCAACTCTTTCTCCTCTCCTTTTCTCCCTCCCTCCCGATCCTTCATAAATTTTAAAAAACAATCCCGTAAAATTTTACAAACTCTTTAAGTCACCCCAAGTACATTAAAAGATATAAAAAGCTTCCATTAATTCTCTCGGTTGCTTAATGAATAAATTAGTCACAATTTGTTTTAGTGCATTTCCTCATTTACGCTCTAAACCTGTTGCTTAATGATCCATAAATGAAATTGTAAAAGAATAATGAATGGTTAAACAAATATTGTTATTACTTATATCATATATAATAAATCATTAAACAAATATTTTTAGTTATTGAAAATGGAAATGATCTGGATTATAGGCTTCTTTTAACAGGTAACACAATTAGTATTATGTCCGTCATAAATTGCAGGATAATTCTCTCGGTTTTAAATTTTTCTAATTGCCGCCCAAAAGTTTATATTATTTTTTACTGTAAGAAAAAAGTGTCTTGACTGCACACAATGTAAGTGCAGCCAAGACACTCCCTATATTTAGCCATATATTAGTTGATTGGCTATTATTTTAGGTGTAAACTCATCTCGGTAATTAGCTTTAGATTAAGATAGTTTCCTTTCCAATTCCTTTTGTACTTGTATATATAGGTGTAATAGTTTGTTCATATTATACATTCAAAAATCAATTTATATTAATTCTCCATCTTTTGAGTTCATGAGGACAACGAGGCTTTGGTATATCTTTACAAGGGGTGGTCTTCTTATTCGGGGAATGTTTTTCTTTCTAGTTCTCCTTTCATGTGGTTTAGGAGTTTCCTTCTCGTATCATTGGGGAAGCTTTGTATCTTTTTGTTCCTTAATCTCGACGAGACGATCATGTATTGGGGGCATACAATACTTAACGTGCATAGTGAATTTGACGAGTGTTGCTCGACTTAAAAAGAAGAAGACAATTGCACGAGGCGTAAAAGATCGAGTATGGGGAGGCGAAAGTATGCTACACAATATATATATATTTATAGTTATAATAATAATAATAATAATAATAATAATAATAATAATAATAATGAAGAAAAGGAAAATCCATATGTTAATTTGTTGGTAAGGAAAGTTTTAAATAATGTGGAAATAGTTAATTACCTTCCTAAACCTAAAGGAAATGGGATTGATTATTATATATATATATATATATATATATATATATATATAATACTTTACTAGTTACTATACATACACACAACACAACACAACATAACACATCACATATTAATTATTATTATTATATTGTTCAATCAATTTCATCGTCATCAATACGTCATCATCATCATTCGTGATCGTGATCGTGATCGTGACCGATCTCCATTAATGGCACTGAAATTCCTTAACAAGAAGGGATGGCATACTGGAAGCTTACGTAACATTGAGAATGTTTGGAAAGCAGAGCAAAAACACGATGCTGAGCAAAAAAAGCTCGAAGTATTACGTCAGCAGATTCGTGAGGAGCGTGATCGTGCTGATTTTCGTCACTTGCAAGAACAGGCGGGTTTGATACCGTACGTTTCTTCTTCTTCTTCTTCTTCTTCTTCTTCTTGTGTTAAATTAGGGTTTGCCTGATTTGATTTAGGGCTTAGGGTTTCATTCAATCGATTTGGGGTTTTGAGTGTGTTCGTTATTGATTTCAATCGACTTAGCAAGGTTTCATGATTTGATTTCAATCGATTTAGGGTTTTGATGATTTGATTTCAATCGATTTAGGGTTTTGATGATTTGATTTCAATCGATTTAGGGTTTTGATGAGATTTGATTTCGTTCAATTTAATTAATTAATTAGGGCCTTTTTTTTTTGGTTCTTAATTTCCATATTCTTGTTTTTAGGAGGCAAGAACGTCTCGATTTCCTCTACGACTCTGGTTTGGCTGTCGGGAAAGGATCGTCTAGTTTCAACGTCCTCCCATCTCTGCCGGGGACTACTACTGCTACTGCTACGTCTTCGTCTGCTGCTGAAAAGGTACCGGGAGCGCTCTTTGAGGATAAGCAGCCTCACTCCACCAATGAAGCCTGGCGCAAGCTCCACTCTGACCCCTTGCTCTTGATCCGTCAAAAGGAGCAGGAAGCTATTGCTCGTGTCAAGAATAACCCTGTCCAGATGTCCATCATTCGTCAATCTGTAAGTCCCTTTCTTAACTCGTTAAATAAATGTGGATTTGTTTGTTATTTCACTCATTGGAATGTGTTCGTACGTACTACTTGCTTAATATAATATATACATACACACACCATCATACAGGGGATGGATACTTGACTTGTTTTGTCGTCACTGGTTGTTTTGTTGTCACAATGTTCTTTGTTTATCTTACTTGCTTTAACTACGTTACTGGAGCCTAGTTATTGCGCATTACTAGAGACAAGGATGGACTTCCCTTTTCTTTTTATCCAGTGATAGTTTCGATTCAGAGTTCCTTGAAGGAGCATGTTTCCCTCTGCACCTCTCATTCCGTTCGTTCTCTGCCCGTGTGGATTTCAGACCTTGCTGTAGTTATACATGTTTGAAACCTTTGCTATTCAGTAACTAACCATGGCCCATTTTGTTGGTTGTTTAGGTAGAATCAGAAAAAAATGACAAGATCAAGAGGAAACATAAGGAAAAGCAGAAGAAATCTCAAAGCAACTATTCATCATCATACTCTGAATTCACTGCTGAGAATAAAAAAGACAGCCTTCAGAGGAGTTATCGTGACTCCAAACGGCTACTCGAACCAAGCCATGGCAATCCTTTGTTTGACAGGAAACCACTCAGGAACTTGTCCATTAACAGTCGCCAATATCCTGTCAACAAACTCTCTGCTGAAGAAAGGGATGCAAGGTTGAGGGAGATGCAGATGGATGCTGAGCGTCACGAACAACAGAGATTCAAAAGGCTAAAAAAGGCGGCGGAAAATGACACTCAGGAAGCTATGATGGACGGAGTGTCTTCGGGAAGAAACTTCCTTGACAATGCCCAGAAGAGTGTGTACGGTGCTGAGCTTCCTCGTGGAGGAGGAACCTCCACCATCGTGGAGAGCGTCCGCCGCCGAATGCATTATATACAGGGGAACTCAGCTTTGGATACCAATGCTTTCAAGCGGTATTACTGATTGTCTTTTTTGTTTGTTAGTGGAAAATTAGAAATCTATAGTTTTGTTGACTGTGTTCTTTGATTACTGTTTAGTTGAAAGATTTGCTTTAGAAATTGCTAATGGCTGTAGAATCCACGCCCCATTTCATTGACAAAAAGCTCATTAGTTAATTTCAAAGTTCAGTATATATCAAAGCTATCATGTTGTTTTTGTTGATGTATACCTATTTATTGAATGTTCATAAACTTATGTCTATAAAACCATATAATAAACTAGCTTTCAATTAAACTATACATAAAGTAGCACCAATTTTAAGAGTTACCATATCTTCATTTCGTTTATGACAGGGAAAACGAATGCTGGAGTAAAGTATGCGACTGTGTTGTGTTACAATTCATTGATTGAATGAAGTTTATAAATTTAAATTTTATCCAGTTCTCTGCACTGATTGAACCTGGAAACTACTCTGTGGAGTGATTAACTTGGCATCTTATCCAGTTCTTCTGCACTGACTACCTCAAACTGGTTTTCCCAGTTTTTGCCTCAGGCGTACTGAGATACGCCGCGATCCTCTGTTCCACTATTTTCCTGTCCTTTTTGAATTATACTGGTTTGACTATTGGTGGTTACACCGCTGTTTGTGCGGGGATTGTTTCTCTCTTGCCCTTTTTTGTACTGTCGTTGGTTTCGATCCCCAATATCGTTCCTCATAGGTGGATCAGTTTATGCCAACCTGCTGTGGAAACAGGGTTTGGAGGTTGTTTTTCATACACTCTGTTCTGGAACAAAGCTAGTACTTTAGCTGGTGAAGTTGACCAACCGCAGAAAACGAATCCGAAGGCGTTGTTTTCTGCTGGGGTTCTGATGTGTTTGGGGTACTTAATTCTGCTTCTGGCTGCAACCGGGGCGACTCCTCTGGATCAGAAAATTGGGTTGATGGTTACTGTGCTGATTTGGCTGCTGACATTGCTGGGAAGTGGTTGAAAATCTTGATCGAGATTGGTGCGGTACTGCCCTTGGTTGGATTGTACGAAGCACAATTCAGTAGCTGCCGTATCAGGTTCTTGGCATGACGGATATAGGAGCTGTGCCGCGTTTCTTTGGAGTGCTGTCCAAGTGGTTCAACATGCCTTGGGTTGGGATCTTGCTGACGACTTTAGTGGCGATGGCTGTTTCTTGCCTCTATTTTATTGATATAATATGGTCGGTTTGAGAATGCTGTTAGAGTTTGCTTCTTTTTTGTGATTGAGGAGGAAGATGCTGGAACGAGGTTAGGCCATATAAAGTGCCGTTTCCATTTGCGGTACTGGTGGTTATGACTTATGTGATTGGTTCCATCTGGTGTATGTGATGGTGATAGCTAATAAGACTGTGTATTTGGTGTCTGGTTTGCTGACTCTGCTTGGGGTTGTGTGGTACTTTCTGATGAAGCTTTGCAAGAAAAGAAAGTGGGTTGAGTTTGGAAGTTGTGAGGAGAAGTAAGATAATCAAGTTGTGCAATAAATTGGTTCATATAGTGTTTTTTTTTTTTTTTTTTTCAAGTTTTGTTTAGCTAGTAGAGTGTGCAGTAGTGTTCTTGAATGGTAAATATTTTGGTACTTAAAATTATTCCATTTGGGAGTGTACATAAATCAGTTATATTTTGTTTAATTTATTTGCAGATCAACTTTGTTTACAGACCGGTTCTTACTTTATAATATTTGTAAATGAGGTATTGTGAGAAGAAAGCTATATTGTGAATGATGGGAACTATCTTGGCAACCCTCCCCTCCTTCATCATGATGAAGGTGCTATTACTTTGTCGAGGCCGGAATATCCTGAGTATTTGTATTGGGATGAATCTCCTCGAGCTAAAAAACGATGCTGCATGTGCTTGAATGGTAGGATGACTTATGTTAAACAAAAGACTATTTATGAGGATGATACAGCATATTGTATAAAGTGTCAAAAGCTTGGGCATATTGAGAGATAGAAAAAGGGGGCTAGGCTTCAAATAATAGAACGCTTATCTGCTCTGTTGTTAATTGTTATCATCAAATATTAGAATACTTTGCTGCTTCTGTTCATAGTTAAGTGCATAAAACCATTATTATACCTCTCACTCTCAGGGAGGGGTTGGTGTGTTTTTGAAATTAGACGTGAATAGAAATATATATATATATATATATATATATTTATTTATATATATAAAAAGAAGGGAAAATGGTGAATTGGGTAGAATTTTGTAGTAAGAGCTCGTTGGTGGGACTTGTGTTGGGTCAGGTTCTCTCTCTTTTCATCACTTCCACTGGATTTTCATCTTCTGAACTCGCAAAAAAAGGAATCAATGCACCAACTTCCCAGTCTTTCTTGAATTATGTCCTGTTGGCGTTGGTTTACGCCAAGCCATCAAGGCTAAATGGTATTACTACGTCTTGCTTGAAATTGTTGATGTGGAAGCCGATTTTCTTGTGGTCAAGGCATACCGGTATACGTCAATCACAAGTGTCATGCTATTGGATTGCTGGACAATACCATGTGTCCTGTTTCTCACCTGGCTCTTTCTGAAGACAAAGTACAGATTCAAAAAGTTTTTGGGAGTCGTGATTTGTGTAGCTGGTCTCGTTGTTGTTGTTTTCTCAGACGTGCATTCTTCCGACAGAGCAAGCGGTAGCAATCCTCTAAAAGGCGATCTTCTTGTCATTGCTGGTGCCACACTTTATGGTGTTAGTAATGTCAGTGAGGAGTATTTTGTTAAAAATGCAGACAGGGTTGAGCTTATGGCTTTCTTGGGCTTGTTTGGGGCCATTACCAGTGCCATTCAAATAAGCATACTTGAACGTGGTGAACTGAGATCTATTATTCATTGGTCAGCTGGGGCGGCATTTCCTTTCTTTGGATTTTCTGTTGCCATGTTTCTGTTTTACTCAGGAGTTCCTGTATTACTAAAGATCAGTGGATCTACATTAATGCTGAATCTTTCGTTGCTCACCTCAGATATGTGGGCTGTTCTAATTCGGATCTTTGCTTACCATGAAAAGGTTGATTGGATGTATTTCGTAGCCTTTGCTGCTGTTGTAGTCGGGCTTATTGTTTATTCGTGGGGTGATAGAAAGGAACAGAACACTGCAGAAGTTGCTGATGAGGAAGCTGGTTCAGGATCAGGCTCAACTCACAAAGAGAGAGTTAGCGGTAAGGACGTTGCTTCAAGTAGCAGAATTGTTGCCCCAAAAGAAACCACTACCAAAAGGATAGATCAAGGATTGCCATTTCTGAAGAATTAGCATGATAAATTGATTGGAAAAGCCATTCATAATTCATGTGCTAATCAACATTTCTGCATTTCCAGTTTCAGAGCCTTTTTCTTTTGTTTCGTTTCTTCTGTTGCAGTTGCTGTAGAATTGTATAGATTATTTTTGTATAATTCATCAAAGGCATATCGTACAGATTTATATAATGCAATATATATTCAAGAGACGATACTGTATAGTTTTGATTCTTTACTTCAATTTTTAAGCCTTTAAGCCTTAAGATTAACATCTGATGAATAAGGTCAAAAATCAAAATACTCTGTTGCTTGATCTCTAAAAATAGAATGAGGAAGAAATGGGACACCAAAAAATCACCACCATTAACATAATTCATGACGATAGCAACTTATACAAAGATTTCCATAAAATGTACTTCTAGAACTTATAAACTCGGATTACAACTACTTGTAGCTCATAAAATTTGTAGCTCTAGTTGTAACTCATACATTATAGAATACATGCACTTGCTGCCACACTCCAATAATAACTAGGTATTTGGACTTTAAAATCAAACAGATCATTTGGTTACATTCATACAAATGAAACTGTGTTAAACTGTAAATTTCTCTTTTCTGTTTCTATCTAGAAGAAAGCTCAAATAACTAAAGTAAAACAATGTGTATAGAAAGACATATATAGTATCCTAGCTAATGCTAATTATTTACTCAAAAGGACCACATGTGCTTCTAAGCTTTGTAATAATAACATTATAGTAAGTAATATGGAATACATTTTAATAGTTGATAATGACAACTCAAGAATTCTGGATCCGTCCTTTGTGTGAGGTGTAGACAACTTCTAAATTCTTGATAAAATAAAAGAAAAAAAATGCAATTATTTTTAGAATTATATCTCAAACTAAGTCACCTGAGGCGGATGCGGGTGCGGGTGCGAGTGCCGATGCGGGTGCGCCAGTGCGGCAATTTTAAAAAATTACAGTCTTAGTGCGCCATTATAATGCGCTTCTGAAAAAAAGAAAAATAACTTATATATAAAAATAAACAGTTATTACCTAAACTAGTATATTATAAACATATAAAATAAAAGTATGTATAAAATTCTCACACAAAGAAATGGATTATAATAAAGAAAAATACATAACTTCTAATGATTATTCATTTTATATAATATTTTCTAAATTATTATGGTGGGAAGACAAAGGTATCAGCCTTAAATCACTTCCAATTTTTTGTAATTATTTAAATTTTGACTTAATTTTGTTCTCCTCTTGCTTCAACTCTTCTTCAATGTCACTCTTTTGTTTATCTTCTACCAATTTTCTATGATTATTCATTAGATTTATACATAAGAACTAAGAAATCTTAGTGCGAGAACTAAGAATTTGTAAAGCGTCTTAGTGCGAAGCACGGGCACTGAAGTCGCCAGTGCGAGACCGGTGCGCCTGCAACTTTCTAAACATGGAGGATTAAGTGACTTAGATCTCAAATGATCGTCGTTAGTAAAGTTCTGAACCATAAATTAACTGTCTTAGTTCGTCATTTGCACTCACTTATTTCCTGAAGAATTGAAAAGTTCATTCCTTTTTTATTGGACATAAAGAGATTTTTATAAAATAAAATAAAAAGTGACCCAAGTGGCCAAGTTATAGAGATACCGAGAGTTTTTAAAAGTCGTATGCAACCAATCTAAGCACATTGTGCAGTAGAGGTCAGGGGCGGGCCCCACTTCGTTTTCCTTATTGGAAGCCCAAATCCGGATGAACAATAAAAAGATGCTAACTAAATATATTTATTTGTCTTAAGATTTAATTAATATATTTATTTTAATTCCTCAAAATATTAGGATTAAATAATAGATATTTGCATTTCTTTCATCTTAAGAATTACCATCATTTAATTTAATTAGGCACAAAATTAATGTGTCTATAAATTAAATTTGTAATAACAAATTCTTGAACTTTGTTATTTAAAGACAAGAAAATATTACAAAGTAAATTTGAATAAATTTAAAGTACAATTGTGGTGCAATCTCTCTATTTGATCCTCTGGTTTTTTTTCTCAAACAAATGATTTTAAAATTTGGTTGACTTGAGTGGATTTGATTTGATCTCTTCCACATGTATTTGAGTTGAGCATTAATACAAGGGCTTTTGAGCTTGATCTTGAATTAGCACTCTACTTGACTTGATCCTCACAACGAACACTTTGAACTTCGTTTTGACTTCTTGATCTTGTTGAATGTCAATCTTTTTTGGAGGAATCTTGATCTTCAAAATACTTGGATAGTTGGCAAACGTTGATCCGAGGGCTTGACGACTTGATTTCAGATCGAACGGAAATTTAATTTAGAATTTGATTTGAAGGTTGATGGAGATTGGTATGATCTTCGTTTTCAGTTTTTCGGATATGTTGGATTTTGATCTTCTTTGAAAGAACTTTAATTTTCAGAAACGGTTTTTCGAGGGTCTTGTGACTTGATCTCGAATTAAATAGACTTTTGGTTTGAATATTGTTGAAGAACGGTATGAACTTGGTTTTAGATTTATTGAACTTCTTGGAGCTTGATCTTCCTCGGCAGAAGTGCGATCTTCAAAAACGGTTTTCGGATGGAATTGAGACTTGAAATGAGTTATTTACTAAGAACACCTTGAAGATTGTGGAGAACACCTTGAAGATTGATGGACTTGGTGGAGAGGATTTGTTGAACTTCCTTGCTATGAATTCTTGAATACTGAATTGCGTTTTTGTTCTTCAGAGCACTTCTATTTGTAGTTGTAGAGGGAATCTCAACTAGAAATTCATGATGAGATGAACGGTCGTAATCCGGTCTACGATTTCTTGATTTGGAAGACTTGTGTTGAGATTTGGTGGAAAATCATTTCCATCTCTTGAAGATTGAGACTTGGAGGAGAAGGCTTTCCATGTCTTGAGATTTGATGAGCAATTATTTCCTTGTCTTAAAATTTAATTAATATATTTGTTTCAATCTCTCAAAATATTAGGATTAAATAATATATATTTTGTATTTCTTGCATCTTAAGAGTTATCATCATTTAATTTAATTAGGCACAAAATTAGCCGTTATACAAAAACTTGAATATATTCACTGCAAAGGAAAAGTTGGATAAATGTGTTAAGCTTTAGAGATTCAGGTAGTTTTTTTACGACTTTGAAAAACAATCCTTTGCAAAATCAGGGGTGAGAAAATAGCGGTTAGTACATTCAAAAACTATACTTTAAACTGGAAAAAAATAAAGAAAGATAGAAAATGAGAGAACATTGAGTAGAAGACCCGCCAGCTGGCTCATGGGAAACGTAGCTTTCAAGAATCAGCTTAAAGTTTTACTGAATGAGCAACCTAGTCCCTCGTCTAAGAAAGGCTGATTGGTCGGTAAGAACGTTAAATCATGAAACTATTATTATAGAAAAGTTTTAGGCTCGGCCAAATAAGAAGAATATATAGCATTAACCATACAAACAGCATATATATATAAGTAACAAGGCTCTCCAGGATCGTAAATACCAGGAATGCAAGCAACTTTTACTACACTTCATGATTAAGGCAGAAAATATAGATGAATCTTCAATTTAAATTGGACCAAATAAATAGCATAAAGTCTCACGCCTTGCAGATTGCATTACAATATATCTACAATTGTAATCAAGTATCCAACATTATACACAGGAAGAGCAAACGCCAAATATCCAGCATGTCTTACAGACTCCATTCTTGTTTGGAGGACCCTGGCAAAACTCTTATAAAAAAAGAATAACATACGTTTTAATCCTTTCTTTTCAAACTATTTTTTTTTATCGACAATAAGAATTTTATTAAAGAGTACAAGATGTACCCAAAGAAAGTGATTACAAGATACTATTCAAGAAAATCAATGAAAAATTCACCCAATCATAAAAAGAAAAAGAAAACTCCTCCCTATATGATTTAATCCACTACCAAGATTTGATCTTCAGTAAATCCAAAGCTTTTTGAATATCAATTCGCTCCTTCTTAAACTCGGCTTTATTCCTCAATGTCCATAAGATCCATATTGCATAAAATCATATCGAACACCATTCATTTAAGTACCTCTTCTTAGGTGACAATCCAATATGGTTAATGAGATGGTCGTTTAAAGTAGAAGGAAGAACAACCTCGATACCAAGCCAACTATAGCACTGTGACCAGAAAAGGTGAGAAGCCTTGCAATTGAAAAAAACATGGTTACTAGATTCTTTCACCTGACCGCAGAGAGAGCAGAGCTGACTATTAGCCTCAATATGAACGCCACGCTTGAGGAGGTTCTCTTTTGTTGGTATCCTATCTTGGGAAGCACGCCATACAAAAGTTGAGATTTTGAGTGGCAACTTGAATTTCCAGAGAAGTATGAAGAAATAGTCTCTGTTTTCCTCATTAGCACTTCATGTAGCAAGCAAGTTATATGCTGATTTTGTAGAGAATTTCCCAGACGGATCATTCTTCTACTCTCTGGAGTCCTCCACCTCTTTTTGAATGTGCACACCTTCAAGAAGTTGACATAAACTGTTGAAGAGGTCCTCTTCCCATGCAAAGAATATGCGCCTCCAACTCCAGTGCCATAACCAACAATTTCCATTCCATGAACCCATTTCTGCGATCGATTTATTGTTGTCATTTGAAATAGAGAAGAGTCTCTTAAACTGCACCTTAAGAGCAGAATTCCCCACCCAAAGGTCGTGCCAAAAGAGAGTTTTGGCGCCATTCCCAATCACCTTTTTAATGCCATCAACAAACCAACTGTCACCCAACTCATTAGTAGTACAACTAATGATGTCGCACCACCAAATAGAATAGCTGGATCTATCCCTTTTTCTAACCACAAAATCTCGCGGATTATCGAGCTTACCATATTTTGATCGGAGAATTTGAGACCAAAGAGAGTCTTTTTCTTCAAGCAAACGCCACAACCATTTTGCGAGTAAGGTATGATTGAACCATTTGAGATTTTTGATGTTTAATCCTCCATCTTCTTTTGTCCTGCAAATATTATCCCAGCTAACCCAACAGATTTTCTCTTTTTCATTATTGCCACCCCCACAAAAATTTGCGTTGCATCCTTGTCAGATTCTTAATAATTTTCCTTGGAGCTTTTAAATGAGATAAAAGGTAGGTGGGCAGACCAGTAATCACGGAATTTGTATGGACAAGTCTTCCTCCAAAATAAATATGACCAGTATCCAATAAGAAAGTTTTGAAGTCAAGGGGTTTGACAGTGGACGCCAAGAGTCCAGCCTTTTGGGATTTGCACCCGTTGGGACGTCGAGGTACTTAAATGGATGAGAACCCACCTTACACTTGAGCATTATTGCACATGATCGAAGGAATTCCTCACTCACATTAAATCCCATGATACAACTTTTGAAAATTTTAACTCTAAGGCTAGAGATGAGTTCAAAATTTCAAAAAAGACATTTAAGCGCCCAAACAGATTGTAGATTCGCTTTACAGAAGAAAAGCATACCATCGGCAAATTGTGTATGAGAAACTACCACTTTATCGTTACCAATTTCTATCCCTTCAAGAAGGTTCTCATTAATGGCTTTTTTTATCATCCCATTCAAGGCCTCGACAACAATGAGGAAGAGGAGGGGAGATAAAGGTCTCCCTGCCGAAGACCCCGCAAAACTTTGAACTCGTCTCTTTGGCTACCGTTAATGAGCACGGATATAGTGGTTGACCCAAGGCAAGATTTAATCCACTTCCTCCAAGTAAGACATAAACCCAAGTGATTCAACATTGTATCAACGAAGTCCCAGTTAACCGAGTCAAAGGCTTTCTCAAAATCGGCCTTGAAAATCAGACTATGTTTTCCTTTTCTTTCAATCTCATCAATGACCTCATTAGCAATGAGGAAACAATCAGAAATCTGTATCCCCGAAATAAAGGCAAATAAAGGCAGATTGCTCGTGGGAGATGACTTCATCAATCACTTTCCTAAGCCGATTCGACAAGAGTGTGACAATAATCTTGTAGCTACTGCCAATAAGAGAAATAGGCCTATATTCTGAAACACTTTGAGGATACATATCTAGCGATGGTATTGATAATGTTCAATAACAAAGGAAATACTGTAAAATATCTAACTAGTTAGTTTGAAAAGGTAGCTTACCACCCACCCCCACAAAGGAAACATTGTAAAATATCTAATTGGTTAGTTTGAAAAGGTAGCTTACTGTCGGAGCAGAGAGAGAGAGAATAGGTAAAATGTAGAACTTGTATTTTATCATTGATTTGTTACAGAAGAAAAGAGAGAATATATATACAATAGCTGTTAACTAACTAAGCGGGGATTGGTTTGGAGAGAATGTTACAGAATATACATTTATTACAAATGAGTCCCTGTAGTCTAACTAAATAGCTCAATAGCCTCCCCTCAAGTTGGAGCACGGTGAGGGTCACCTAAGCCCAACTTTGACAGCCAATGATGGAAAATGGAGGGAGCAAGAGGTTTTGTGAAAAAATATGCAAGTTGGTTTGCAGCAGGACAATGTTGTGGGAGCAAAAAACCATCCTTGAAAGCATCACGTACAACATGACAATCGATGTAAATGTGCTTAGTACGTTTGTAAAACACGGGATTGTGAGTGATGCGGACCGCTGATTTGTTGTCACAATGAAGGGGTATAGGTGTTGTAAAGTTCACATGGAGATCCTTCAATATGTAGCTAATCCATTTGACTTCACAAGTCGTGCTAGCCATGATGCGGTATTCAACTTCGGTGGAAGACCCGAGACACCGTAGCTTGCTTCTTCGTTTTCCAGCTAATGAGGGATGAACCAAGGAATACACAAAAACTAGTTAAAGAGCGTCGTGAGTCAGGGCAAGCAGCCCAATCCGCGTCACTAAAGACAATAGGATTAAGACTCAAGCATGAGGGATAAAACAGGCCCATCGAAGGAAACTGTTTTAAATAGTGCAACACAGCCATGGCAGCATCCCAATGGGCTTGGCGTGTAGTGTGCATGAACTGGCTTAATTGGTTGACAATGAAGCAGATGTTGGGTTGCGTCATATTGATATAAAGAAGACGACCCACAAGTCTACGGTACTGATCTGGAGCATGAAACAAAGGTCTAGTGTCAGTGAGTTTAAGCCCTTTAACACATGGTGTGTCAAGAGGTTTAGCACCAGTTAAACCTGCATCTGAAATTATATCAAGCACGTATTTTCGCTGATTAATGTACATGCCAGAGGATGAACGCATAATCTCCAGGCCGAGGAAGTAGGTGTCAGCACCAAGATCCTTTATAGCAAATGAGCTATCAAGGTGAGACTTAATCTGTGTAATGAGTTTGAAGTTGGGGCCTGTGATGAGACCGTCATCGACATAAACCAAAAGAGCAACGAACGAAGAACCAGCTCCCATGATGAATAAACAGTTGTCAAAAACAGATTGAGAGAATCCATAAGCAAGGAGACACTTGGTAAATTCCAAGTTCCATTGCCTGGACGCTTGTTTGAGTCCGTAAAGGGACTTGTTTAAGCGATAAACTTGACTAGGTAGAGCCTTGGAATAACCTTCAGGAGGAGTAAGGTATAGTTCTTCATCAAGAAACCCGTGAAGAAAAGCGTTATTTATGTCGATTTGGTGGACAAACAAGCCAAAGTGAGATGCCACAGCAAGAAGAATGCGAACTGTAACCAATTTTACAACAGGGGAAAAACTCTCATTATAGCCGAGCCCAAATACCTGATTGTATCCCTTCGCCACTAAGCGGGCTTTGTAGCGATCTACGGTGCCATCAGGTTTTAATTTCAACTTGTAAACCCACTTAGACCCAATAGGGTAGGGGTGTTTGGGCCGGGTCGGGACTTTGGAGTCCGACCCGACCCGCCGGGTTTTTCCCGAGCCGGGAAAAACCCGGCTCGTTCCCTTCCCGGGCAGACCGGGAAATTGATCCCGGTCTGTCTCCCGCCGGGAGGGAACGGGATCCAGTTTGGATCCCGTTCCCTCCCGCGGGATCCCGGTGCCCAGTTTCCATTTTTTTTTTTTTTTTTATTAATCTGCTCCTTTTATCTCTTAGGTTTTTACACAAACACACACACAAACACACACACACACAACCCGCCGCTACACACACAAAGTCACAAACACACACAAACACACACACACATTGTTGGTTATACACACACACACGCGCCCATCGCCGCTTTGCGCCGCCGCCTACCCACGGCCACGAACCACGAACCACGCCGCCTCATCGCTGCCTAACCTCCACCGTGCCACGCCGCCGCCGAGCCTCCTCACCACCATCAAAATTAGATGTAATTTTTTGAAACTCTTTTTTTTTTGGACATGATTGGAGATTTGGAGTATTGAAAAAAAAAAATAGGGATTGTACATGGGCGGAAACTGTCCGCCGGGAGCCCGGGAGCCCTCCCGTCCCGGCGGGACTCCCGCGCCGCCGGGAACTCTGTTCCCGGCGGGAGGGACGGGAGCTGTTCAGCAGCTCCCGTCCCGGAAGTTCCCGGTGGGCCGGGGTCCCGTCCCGGCGGGATCCCGGCCCATAACACCCCTACAATAGGGTGCTTTCCGGGAGGTAAAGATATGAGCGTCCATGTATTGTTTGTCTCCAGGGCACTAATTTCAGCCTCCATAGCATGTACCCAATTCGGGTCTTGAGATGCCATCTTATAGGATCTGGGTTCAGTAGCTAAGGAGACATTCGCTAAGAACTGAACCCAAGATGGGGACAGAGCAGGATTTACAACATAAGGAAATGTTTAAGGAGAATAAGGGCCATGAGATGAATGTGCTGAAGGAGGAGCACCGATAGGATGAACTGAGCATGCCAGCAAATAGTCATGCAATTTGGCAGGTAACTTGGCAGTGCGAGTGCTACGCCGAAGAACAGGAGAATGAGGAGTTGTTGATCCCAAGTCAGCCTAGCGATCTTTAGGTATAAGGGCAGACTGAGTCACTTTGATTCCTACAGAACAGTCTATGGAATAAGACGATAGTGGTGAAGCTGGAAGTTCATAGCCACAGATAGGTATGGAAGGCAGGGGTGTTGTGAGAGGTTTAGAGGTATATGAGTGGAAATGAAAGACAAATTCATGAAAAGTGACATCCCGTGAGACCACAACCTTCTGATGCTCAAAGCTGAATACCCTAAAAGCCTTCTGTCCATGTATAAAACCCAAGAAACATCCTTTAGACGCTCGAGGAGCTAGCTTGTCCTTATGGGGCTGAGTATTTGCATAGTAACAGAGACACCCAAATACTCTAAGACGAGAGAGATCAGGTTTAGTAGCATGCAGAATCTCATAAGGTGAGGCCCAATTGAGGAGTTTGCTGGGGGTGCGGTTGATGATGTAGGTAGCCATCAGGAGGGCATAACCCCAGAAACTCAAAGGCATGTCTGCTTGAAACAATAATGCTCTCGTAATCTGAAGCAAGTGGCGATGCTTGCGCTCCACAACCCCATTTTGTTGAGGGGTATATAGGGTGGAGCACTGGTGAACAATACCAAGGGAGGAGAACTTGTGTTGACACTGAAAATTGGTGAATTCAGATCCATTGTCTGATCTGATCACCTTAACCTTGCAACCAAAATGAGTGTGAACTTGGTTCAGGAAATGTTCAATAGTAGTAGGCACCTGAGATTTGTTATTCAAGAGAAACGTCCATGCGGACATACTATAATCATCTACAATGGTAAGTATGTAATGAGCGCTGGACACATTGGGAATTCGATATGGTCCCCAGAGATCCATGTGAATCAGATCAAACGGAGCAAAAGATGTTGAGATACTAGTAGGAAATGAGACCCTGGTCTGTTTAGATATGCTAAATGTTATCTAATGAAGATATGCCATCCAACGACGATGGGACAATAATATAAAGGTAAAACTACAAACCACACCACATGATACGCGTGTGCTTCATCAAATATCAAAATACTACCGAACTACACACGAATCAAAGCTAACCTACAAAATATGAAAAAACTTAACCCCCTCGAAGTTCGTAAATAGTTCATTCCAAATTTCATCTATACTAAAAGGACCAACACGAGGCAAATCCATCTCCGTCATGTCCACATGAAACTTCCACGGTTCGTCACACACATCAGTGGCAAGCTCATCCATTCCTCTAGAAGATAGAACATGTGGATACTTGTTCCACTTCAGACTATCACTATCGGGATCCGTGGCAGAAGGAGCGTACCGTAGGGCACGAGGCACCCGATAACGCTCTCTTGTATAAGACCCCGCCAAAGCCCACAGAGTAGGCTGACCGGGCACACGAATGCTATCACCAGATACGCTCATGTCCATAGACTGATCATAAATATTATCTGACTCAGCAGAAAATCCTTGATCCATATACTAAGGAGAAAAACTCCGTTCAACATGGCCTGAGTAGGTAGCACCATCATACTCAGTTCCGGGGTGATTAGGACCCCCGTTCGGGTTAGGCGGTCTTACTGCTATACCATTACGAGTCAAGGATTCCATCAACTTGGCATTTTGAATCTCGAGCGAGGCAACAGAATTCCTATAAGAGTTGCGTTGTCGCTCCAAAAGCAGCTTTTCTACGCGAAGCTTATGAGCCTCAGCCTTAGCTTCTATCAACTATTTGGTTAATTTCTCTTTATCAACCTGCGCCTTCCAAGCCCTATCATGGGCCTTTCACGCATGAGTCTCAGCTGAACGCGCTCGCATATTAGCCCGGTCTCGAGAAACATTACTACGAGAAATCATAGCTCGTAGCTCATCAACTCTGGCATTGTGACCAGATTGAACCTCGACAAGCAACATGTAATCATTGCAGAGAGCATGAAACATGTGCCTAAACTGAGGAACAAACAAAACATGTCATACATCACAAAAATAATTAAAAATTAAACGGTCGTCAACTATTTAAACAGAACTTCAAAAATAGAAGACCTTACCACATAATATAGCATTACGCACATCCGTGGTGCTAGGACAGCTCCCAGATTTTGAAGTAACACAACAGGATCACAATCCAAATAAATATTGTCCAAACTTTGAATAACATCTTGCTCACGGATTGTCTCACCACCTATCCTCATAACTAGCTGATCAGAGGTAGGGTCTCGCAGAAAGTCATAATTTTCAACAGAAGATGGGGCAAACCCCTGAGATTTCCGCGACTGTCTCCGATGACGGGAACCAACACCACGGGATGTTGACGCACCAGCCACTCTAGGGGGAGTCCGCCTACTAGCAGTGGCCCACCACTCTCAACATTTCTAGCTCTATCAGGTGAGGGCACGAATTCACCTGGCTCAAGCCCTCCCGTTTCCCCAACACCCGGATGCACCGAGGTACCACTCGGACCATCTGAAAGAGGAGCAGTACTATCAACATCTTCAGCTCGAGAACCATCACTGACTTTTCCACTCCTTACTTCCTCCTCATAACGCGCCCTACCGATCGGGTGCCATTAATTGGACGGCACACCAGGAGGAAGTGGTGTCACAACAACCCTGGGAGGATTCGCAGCAAGTCATCGTTGAGACAAAAGTTCTATCTCTGCGGCCCGCAGTCTCTCTTGCTCTAGTACCAAACCCTCTTCAACAGTCGTGCGACTTCCAACAACGATACTACCGCCATTTTCGTTTGGTTGTAGCACTAAGAAACGACTCAGGAATAGAGAATTCCGCTTATGTAAACGAACACGTGACAACCTAACATCGACAACAATACCAGGAACCCGCATAAGATTGTCGTTTATCGGAGCATCCGTAGGTGTGTTGTCCGACAAACCCGCATTATCAGCAGGAATACCCGAATCCAATGACTCATCATCGGAAACTGCAAATGCGTTACGCCGCAGAGATACCGACACATATGGCTGTAGAGATACGGCACGCTTTCTGTGAGGAGGATTCTTCACTCGAACCATCCTTAGCACTAAAAACAAATGGCAATCACAGTTAAAAAAACATAGAAAACAGTAATGACGAAAATAAAAAATCTTATGTCGAAAATCATGTCGGAAATATGTCGAAAAAGACATCGAAAATTCAATCGAGAATAATAACGGGCGTATCGAACAATAATAAGGCAGTATGTCGAAACTAAACTTCGATATACCTCGCACTTCCTCGATATAAACTTCGATATGGGACAGTGAAAGCGACAAGACCTCAGCATAAAATAATCGAATGATGACGAAACAGAGGGGCCAGCTTATATAAGCAAAACATCTTGGGCCCCGCATGCCAATTAATGCTCGAATGTCGGGTGTTATGTCGAATGTCATATTTGATATACATTCGATATGCAGAAGTTCCCGACTCATTGATCGAAAGATTCTAGGAAAAATGGGGGAGTATCATAGCAGCTATTTTTCCGAGAAGTACATTTCGCCCAATCAGTCGCCAACTTGGGGGGAGTTATGGGTACCCCGATGAAAGGAAGCATACAAGCAAAATTCATAAATTATTACAAACTAATAGTTTATGAATTGGGGAACTACATAATGGGGATATTTCCCGTATTGGGTCTGCCATGGGCCTGGCCCAGGTTTTACTTATGTCGGGGATTATCCCCGACATGCATATCGAAGTTCACCTTCGATATGGTAAAGTCCAGACTCTATAAATACCGCGTCCCGCATACCGAGAGCATGCACAGTTAAGACACCTAGACCTAGCCACTTATATCGAATCCTCATATTCGATATAACCTTCGACATACATTCGACATATGGAAGAGTGAGGACTCGACATAATAGTTGACATAATACCCGATATATACCCAATACGATACCCGACATATCTCCGACATCATCCCCGATACAAAGAAGATCATCCGGTTGTACCTCTATCTCGAGCTTACCTGGAGTTCCGGACCAAAGTCATTCTATAGTCAGTGATAGGAGACATAGTTAGCAGTATACTCGTTGTAATACCCTTGTAGCCGACCCACCTATATATATACGAGATATTGTTAAACTAAATTTGTATCTAATTTCTCTACCCACTTTCTCTCTATTTTCTATAATTCCTTTTCCATCTTAGGATGCACATAACAAGTACATAGTTTTTTTTAAAGTCATTTATAGTTTTAATTATTACTTTTTTTTATAAACAATTATAGTTTCAATTATTAAGATTCTTTAATAAAATTCTATTGCAAGACAAACATTAGTACATTATCATTTAATTTGATGTCACGCTCTATTCTATGAACTACGAGGGAATTACGTCAAGTCGTGTACATGAATCATCTCTCTTCCATTCGTCACGGTTAAAAAAGTACATCTTTATTGTGGTCTCTAAGAGTCATATCGTTTTGAATGACTTATATTCATTTTTCTTTGATCGCCCACGAGTTCTGATTTTACGCTATAAGTCGAGATTTTCAACGTGTTGTAAGGTAAGGGTGCACATGCCCAAACCATCTTAACTATTTTTCTTGCATTTTGGACGCTACACTCTATTTATTTCCACACCTTATGACGATAAGATACGCTATTTTCCATTTATATAATCCGCCAAAAAACCAACAAATCACCACCGTACGATTTCACAGCTTCACGATCAGTTAGGGTTCATCACTTCATCAACAGAGGGTGGTTCCAAATTCACCTTACAATAATGGCGAACCAGCTGTACGGTTACAACTCCGGTAGCTACGGCGGCGCCGGAGGAACCGGCGGCGCAGCGTCAACGAATCTCTTCAGCTCGCGATCCATCTCCGGCAGCACTGCTTCCAAGTACTTGAGCGCCGACTCCAGCTCCGCTGCTCTCTCCTCTTCGTTGCTGTACAATCCCGACAGCTACTCGATAAGGATTCCAGGCATATCGTCGGCCGCTACTGCTACGTATGGGCCACCTGGCGTGGATTTGGGGTCAACGGTTACGTCAACGGAGTCGCTTTATGCTGGATTGAAGCGTTCGACATCGGAATGTGAGGAATCTAATCTTAGTCGCATTATGATTTGGTTTTCATTTGGATTTGTGTTGTGTTGTTTCCTGCATTTTCAGTAGCTTAGATTTGCGATACTCGTTGTTGCGAAGCAGGAACGGTTTGTTTATTGTTACGTAGTCTCTTGTTACGGCTATGTATATATGTATGTATGTATGTATGTATGTATGTATGTATTACTCAGATAACTGAAATTGCTGCTATTGTAATCGTGCTTACTCCAATGAACCCCACCTGCTATTGTAGTCGTGCTTAACGATAATCCAACTTATTGTAGCGACGTCGAGTTTGCAGAGCCGAGATAAATTTACTGAAGTTGAAGTTTAGTAATGCGGAAAATCATTTGTGTTTCTGTGCGTTTGTTTATAGTTTATTGTTGAAGCAAAACACGGTTATGAAAAAGTTGGTTTACGTCTACTGTTAATTTGTTTACATGTATTACTTGATTACTGAAATTTCCAGTATTATAGCCCGGCTTACTCCAATGAATTTCCTCTGGAAGACATTTTCAAGATAATTCAGCTAGTTGTAGCAATTTCGAGTTTGCAGAGCGGATTCTGTTTCTCTGTGAGTTTGTAACACGATTTTGTTGAGATGAAATGCCACTAACTGAAGTCGGACAGAGGAAAGCGCGCAACTGATTTTATGCAATTTAGTTCTCTCTTTGCTTATATATTATTGAATAGTAGCTTAAGGCTATGAGTGTACCTGAAGAGCATTAGGTGCTTAAATGAAAGTGTCTGTTAAGAGTTGGATGTTTTCCTTGGATATAATGTAGATGGCGCTTTTTGTTACGGGTTGGTCCTTGGTTATGTTTGCTTAAGATAAT
Source organism: Linaria vulgaris (assembly GCA_948329865.1). NCBI lineage: Eukaryota > Viridiplantae > Streptophyta > Magnoliopsida > Lamiales > Plantaginaceae > Linaria > Linaria vulgaris. Next base: position 117,405,007 of record OX415252.1, read on the forward strand.
TACACATATTTAGTCATTTAAAGATGCACTACATTACTGGTACGTAAAGTGACCTAATTATTTATGTAACTTCCTGCGGCTTGTTGTTTTACTTATACCTTAAAGCCTCGTCCTAAGTTGAGTGCCTTAAAAATATAACTTTAAGTTACTAACTACTAGTATCTTGATACACTCCAGTAGTTAACAATTAGAATATGCTAATTGGCTGTGTGAAGATTATGTTATCTGATTATGTATATAAAAGCTGGTCTGGACTTAAATATGTTCAGTAACCATTATTTTTCTCCTTATTCTACAATAGATTAAAATTATCATTATTTAATTATAAATATGATTATTTTTCTTATTATATGTGTCTACTATCTATCTAGCACTCTATCATCCGACACTATTCGGTGCTCATAACACAATTGGGCAAACTGAAGCTTGGTATTCAACAAACGCTTTAACCAAGCGGCCTAGATATGAGAGTACGAGCCATTTGCCCATTTATCCCCAGAGGCCTGGAGAGAGGGACTGTGCCTTTTATATGCAAACAAGAACCTGTAAGTTTGGAGATGGCTGCATTTTTGACCATCCTGTTTGGGTTCCAGAAGGGGGAATCCCAGATTGGAAAGAGGTGATTTTTTATTTTTATTTTTGGATAATCTACTATATAGCTATACTCTATTTATTTGGTACCAATACTACACCATAATTTAGTCATATTTCTAATATTAGTCGATTTGTGTGGTGATAAATCAAAACCAACATTTTGAAATGCAAAACATCTACTTTAGTAACACGCTTTTAATGTACCATTTGATACATTCCTCCGTCTGTTCCTATATTTTCTTTATTTCTTCAGTTAGTGTAATACTTAAGTAAAACTGTGATATAATGGGATTTTGTGCTTTACCACTCTGCACAAACTTGGCTTTAGAGATTGTATTATGTACAAAAAAAGCAAAAGAGTTACAACAGGATGCCGTAGACAAGACTGCCTCAACTGAGATGCAGTTATCTAATAAATATTCAGGTCTAAGGAATAAGGGACCCTACAACTCTAAGCCCACTCTTAAGTTTTTCGTAGTCCCATTTGAGCCGACTATGTGCGGACTATTATTTCCTAGAAAATTGAATTACCTCTTATAGCTCATAGTCTTTTATGAAACGGGACTTTAAACTAAGTATTGATTATCAATTAAAATCTGCAAAAATATGAGGGATCTTGAATAGTACCCCTTGAAAAAAGAAAATAAGTCACATCTCTAAGACCAATAAATATACTTTTCAAATAAAATGTGTTGCCCTTAGTACAATTCTCTTATGCCTTTCCATCTTAAATTCTATTATGCTATTTAACTCCGGACTCTATGAATGTGGGTTGTTATAGTCATTTTATAAGGATTTGAAGATTTTAAAGGAAACGAGTGCTCATACTGGTAGTTGTTTATTTTTGGACTCTGCGGACTAGCTAAGCTTCTGTATTGACCCAAAGGTGAAGTTAGCAAAATCAATTTATCGATCATATTGCTTATATTATATTCTAGCATAAATGATGGCTGAAATCTTGATAATAGGGAACAGTGGAAATATATTAGTCGTTGTGTCTTTGGTCTTTAGTTAAGATATTTATGCCCCACAAAATGCTCATGTATTTGACAAATCAGTTAGTTGTGTGGATATTTGTAGCTCTATGTTCTTCTTTGAAGGCCTTGTTATTGCAAGAGGAAAAGATACCCTATATATTTCCCAAACAATGCTGGACAAATGTTAAGATGGCCCTCATGTGCGGGCAAGAACAAGTATCAGATCCTATGACGGGGTAGATCACAAACCCATTATCGATATTGACAAGGAGCGCTTACTCCATGTTGTTATAAACACTTTATTTATGAAATGGCTTAATGACTCATGCCATTGTTTCTGTTCGAAATCATAATAGACAATTGTACTGTATAAATGATTATATATTAAAAGGCTAATTACTCTGATTGATTTAATATAACGTATAATTTCTGTGGTTACATATATTAAACCTCTTGTTACACTAACTAGAAGTCCTTCTGTGTTCTACTTCAAATGCCTTATTAAGGGAGATGGGAAGATTGTTGGCATACGTTATAGCCCATGATGATATTTCCGAAGTGCTGTGGACAAATCTCAACAATTTGAAATAAGACTTTTAGATGTCAGTGATGTTTTTGAAACGAGAAAACAATAGAATGGATGGGAATTGGTGGAAAATGATAATGACTTTATTCCATGAAGAAATATCTTTTCGTTTAGTGTTGCCAGATAATTTGGTATCATAAATTTTGTATCAAAGATGAAAAAAATCATTATAAGCCTAAGGAAGTAAAGTCTCCCATTGGAAGTCTAACTTAGAATGTTCATTCAAACAGCAGCAAGCCAGTAAAACGACCTTTGTTCTTCTTCTGCGCACCTCCCGCAGCCCCTTATTGTATGAAAGCATTAGCTCTTTCGTGTCTCTTCTTATTTTCCCTCTTGTGAGTGCCCAATTTTCTCTTTGGAACCCAAATCATGCTTGTCCCACCTACTTTAAGCAGTTCAGTGTTCTTCTTCTCATATGGTGCAAATTCAGTAATTTCCGTGGTCAGGGCTCCTTGCAAAAGGTACTCTCTTGATATTCCTTTGGCTTCACAACATCCCTTTCTTCATGAGAAGAAATAGCCCTTTATATGAGGACAGAAATTTTAATGACTCCTACTTCCAGAAAGTAGGTCAAACAGTCGCCACGTTCCTTACGAGTTAAATGAAGTTTGCTTTATTGGAAGCATTTTAAGATGCTCTTTGTTACATATACAGGTTTACTGTTATCTTTATTTGGAAAATGTTTAATTCATTTTCTCTGCTAATGTCTTGATGTCCTTTTCTCTGCTGGTCTTACTTTAGTTATTCTCTTTTGGGTGAAATTCATGGAGGTGTAATTTCACTTGTATATGATATCTAGCATGATTGTTAAAATTATCTGTGCAGGTTCCACCTGTAGTCAGTGAAACCCTTCCTGAAAGACCAGGCGAGCCAGATTGTCCTGTAAGTAAGCCAGCTGTTTATGCAATTTATCACTTCATGGTCTGGATTCTCATTTCTATCATGTCTCTTCAAAATGATTCAGTTCTTTCTGAAGACTCAAAGATGCAAGTTTGGTATTCGGTGCAAATTCAACCACCCAAAAGATAGCATTGCAGCCATGGTAGGCTCCGCTTGCATAACTCTTTTCTCATTTTGACATGCTTGTTGGATTTTGATTCAGTGGCCTGTTGACGCTATTTCAGGGTGCTTCTATGGATAGTAGTGTGGCTGTCTTACCAGAGAGGCCATCAGAGCCTCCATGTTCGGTTAGATACTATTGCCTTGAAGTATAGCTTAATACTTATCCTGGTGAATCTGGTAATTAACTCGCAGTAATTGGAACAGTTCTATATGAAGACTGGACAATGTAGGTTTGGTCAGACCTGCAAATTCCATCATCCCAAGGATGTGCAGATACAGCCAGCTACAGAAGAAAATGATGCTGGGTTGCAGAACACAATGTTAGGAGATGCGAAGCCAGTGCAACCACTTTTCGCGCCAGCATCGTTGCATAACACCAAAGGCCTTCCCATCAGACCAGTATGCATCTTTGAGGATATTTTAAATATGATTTTTAATTAATAGACTTGTGGGAATGTCTTGTATGTTCTCCTGATATTTAATCTTGAAGGTTGGAACCTGGATAGATGAATCCCCTTTATGTATCTCCTGATTGTTAATTATCTTGCTGGTTCTGTTTGAGAGGACTTGCAGTGCTTGAATTTATGAAGATATTGTCTTATCATTCATTGTATTTGTTTTTTTTAATCATATCAGTTATTTTTCCTACTCTTATCCTCTTTGATTTTGATTTATTGTTCTCATCTCACATTTGCTACCTTTAACAGGGTGAAGAGGACTGTCCATTCTATCTAAAAACTGGCAGGTCAGTTTATCATCTGCTTAGGGAATTATCCAACCTTAGCAGTCTATGTGGCCTAGAGTTGCATGACAAGTAATGCTGTATTTGTCTCTAATATGATCTATTTTCCACTCAATCAGCTGTAAATATGGGATGACATGCCGCTACAATCATCCAGAAAGATATGGTACTTCAGTTGACTTGCACAATGAATTTATGTTTTGCATATTTAGTTAGTGAAAGGCCATTGCAATATCATACAGCTTTTAATCCACCTGCAGCTGCTGTTGCTTCTACTCTTCTAACCTCTCCGTCACCGCATTTCAACTTTGGTGTTGTTGCACCAGCAGCATCTCTTCTGCCAACTTATGATCCTAGGCTGACTCAGGCAACGGTACTGCTTAATTTTCAACTGGTTCTTTATGGTTTCATAATATATACTTAGTGCAGGAAGTTGTTGGAAAGATTGAAAATTTGGATTATGTACTCATTTTTTATTCATACTTGTAATGGTGCTTGGATTTGATCACATGATTGCTGTCCCTCGTATTTTTTATCTGCGGACTTATGAATTTATTAGAAAAATCTAAGAGCATATTTGGGAAACTATGTACCAAGCTTCTTGTTGCTGCTGCTAGCTTTTGGGGTTTGTTTTGTACTTATTTATTTATTCTGTTTGATTTACAGAAGTCAATCTTACATGCTTCGAAATTATTCTCATGGTGGTTTATTTATATGCAGTTTGGATTGGCTCCAACTATTTACCCTCAACGACCTGGGCAACAAGAATGTGATGTACGTATCCCTTTATTTTTATATGTTATTTGTAGATTCTAATTGCATGGATAGAAATTTCGGTTTCAGTAAGTGTTTCAGTCCACTAAGTATTAATAGACGTAGAGATACTTAAGTTTCGTTTTCTCTCAAAGTTAAAAACAGTAACATTTTGGTACTTTCGAGGAAATGTTTAGAAAATTGAGGCCAAGTAATGTTTCAGGCACTTCATATCTCCTGAGTCTTGTTTAGCCACAAAGGTGGTGTCTGTATTTTCTCGTAGTGTATTCAAGGTGTTTAAGCACCAAAAGTAGGTGACCCCCTTGAATTGCTGAGTATTATATCGGTAGTTGTTCTTAACGACTCAAAATAGTTAGCTGCTGAGCCTGATGTTCGTTGAACCGGCTCAGATAACTTTGTCAGGGATATGCATGTTTGTGACTTGTGTTGCTTCTCTACCATTTTAAGCAGGTGACCTGCTTAATCTTATTTCTCCTCGTCATTTTGGTTGTTCCAGTATTACATGAAAACAGGGATCTGCAAGTTTGGGGAGACCTGCAGGTTTCATCATCCTGTTGATCGAACAGCACCCACAGCTTCATCTATCGAAGCTCAGCAGCAAAATGTGAAGCTAACTCTTGCAGGCCTGCCAAGGAGAGAGGTACACTCATTTGTTGCCCTTCTATTGAATTCCTCATTTATATTTGTCCTTATTTCACTCGAATGAATGACAATTTTTCTCGATGATTCTGTTTATAGGGTGCGATAAACTGCCCATATTATATGAAGACGGGCACCTGCAAATACGGACCAACATGCAGGTTTGACCATCCGCCTCCTGGAGAGGTGATGGCTATCGCAACGTCGCAGGGAGCTCCGTCTTCTGTTGTGGACGAAGTCAAAGAGAACGCCGAAAACGTTTAATCTTTTCAGGCTCAACCGAGCCGAGTTTTAAATAGATTCTATGTTCTTCTGTTGTTTTGTGCAAGACGAGTGAGTAGATTTGTTAATGTTCACAATAGGCTTTGTTTAAAATGTGTGCTGAAGCTTTTTTGGTTTTCATGTATTTTGGTATTAATTTAATTCTTGAATAAAGTCGGACTTAATCTCTTGTTTTGATTGTGATTATGCGCATATCTCATTTAATTAGGCTTTTACCAGATGTTTTTCTGTTCAAAACATACCTTGATGAAGATTTATATATTCGAGTGAGTAGATTTCTTTATAAAAAGAACAGACCTTGAAAGAGTAAATAAATTATTCAAATTTCCACCAATGCGGAAAAAGGATATTTTAATTCATATTATGTAGTATATACTTTCTTATCAACAACTATTATATACATTGGTTAAAGTATGTAACTATTATATACATTGGTTAAAGTATGTTTTTTGTCACGTAAAAATAGAATTTTTTTGCAATGTTTCAAAATTTCAAGGAGAATTTCAAAATACATTTTTTGTACTTCATTAGTTAAATTTGGCCTCTGGGGCAACCTTCTACAGAAACGTAGATAGACACAAAGTTAGGTAGAAAGTTGCGAAACTATACGTCTTTAATGTTTAGGTAGTAAGTTACAAAATATGGTAGAATCTCTAGGTTTAATGAAAATTAAGATGAAATGCAAACAAAACCAAGAGGCTCATGGTTTTTCTCAATTGATTTCTTCTATCAGTTCTGTTACATGAAAATACTTACTTCAAAAAAACTAAATTATTAATAATTGTTATCTTTCGACGTGGTATAAACGACAATCTAGACTATTCAACTTCTATCGCGTATCGTTAGTTATTGCTTTACATGCGCGTATTTATACCATGCATGGATAATTAGTGCACCACGTAAGTAATACAACAATCGCCGTAGTAAATAATTTGAATTTGTCACCACCTTTACATTTATTTAACTTTCAACTTTACAACATTTACATGTGGCATGCAAAAATGCTACATATAATGTAATTTTATAATTAAACTTTATTCATTACAAAAGCTGACGTGGCAGCCTGAAAGCCAATACCACTTCCGGATAAAGTAAACAAATAACCGGAGTCCGGAAAGGAAAGCATCTCCACCGTGGCTAAAGTGATAATATTAAATTATTGAGGGACCTGAAAAGCAAAATGATCGGACTGGAATTTCCGGCCAACTTTACCGTTAGAGCAACCACCACCACTCTCACCCGCCGCTACTCTTCAAAGCTCAAAATTCACCATTACCGCACCTTCACATTTCTCTCTCCAATGCGCCGCAAACGCTCATTTTCAGCTCGCGCTACTGATTCTCCTCTCGCTTCGTCAAATGACGAATCGAAACCGAAACCTAATCAGGTTCTCTCTGTCTGTCTCTGTCTCTGTCTCTACTGATGTGGTTAGGTTTTTTATTTACGTGTGATTTTGTTGGTTAGGGCGGCGGAGGTGATGGAGAGAGGAAGGTACCGGAGCTACGGACTTTGCTGAGGAGGTTCTGGAAGGTGGCGGCGCCGTACTGGTTTTCCGACGATAAGGTGCAGGCGCGGTGGCGATTGGCGGCTGTGTTTGCTCTGACGTTGGGGACGACTGGAATCAGCGTCACGTTTAACTTTCTAGGGCGAGATTTCTACAATGCGCTTTCGAGTATGATCTCGTTGCATTTCTGTGTTTTTTGCTTCGAATTGTAATGTGTGTTGGTTACTGCTGTTTTGCTGATGTGGTGGTGGTGATGTGTTTTTGATTTGTGGAAGACAAGGATCAGGAGCAGTTCACGACGCAGTTGTTGTACTACCTGTGTGGTTTCGCGGTTGGAATTCCGGTGAGCTCATTGCTGCGTTCTCTTAGGTATTGCTCGTGTTGAGGCGCTTTTTGCCTTTGTTATAGGTTGTGACGATGGTTCCGCTGCTTTAGCGCCTATTTGGTGTTTGTGACACGTTCGGCTTCACAACTATACTTTTCGTTAATGAATCATATGATAACTTTAGATTTAGGTGTGTAATTACTCGTCCAAAATAGTGTGCTGTAGGCCCCACAGAGCCTTCGGAGATTGTGTTAATTAATCCCACGATGATTTTAGTTATTCATTCTCTGAACGTTGAGATAAAGTCTTTCGTAATAACTTTGGGAGCATTTCCTTTTCTGGTTGCTTTTGTCATGGATTTGGGTAGTTATAGGGAACCTCTTGTGTGGTCGTGAAGATGTTTCGGTAGGACTCGAGAAACTGGTGTCAAAGTTCCTTGCTTCTTTGATAAATATGAGAAGTAGACGGTATTTGTTCCAAAGTGAATAGAATTTGGAGCTTTTCTAGGTGAAAGAGAAGGGAAATCAAAATACTTGAACTGTAATTTGTTCCTTCAATATGTTTAGATGCTTATTTCTCTGTCTTCTGTTTTTCGCCAAACAATGTAAGGTTCTTAATATTATGCTTCTTCGCATGTATCATTTTAGGCATCATTCCTGTTGAATTTACTGTTTTTCAGGTTTTCGTCCTGAGAGATTATGCAAAAGATACTCTTTCTTTAAGATGGAGATCTTGGATGACAAGCTATTATATGGATCGCTATCTGAAGAATCAAACCTTTTATAAAATACAATCTCAGTCAATAATTGATAATCCAGATCAACGGATTGTTGACGATCTAAGTGCTTTCACGGGAACTGCTCTTGCATTTTCCTTGACATTCTTCAACGCTGCTGTGGACTTGATATCTTTTAGTAATATCTTATATGGTATTTATCCACCACTGTTTGTAGTGCTTCTTGCGTATTCACTTGGTGGAACAGCTATCAGTGTCTTTCTTGGGAGGGTAATATTTTCTTTTGGAATTCATGCAGTTAATTGATTTATCTTTTTGCATCATCGGACGTTCATTAAGCAATGTAATTCTTTCTTTTGGTAAATTGCTTTATGAGACAATTGCACTTTCTGATGAGGTGAGCTGTGCATTTTCAGGGATTGGTGACTTTGAACTTCTTGCAAGAGAAAAAGGAAGCAGATTTCAGATATGGACTTGTGCGTGTTAGAGAAAATGCCGAGTCAATTGCATTCTATGGTGGCGAAGAAAATGAGATGCAACTGCTTTTGCAGCGGTTCAGCAGCGCATTTGAAAACCTTAGTGTATGAAATTCTTACGAGTTGTCATTTGAAGTACATTTTTGAAAATTTGCCTTTTATATATAGCCTAGTTGAGTAGCTTCTACTTCCTGCGCACATGGAGAATTTTATACATTTTATATCTTATAGCATCAAACTCCATTGGAGAGTTGGATCATTCTGCATCCCTTGATATTTCGGGACGGCATTCTGGGATGGTATATGGTCTAGAACGTAAACGATTTATTATAGTCTAACTAAAGTTGCGTAAGTGGACTCCTGTAATACTAAAATTATCTGTTCGTTTTCTGCAGTGTGCCTTTATAAAATTACATTTGTATTAGTTCTTCAAAAAAAGTATGATACAATGTTGGAACCTGCAGTACAAATATTTCTGCCAAATTTGCAAATCAGCCTTTTTTATTCTCATTTTTATGGACTAGGGAAATTATTTCAATTGGTGTATATCATTTTGTAACGTCTTAAATGATATATACCCGTGTATTAATTACTATTAGCTGTAATTACTATTAGCTGCGAGGCACTGGAGTCGGTGCGATGTCCATGAAATCCAACTTTTGAAAAGTAAAAATGAAAGGGCAAACTGCAAATTCAGAGTAGAATTCACCTCTTTTAACCTGGATAGAGATTCTTGTATCATTTCATTAGATTCCACTTGATGCAAAACAGTGATTTAAGATGCTTTAATTTGTGTATGGTTCTATTGTAACTATAGGAAAGAGTACATGAATATTGAAGAGGTGGTAAATAAAGCGGGATGAGAATGCGTATGATATATTCCAGTTCAACAATATACTGGCTATCTCTTTTTCCCCCAATTTACTCTTGAAAATCTTCGATATATTCCTTATCTGACCATAAGAGTTATATGCTTGTACTTTGTATACTTTTCAAACTGTGATATTCATTCTTTTTCCATTTTATAACTTTACAGAAATTGTTGATATCTTCCAGAAACTTAGACTTCTTCACCAGTGGCTACCGGTACCTGATTCAGGTTCTTCCAGCCGCAGTGGTTGCACCTATGTACTTCTCAGGAAAAATTGAATTTGGAGTCATAAATCAGTCTGTCTCAGCCTTCAATCACATACTTGGAGACTTTTCTCTTATAGTGTACCAGTTTCAGTCAATCAGTGCCTTTACTGCCATCATAGACCGATTAGGTATATATTGATTTTTCCTTTTCAAATAATATACCCTGGTAGTATCTTGAAGTAGGAGGATATATTACTAATTCGAGAAACAGCATGGTTCCTTAATATTATGAAAAGTCCTTAATATTATGAAAAGTCTTCTAAGTGTTTTGGAAAATCTTTAGTTAATAGTTGTATCGTGACTGGCTTTTGTCTTTACTGTGGTGGTTCTATCTTTCAGAGTAGTACCGTAATACTTCATATATGTACTGTTCCTAATTACATGGATATCTATGAATAATTAAAAGCACTCCGTTCGTGAATAAGACTTTGACATATTACAACGTCAGGTGAATTTGACGATCTATTAAGTAGCAGCGAAGTTGGAAACGAGCCTGTTGAAGAAATTCATCGTCAGTTTTGCAATATAGAAAACTCAAGTGTGACTAATGGATTAGTGTCCCCCAGCCGAAGCTCAAAATTACTAAAGATTGAGAATTTGACCTTATTGACTCCAAGTAAAGAGACTCTTATCACAGACTTATCATTGGAGATATTTGAGAAGGACCATCTGCTGGTTAGAACTTGTCTTTTACGTCAGATTCAAATGTTGCGATATTCAAATCAATTTGTAGTAAAAACTTGCATTAACAGGTTACAGGGCCAAGTGGAAGTGGTAAAACTTCATTAATGAGAGCTCTTGCTGGTTTATGGAGCTTCGGGAGGGGAACAGTAACATTCTATGAGAAAAATGCAAATGATCCCTTGTCATACTTTCCTGCAGACAAGACTTCTCCTGAAGTGAATCTGGTTAACAATTCCAAGCACGATTACAGCAAAAAGAAAAAAGAAAAAACTGGAGGTGTTCTTTTTCTTCCTCAAAAGCCATACATGGTTTTGGGTACACTTCGTCAACAAATGCTTTATCCTACTTGGAGTGATGGTACTACACCCGAGTCAGACGGTGATACACCAACTGGTACGAACTCTTGTGTTTTTGAACTCCTTGCTCCCTGATCATTATTCTTGTAATTTGACTTGAAACTATTATTTTTTTTGATTCATGTTTATCACGTACCATGCACGTTTTCATGCGATATGAAAAATCTCTCTTTATTCATTTTCACGTAGATATTTGGATAACAACCTAACCTTTTACTGGTATGACAATATCCTTAAAGCAACTAAAGATTGTGAGAACTGTAAGTTCGTCTCATGTTCAAAGGAAACAACCACTGCTTTGAGGGATAATTACATTACACCTCTGAAGGTTTGGTCAAATTACACAAACTGATAGTGATTGTACCCCGTCAATTGATAGTTTTGGGTGAAATTAAAATTCACCTAGTGGGAAGGTTCGTGAGTCTCTTGGATCTCTTCAATGAAAACTAATATAAATTTAGCTCTATCCGCTCTTGGGATAATCTTGTTTCATGTGCTTCATAGACAATGAGAGAAAAATCGGCCACTGTAGACCATTATAAGTTCTGCGATAATCTGCACAGAACTGAGTTTGCAAATCTTGAGCGTTTGGCATTGTCTTTGGGAGGGTGGTGTAAACCAAAGCTAAAGTTGAAGGTGGTGAAGTAAATTGAAAAACATAACATAATGAGGGTCTGCGATGCCAACTCTTTCAGATATAAGTTTGAAATTCTGAAAAGAGAAAGTGTGTGGTAGGACATTAAGCTGATACGTTAAAAAAGCCAACTTTTTTTGGTCAATAGCCTTCCTTTTTGGGGGAGGCTGAATGATAGGCTGTGGTGGAGCACCCTTGCTAGATAGATCACAATTAGGAACCTCATCTTGCTCAAAGAGGTAACGTAAAATGCTGCATAAGCTGTATTAAATACAAGCAGTTGGCGATGGCTTTGAATTAAGTCAGTGTCCTGGTACACTCTGCAAAGAATTGTGTCCGAAAGTGCCCAACGAACTGCTTATGATGAGCTGGGCAATTATTAATAAACTTTTCATGTGCTTTATTTGATAACACAATTAGTTCATTTGGTCTATACAACGGTCAAGGGTTGTGTGATTTAGTTGAAAAGCCATTGCCCGAAACTTATCTTTGTTGCTGATAGACAAGAGCTCTTGCTTAGTAGTTGGTGCTAATGAATGGAGAAATTTGTTTTTCAGGCTCACTGTCCTTCCTAAGACGAACTGAAGACATGGAAGCGAGGACCGTGAAGCCTACAACTGACGATTTAATTCGAGTTCTGGAAGATGTTAGACTTGGATATATATTTTCACGGTTTGATCTAGACTCTACATATGAATGGTCTAGTGTTCTCTCCGTTGGTGAGCAACAACGCCTAGCATTTGCACGCTTGTTGCTTGCAAAACCAAACTTGGTTCTGTTGGATGAGTCTACCAGTGCCCTAGACGAAGTCAATGAGGTAATCAAGATGAATGTTTTGTTGTATCTGTATGTGTGCATTTTTAATTGGTTATTGTATCAAAACCAACATCATTAGTGAGTATTTGAAAAGCAAGGCTCCTCGATCTTATCCCAAGCAATATGGTCATTTTCTTCTTGTATACTCTTTGGAGTTAATTATTTTCCCTGAAATTCCAGAGGGCTATGGTATAGGTTGCAAGATATAGAGTTCGCTTTTTTATAATTGAATTATGCATTACATTGCTGTAGACGTAATTGGTGACTGTGCTTTGCACTTCGCTCCTATTTCTTTTACAAATGGAAGTAAGAAGTATCATCTGACATTGAAGAAGTGATTTGGTCTGCAAAAACTTGCAAATGCCAGCACAACTACCAGAATCTTAAAAAGAACTTTGCTTTTAGATTCCGCTCTCTGCTCTGCTAGGTTGCAATAATTACACAGGACACATTCCAGCTTAAAATTGATCCCTTTTGGATTCCGTTTTTAGTTCAATTATCCATATTTGATGTTTCCCAGACTAATTTGTTTGTGCTCTAACCATGTTCATTGTGCTTGAGTTCTTAATGATTATTACTTCTAGTCTTTGTCTTAAAAGCAATCATTTTACCTAAGTTCGCTTCTAATTCAATCCGAACCACAGTCATTCCCCTCGTAAAACAGATTTTATTACTCTCAATTTCTAGTTAAATCATGCTTACGCAATGCTACGAGTTCTAGTCATGTTCCCCTTCCTTAAAGGTGCAGTTGTTTCCTGCATAGAAACTGCTGTAGTTCATTAGCTGGAATATCCTCTATAGTTGTAATTTGATACTCTTTGTTTCTTATTACACTCAACAGGTCAACAACTCTAGGTTTAGGGTTCTCCTCTGTTACTTTATGGTTCTTACCTGTAACAAGGTTAACTTATGTTTGCAGGCACATTTATATCGGTTGATTGAAGATGCAGGAATCACTTACATAAGCATAGGCCACAGACGAACCCTCTACGAATATCATGCAAAAGTCTTACAAATCTCCCCCGCGGACCCCACAAGCGCACAACTTAATTGGCGCTTGGAGCCCGTCACCAAGAACATGTTGTACAACCCATCAAAACAGTAAGTACGAGAAAGATAGCTCGACCCAGTTGAGGTATAGAAATACTTTCTTCTTTAATAGAAAAATAGAGAATCAAGAAAAAAAATAACTGGAAATGTAATTGGTTATATCATATATGTCCCCATGCAAATTCTTTTTTGAACTTTCAAACTTTCTTGTGCATGCTGCGATGGTTGCATGCTAGCTAGTATTTTGGATAAGGATTAATTAAAAACTTTTTGAAAAAAAAAAATGCATGGTTATGTGTGTTGTTATCACTCATCTCTATTATACAATAATTAAGAATCTGAATTATATTTTAATGGTTTGTTTGAAGAATAGAAGTTTCTGATTACCTGGATTGCACTTATCCCGGTGGATATGATATTTGATTTTTCTGGGATCCCTCAAAAGAAATTCAACCTCTCACTGATTGTGATGCAAGAAGCATGCATTAACATATAATTAATGTTGGAAAGTGTTCGTGAAGGCGACGGCACCTTTGCTAATGCTGCCATTAACCTCTGTATTATATTATAAATGAAACAATTAAAGTACGTTGATGAAATTCAAAGGCTAGTACAGTAATTGCGAGTGATGCTTAATTGGTCTCCGTGTTTGACCAGCCATATATGATATATATATATATATATATATATGTATACATGTATGTATTTGCGTGTGTTTGGGGTGGGGTGGTGGGGGGGGGGGGGGGGGCGGGTGGGGGGGTTTGGGTAAAGGTAACGTAGGAATCCATTTGGCTCTGAAATAAAAGTGGGTTGAAATAGTTGATTAGTTTAATGAGATCGAGGCACGAGGGCTCGCGTCTTTTTCGTTGGATCGGAACATGTAACATGTCACGGACTTTAAGGATTTTGCCTTTCTAATCCTATGCCAACTATTCATGACTATATATCAGTACATCCAATACATTCAGTCTACATTTTACATGTTTTGGGGGTATATATATAATGTATTGATATATTTTGTTAGATATTGCACAAATGTGACTAATAGTAATGTGTCTAGCTTAAGGGTCATTTGTTATGTTCCAACTTAAAAAAAGTACTCAGATACGAAATTTCGTAAGTATTTCTAGGATAAATCACGTTAAGTCACTAAAGTTTACGCGTTTGTCCCTTAATGTTTCAAAAGTAGCAATGTGCCATCTAAGATATGCTAAATCTCACGAACAAATATACGGACACATGTTCAAAATGAACGGTTGATCAACGTCTAGATATATCTAATATACCTTAGAGCGTTGCTACTTTGAAAATCTTAAATCTCATGAACAAATATAAGGACACATGTCCAAAATGAAAGACTGATCAACATTCAAATGATATTCAGTATACCTTAGCGCGTTGTTACATTGAAAATCTTAGGGAACAAATTAAAAATCACAGTATATGCATGAGATTTAACATAATTTCATTTTTACGAAACATTAGAACACTAATTACTTTGGTTAAGACTTCATGCAAAATGTAAAACCGATTCCTGTGTGAAAAAAAAATAGCCGCAGGTAGTGTTATTCCCAGTACAAAGTGTGGCTAGCTAACCAAGTAACCATGACAACATGTAACGTAATTTGTGATGCTGGATATTGGAGGGACATGCATTAAATTGGCCATTGCAGTTGTGCAAATGGTTAATTACAAATTTATGCAACTTGTTACTTGTACGATGAATGATGAACTACGATTAAAGCTTGCAAATATATAGCTATTTTTCTATATTATCTCGGAACATCAAATTAAATGACAAGTTATGAAACTATTTCAAGTTATGAGATGAAAAGTATTGGTGTCAAATTAAAATCGTAAGTTTTCAGCACTAATTAGTAAGTAACATCAAGAAAGTAAAATATTCATTTTAAAATCGTCATTCTGTATAATTAATAACAAGATATATATAAGTATTGAACTATTGATAGTCATCATAGTACTAAAGTAAATCTCCGAGTTTTCTCTACATATCACTTACTCGTAAGTTGACAAAATAATTGTATGTCTTTGTCACTCTTAAATCTTTTGCGACAACATGATGTAATAACAAATCCAGAAAGCAAATAAAATAAGAAACAAAGAAAGAGAAAGAAAACAAAAAGGAATCAAACAGTACTATTTAATAATTCTTCTTCACTATATAATACCAGACATGAAACAGAAATTTTCCACTTAATTCCTCAATTCCATAAAGAAAAGACCAACCAAATAAGGCCATTATTTTCAACGCTCGAGCGTATATATGCATGTGTGCATATAAACAAATACTAATCACATATATATATATATATATACAAATTAATATTTGGAGGCATGCATAATATATATAGGACGAAACAAATTCCTTCATTCTTGTTTTGACTCTGACGGGCCCGTGTATCTGATATATATAGTTGTACCTGAATATGTGACAGACTATAAAATATAATATAATAATGCTTCTAGCAATTAGTCGGTAGCTATAATTTTTGACTGAGAAAAAAGACAATTATTAAGGGGGGTTAATTAGCTAGATGATAATTCACAAATTGACATTGATGCAGATATTCATCACTTATATGCGGCGATTTTTGGGATAGGGTTTCCCGTTCAAACGACATTTTCAACAGCCTGATTGTATCATTCTTTCACTGTACACACACACACCCTTTGCCCCTCACATGACCTAATCCTTGTTTTTACATGCATGTATATATTACATGTATATATTTAATTATATATGAAAGTACTAAAGTTAGACAAGTAATCATTTTATAAGTATATGGAAATTAAATGGAAAGTTAAAATCTCGAGATTTTTGGCTTCAATATCATTGTCTTACTCATTCTTTATTCTTTATTTTTAACAGAATGATCTGAATTATGTTATGGTTTTCACTTTGTAACCATTATTATCAACTTAGAGATACTGTTCTGTTACTCGACCAAACTTTTTCGTGTTAGTTAAATTATATTTTTCTACGTAAATCCTCTTATATATGTTATCAAAAAGCTACACTCTAAATACCATTTTAATGTAAATACTTATGAAATATCAACTTGCATTAAAATTCTATCATGTTATCAAGAATCCGCACTAAAACTTTCCTTAAATATGAAAACACCGATCTCAAGAATGACGAGTTTTCATGCACACGATATTTTAGTGTAGCTTTTTAATTTGATACCATGGAGTTTAAGGAATTAATCGTTTAAAGAATGTTTTATAACTAAATTTTATATATTATGCACCACTATAATATTAACCACTAGTCTCTTATCGTCATTAATTGACTTCAATATTTATGTTGGATCTTCATATCAATCTAAAATTAAGCTTATAAGAATTTTAAGTATATATATCTATATATATATATCACAATATTGTGAATAAAAAGTAGAAAGTGTGGACCAAGAAGAGACTCCAATACTATCTAGCTAGCATACAATATATATTAATTGAATATATTCACGAAACTTAAGCTTCACATCTCTTTCTCCCTTTTTAACAACAAACTCGGTTTGTGACTTTGTGTGCTCCTCTCTCAATTCAATTGAACCCGCAGAAACTGCTCAAACTCCACCTGCTCTCCTTGTCATTTTCCCTTTGGAACCTCAACACAACTCCATAACCTAATTCAAACAGAGGTAATTAACTAACTTGCATATCTTCAGCTACCTGTTCTTCCTTAACTATGTCGTAACTTAATTAAGGTTTGTTGTCTTTCCTTTTTGAGTTCTTCTCTCCTTTTTCTTCTCCTTTCACGTTCAAATTAAGCATATGTTTTATTTTTATTTTTCCTTTTTCACTAGCAACACAAGGTTAGTTTATCCTAAGAAATGGTATAGATCAGATCCTTTAGTTTCTTATCTAGCCAAAATTAAACTACGAAAAATAAAATGAGCCAACACTGATATATAGAATTTCCAACAATGATTTTACGCTTATTCACGACGGAAAATCTTCATTTTTGTTTTGATGAAGCTTAAAATTTTGTTGGAAACTACCATTGCTCAGTTTTTCTTGTAGTTATTAGCCATGTTATAATATATTCTAGGGTTTCGCGGAAAATGGTTGTAATGAATCACGAAATTAATCGATCTATCATGTTTCTTATGCAATATATATCCTACCATGATTCATACACATATGTTTTTCTTTCTATGTTGATATTTGCATGGATTCTCATATCTTATAGTAGGGTTTGAAGCTTGAACCCCTTGCTTGATATATATATGGCTTAAGTGCTTGTGTAAATTCTATTTATTTTTTCGTGCAGAATTTAAATTAAGTAAAATATGATGGCCGGAAGCGGGCAGCAGCTGTCGGTGCCACCGGGGTTCCGGTTTCATCCAACGGACGAGGAGCTACTGTATTATTATCTTCGGAAGAAGGTTTCATATGAGCCAATTGACTTGGACGTTATTAGGGAAGTTGATCTCAACAAACTCGAACCATGGGACCTCAAAGGTATCTTAATTAGTTTTAATTTTGTTATTATTATAATGTTTATTTTGCTTTCACCATTCATCTATCTTATTAGTATCTGTTTACACTTAATCATTTGAATCTATAAGTACATTTTTGTTTCTTATATTGTAAATACCATATACACAATTAAATATAACGTATGAAAGCTTCTAGCTAGCTAGTATTCAACATTTTTAACTCACTCTTGGAAGATTTTTTTTGGTCCAATGCATGGTGTAAGAAGTAACAAACCGTTATATTACAAGATCAAGTTCTTGCTTAATATTAGATAATCATCAAATTAATTAATAATCAAAATAAGTAAATGGCTATTATTTTCTTGCAACTATGTATATCTTGATGGATGAGCAAATACCTCTGGCCGGCATTTGCATGGATTTCAACTACAATATCATTAGATCCCATAAAATCAACTCATTATTGTATTCCCCCAATAAGAGATCAGCACTATCATATTAATTATAATGAAAGATTTAACTACGGGATTTTGATTTCACCAAGGAAAGATTAACCCATTAAGCATTAGCTAAATGTGCATAATTATATAAACTTTATTGATTTCTTTGAGGTGTGGAAGTCAGTAAACACTTTGAATATGAGCTAAATTAATGATATGGTGCATGAATATTTGCAGATAAATGTAGAATCGGATCGGGTCCCCAAAACGAATGGTACTTTTTTAGCCACAAGGACAAGAAGTACCCAACAGGGACAAGAACTAACCGCGCCACAATGGCGGGTTTTTGGAAGGCTACAGGGAGGGATAAAGCAATACACATGAGTAGTTCACAAAGGATCGGGATGAGGAAAACCCTAGTTTTCTACACGGGGCGCGCCCCTCGCGGCCAGAAGACTGATTGGATCATGCACGAGTATCGTTTGGACGATGACAATGCCGAAATCCAAGTAAGCTAGATACTTCATATTCTTATGTAGAATATTGAAGTGATAATCAGAACTCATCTATTTTAAATAACCTAACACATTTGTTACTTGTTCCAAATCCGTGTCCTATACCATTTTGTCTGCAACCGTTGTATTGTTGACGTGGTGCAACCAACGAGCTTCATTAAAATTATTCCGTACAACATAGGAAAAAACTACCCCACTAACCTCATACTATCGTATATTTGTAGTTGTTGCACCAGGTCACCAATACAACAACTCAATATAATTATTTTTCTCATTTTGGTTCTTATAATTGCATGGACAATCTTACTTATTTTACATGGCAATTTTGAAGCAGGAGGATGGTTGGGTAGTTTGCCGAGTTTTCAAGAAGAAAAACCACACGAGAGGCTACCATCCCGAACTAATTGACCCCGATGAAATACCCATTTTACCCTTCAATCCAAACGTGGATCACTCCGCATTACACAACTCCGATCATCAACCACACTTCAACAACCACAACAACAGTTACGCGTTCGATCACAACCATTCAATGCACCTCCCTCAGTTAATGAGCCCTGAATCGGCGGTTCCTAATTCGTTCTTATCCTCATCACTTCCGTTGATCGACGTGCAATGCTCGCAAAATTTATTGAGGCTGACATCAGCAGGCACGGGAACAGGGATAATTCCACCCGAGAAATTTTCTGGTGACTGGTTGTTCCTGGATAAGCTTCTAGCGACGTCGAATAACGGTAATAGCCAGAGCAACCAATTTAATTCGCAGGTCGTGGCGGATATGGTTCCGCCGCATGGGCACAGGTTTCCTTACACGTACCACGGGTTTGAACCAGATTTCTCTAAGTATTCTGATAAGTAGCGGATGCAGGTTATCACGTCATAAAAAGAGTAGTCTCAATTTAATAACAATGTTTGTTATTTATTTATTTTAAGAAACTTGGGTTATGCGTCATCATGTTTTAAATTGAAGCTGAATACTGGAATTTTGAAGTGTTTTGCTTATCATCAAGTCAAGCTTAATTAATTGTTATTAACTTTCTATTTCGATTCTTCTGAGTTTTTCCTTACTTTTAGAGAATACTGAATTTCTTTTTTGGTTTTTGTTATCTTTAGTATATATAAGTCCATCGTGGTTGCATGGTCTTCGCTGTACTATAGTTTCCACATATATTCTGATGGACATCACACTGCCTATTACTGGAAATTTGAGGATAGTACGTCAGCACATTTTGGAAAACAATCAAATTACATTGGGGATTCATTTTAAGATTAGATTACAATTTTTCTTGTCACCAAGTCTAATTTCTCTAGGACAAAAGTATGGCTTTAAAATTTAGGACCTATATATTCCTAACTTTACTTATCATCTTTTTTTTTTTCTTCTTATTTTCCCATATCTTTTCTCCTATATATTACACTTATTATAACTTCATATATATATTCTCGAAATAATGGAATATTTACGTCATTGAATGTTTGGATAATAATTGAGGCAATAACAACAAAGAAACCAAAAAAAATTCATTTTTTTCACCTTTTTCCATACTAACGTTCACGAATTTTCCTTGTTTTGCCATAATTTTTTGAACTTTTCTAAATACTTTAATTACATGTAATCTCTTAAGATAATGAAATATTGTTAGTAATTGACCATGTTTCAAAAAATATGGAATTTAGTACCTATTTTCTCTAACTTCACTTATCATCTTTTGTCCTTAATTATAATTTTTCCCATATTTTTTTTTCTTCATATTTTTCACTAATTATAACTACATATATTCTCAAAATAATGGAATATTTACGTCATGACCTTGCTTTTCAATTCTTCTCTCTTTGTTTCCAATGTTATATAGTTGATGATATATAGGAAAACTTCTCAAAGTCGGACATATATTCCTTCTACAAATTCTTGCAAACATCCGAAAAACTTATTTCATGTCGCCACATATCATTTTAAGGTAACAATTAATCTAATGAGAACGTACTCATAGTTAGAGGAGAAAACAAATACTCCATTATTTCATCATAATCATACATAATTATATTGAAATTCGAACGAGCAAACGTAAACTCAAATCTTATATGATGTATATAAGACAATTTATCTTGTTTTAATGAATGGGGTTAATGAAGATTACATATAGTTATTTCTCAATCAACTAGTTTTAATCAATACGGGAACGGTCAATCAACTTACCAATTCTATCTTAATGCCCTTGAACGTGGAGGTCGTTGAGTGGTTTCACTTGTTGCCACAGTCCTTTTGTTACTCTCTTTTTTCGGCTGATCCTTCTTGTGCTAGGACTTCTATTTAGCTGACGTATCTAAAAGTTAGTGCATATTTGCATGGATAAGATGATCACACTAACTCGTCAATATGTGATCCAATTCGCTATTAACTTTAGGAGGTATGGAAAAAGAATTGGAATGGAATAAGAGCGTAACGGCGTGAAGAAAAGTAAAATATATATCCTTCACCAAAAGTATAAGCATCTGCTGGAATAGCTCAGTTGGTTAGAGCGTGTGGCTGTTAACCACAAGGTCGGAGGTTCAACCCCTCCTTCTAGCGAATATGGTACTTTTTTTCTAAATCAATTCTGCTGCTCCAACTATTAAAATAAAAAGATCACAAATACTTAATTAAATTTTAGAAATATTTTGGAGGAACAAAAAGAGCCGATTGAAACACCATATTAAATTAATTAATATATGCCTCACTATTTTTCCTAATGTAAGTGTTATTTGAATAAAATTGTATATGTGAAGCATGTTTTTGGCAAATCTAAGCGCAAGTAACCATTATCAAACGTTGTCCAGAAAAAGATACTTATTTCGCGTGATATAATTTTTTTTTCCACAGCTAGTTAAATGCATTACAAAGCCAAATAAGAGAGTTTACAGAGTAAGAAGGACATACCCCAATCGAAAGCAAAAGTCTCCATTGACTCATCTGTCACAGTGTCCAATTTATTTGTGTCATATACACCCATCTATCACCATCACCATCACTCCAGAGTCCAGTCTTCATATGTATTTTCCATGGAATATATAATAGATAGAGTAATTTGTGTGGTAATCAAATTAGTTGACAAAGTCATAGCAGAGAGAGACTATTTCCTCATTTCTTCATAGAAAGGGACATGCATGTGGTAGTCCAAAGATATGAATTATATATTGGCCTATCTATAATCAATATGTATATTTAGGTCATCAGTTGTTCCATTATACTAGCTAGCTAGTAAAAATAAGGTAACAACATTAATGGCTAATACTTTCTCTTATCATCATCAAAAATGGGTGTGGGTGGTGGTGTTCCTTTTTCTGAATTTGTATGCGCTCGTGAATAGGAAGGTGTCACGTGATGATTTTGGTCCAGTAAGTGGCCAGAAAGGTAACAATAGTTGCAGCATTGGTCTCGGTAGTGGATGCCGCCATACCGACCAAGGCAGACTCCCGTGACGGTTATAGTGCTCCCTAGCCAATATATGTATACATATATGTGTGTGTGTACCATGTACTTGCTATAATGTATTTTGTATATTGCTTTGGTAGTGTTCAAATTTTATTTCATCATCAACATCTTATGGCTCCTATATATATGTCAGCCATACTTATCATTTTCCAATTCAAGAATAAAGCAAGAAAGTTTTATTTGTCATGTTATTTTACGTAATACTGATTCGAGATCCTATATTTTATTGTTTATACGGTTTTGTCCAGTGTTTTGAAACTTGGACCGGACCGGCCGGTCCGACGGAGAACCGGTAGTCTGAACGGTCCGGTTCATGCCAGAGAACGGGCTGCTGAGCCTAGCGAGCGAACCGGCAAATTTGGCCGGGCTGCTGAGCCTAGCGAGCGAACCGGTCTGGCCCCCTTTTTTTTTCCTCCTTTTTTGCGAATTACCAGATTTGCCCCACTTACCTTTGCAAAATAAGAATCTCCAATACCATAAACGCAGCAGGGAGAAACTCCATAGACGTCTCAAACTTGAAATATTAAGTATATAATATCATTCTACAGTATATAATATATATAATATATATACATATATATATGGATTATAGTATATTATTTGTATATAGATATATATTAGATCCTTCTAATTAGGAAAGAGGTAGATTACGTTTAAAACTTACCTATAAATACTTTTAGCTTAATTAGAGGAGATTACAAGCACGGTAGTAAATAATTTAATATTTGTATACATATATATGTATTATAGTATATTATATTATGTGTTTATAGATATATATTAGATCCTTGTAATTAGGAAAGAGATAGATTACGTTTAAATATCTCTTGTCAATCTTACCTATAAATACTTTTAACTAAATTCACTACAACAAATTGGGCCTTTTCCGTCAGGCCCGACAATTTGGGCCGACGGTAAAGGCCCAATTTTTTTCATCGGGCTAAATCCCGACAGTAATGGCCTTTACCGTCGGGTTTGGGCCGACGGTAATGGCCCATTTTTTTTAAAAAAAAAATTAATTAATTAAAAAAAATCATTTCACCATTTTTTAAAATTTTAAAAAACAAATAATAATAGTCTTTACCGTCAGCTTATAGCCGACGGAATAGCCCCGATCCGTGTGATTTTCATCACACGGATCGGATCGTGCCATGTCACCGATCCGTGTCAATTTTCACACGGATCGGTGACGTGGCAACCCCTTATTTTACCCCCCCCCCCCCCCTCCCCTCTCCAAAATCACTATAAATACCCCTTATTTTACCCACTAAATTCATTCATTCTTACCATTCTCCAAAAACTATCAACTTTCTCTCCAAAATATCCTTAATAACTAACAAAAATTCTTCCATATTCACTAAATTATAATTAGAGTTTATTATTTGTTTTATTATTTCATTTCTACTTATGTTTATTCATTATCTAACTAATAATAACTATAAAAAACTTATATTATCAAGATTTTATTTTAAACACGAAAATTTATTTATTAGAATAAATATTTTAAAAAAATCGCTCGAAAATGTGCATGTTATTATTTAAATCGATTTCTTTTAAATAAAATTGCCAAATAAACATAAAAAAAATTATTTAAAATCGTTTTCTTTAAAAACAATTGCCAAAAAATTATAAAATAATTATTTAAAATCGATTTCTTTTAAATAAATCGCCAAAAAATCATAAATCAATTATTTTAATACGATTTTTTTTAAGTCAATTGTTTTAAATCGTTTTTCTTTTAAATCAATTATTTAAAATCGTTTTTTTTTTTAATATTTTTGAACCCTTTACCGTCGGCTAAAAGCCGATGGTAAAGGCTTTCCCGTCGGCATAAAGCCGACGGAAAAGAGAGGCTTTTCCGTCGACTTTATGCCGACGGAATAAAAAAATGAGCTTTTCTCCGTCGGGTTTTTCCGACGGTTTTTGCCGACGAAAAAGCCTATTTCCGTCGGCAAATGCCCCTTTACCGTCGGCTTTTGTGCCGACGGTAAAGGGGTAATCTCTTGTAGTGATTAGAGGAGATAATCACGAAAGTTAATAATTTAATATTGATTTTAGAAGTTGATCAGTGCTATTTTGCCTTGATTGAAGAATAAACATGATTCCTAGCCAATAAAAGAAAGGACATGATTCGTTGCCACTTGCCACTATAGGAATATTTGTTTTTATAGTCCTAAATATTTTTATCTATGTAATTTGAAGATTTAGGGTATACTTGATTTTCTTCTTAATATTTTGACATTTCATACTGCTATTTATTCTTCTGTCCTTCAAATAAATAAAAAAAGAAGTCGTGTAACGATGATTGAGCATATAATATATTTTAATATTATGATTTTTTATTTCTACAATATATGTGTAGTTCTGAGTATGAAATTAGTTAATAGTTTGTTTGCTTATTTAATGATAAATTGTGATAATATAATAGCATGGTATATTAATTTAGAGATTTTGTAGTTGAAAAATTGAGTATTTTGTTATGACTTTTGTAATACAATTGAGTACTTTCTATATATTTTATTGAAAGTTGACGTTAGTCAACAAACCGGTCCGACCAGTGGTCCAACCGGTTCGACCTGTTGACCCACTACCCGATAGCCTCACCGGGGGGCCGGGTTCAAAACAATGGTTTTGACAATAATTAGGCATATCATCCCCTCTAATCCTAAAATTGTGTAAAATATCTCCTTATGTATGGGAGGCGTGCATCACACAAGCCAAAAGTTGAGAGTGTGTTTTTCTTGTTTCTCTTGAAAAATGTTTTTCTTATTGTTTTCGCTTTAAATTAAAGAAATATGATATAATATTTAACTAACTTACTAAATAGATATAAAAATATTTAAATAATAAATTTTCCAGTAAAAAGAAGGAATCTGGGAGTGAAAATTTAGGTGGAGGAGAAACTTATTTAATGGGAAGTAGAGATGTTAAGTAATATAAAGATTAGCTTAAAGGGACAGGCTTTGAGGGAGGACTAGAAAGATATTTGAATCTTAAAAAAGGAGAACCTGCGATGATATACAACAAAATAAGCGCATGAAGCTTTGAACGAACAAAACAGTGTAATCAAGGATATAATCCTTAAGTAGATGTAGATAGTTATAGCTCCTCCTAAAATGAGTTTCATTTTTGCATGGAAAGTGTTTTGTGACAAAGTGGTGACTAAGTAATGGATATGGGTGTACTTTTTATAATCTTGTGGAAGAAAGTAGTTCTCATCTGTTTTTTCGAATGCAACTTCTCATATGTAGTGTGGATGAAGTGCTTCAAGTGGATTGGAATTGTGACTACTTTGTCCAATTGTCCAAGAATTAAATTTCAACATTTAATGAACATCCTGCCTAAAACAGTAAGCGGATATTGGTGAAGTTGTGTCTGATTTGTTATACTTTGATCGACTGGGATGTGGCGCAATGACATTGTTTTTAACAAGAGGGTAGATAGGGAAGAATTAGTCGAACTCATCAAAGCCCGTTCATGGAAGTGGATCAAGGCATCAAAGAAATATTTCTTTTACTCAATGTCGGATTGGATTAGTAATCCTCTTGCATGTCTAGCGGGTTAATTTTCCTTTGAGCTTTTTTGTGAGTTTGTTGTACAAGTGGTATTTCTTCTACTACCTTTAGGTCAATAAAATTTTGCTTATAAAAAAAAAATAGTGTATCTAACTTCATAAAGAATCTCTCTTAACTTTTTATGCCTTAGGGATGGCTAACTATGATGTTTCAAACTACAATAGAAGTTTTCTAGAGCAAACTTCATGAGGTGTAAATATTATTACCACAATTCATAAGGAAACACAATCATAGTTTGCCATCTCTTATTATTATTAGCCATAAAAATGAGAAATTCTTTCATACAACCAAAACACGATAATATGGCGCAACAATTCAATTACTGCTACCAATACTCGGTGATGATGAAATTATGAAGTGGTTAATTTCTATAAACTAGGAGAAGCTTCTGTAGAACATGCAAATATGCATGAAACCAAATTAATTGTGAATTGTCCTTATGAAAGAAAGCCTTGAAATATCTTATTGGAATTACTATCCATCAACACATGGAACAGTAAAACCCTCAAATCTCAGTGAATCACACAATCTACAATCAATGGTAAAAAAGGTTTTATTTCCCAGTGACAGTTTTTATCTTTCAGTATATATATTTGAACTTAATATATCACAATGTCAAACTATCAAACCTCTTTGTATAGGTCTCCCCACAGGGAAAGAGAAAGTCCTAGAAATACTCAAATTCGACATAAGTAGAATCATCAGAGTTGCTTTTCTGCTTCACATTTCCAACAACATCTGCCATCTTCTTGTCTGTATGAGCTGCTGAGTCTTTACCAGCAAACTGCGTAAAATCTATTGGTTCCGGAATGTGAGGAGGCGTTGCACTTCTTACAAGAGCCCAGTTCACTCCTTCGAAAAACGGGTGCTGTTTTATCTCGGTGGCGCCCCTTTTATACGCAATCCGCTTGTGCGGTTCCTTCACCAGGAGCCCTTTGATAAGATCTCGTGCGGCGAAACTCACTTGGGGGGTGTCTGGAAACTTTAATGCCTGGCCGACGACATTAAATAGGGTAGCGCGGTTGCCATTGCCCTTGAAAGGGGTTGTTCCATGTAAGAGTTCATATAAGAAAATACCAAATGTCCACCAATCAACTGCACTGCCATGACCCTCTCCACGAACGATCTCCGGGGCTAAATATTCGTGGGTTCCGACAAAAGACATGGAACGAACGTTTTCCGGCTCTGCCATTAGCTCAGGAAGGCAGTTAGCATTGCTGGTCAACCCAAAATCGGATTTAGATTTGCGATTCTTTTTAGAAGGAAGGAGGCGGGGGAAAAAACTTGATGGCTGCATACAGCTGCGCACTGCATTGTCATCATGTAATAGGCCAGGGGCAGTTTCACGAGGATTTTGAGTATGGACAGATGAAGATTTCACGAGGGTAGGACTGACAGAGCAACGCAGTGAGAGGTCAAAGTCGGAAAGCATGATGTGGCCTTCGTCTCTCACTAGAATGTTCTCTGGCTTTAAATCTCTATAGACGATGCCAAGCATATGCAGATACTCAAGTGCCAACAACACCTCTGATGCATAAAATCTGCAAATTGTTGCATAAACACATCAATTCTTTTGGACGAAATACAAGTAGCATGTGGAGATTCGCCGTTTAAAGAATAATAATGAGGCAAGTACAATGATAATTGCACGACACACAATATGATCATGAAGTTTTTGGGTCTTTTGTTCATCATTGTGCTAGTTGACAGGTGCAATAGGTCAAACATGTCATGCTAATTCATGGCCGTTTCAGATGTAAGGTAACTCAGTTGAAAAGCACAACATTGGGCTAGAGAATGGAAAACATAGCTAAACAGCCAGAGGAAAAACAACGAGATTCAGAGATCTGGTGAAACAATATTTTTGTGTTTAATTTGGAGAGCGCATGTGAAAACAGCTAGTCAAGTCATTTAAGCATATGATACTAATTCAGCTATTGAAACTTCTAGGCCAACATCATTAGGTCAGTAATCACACAGTTCATAGAGACACGCAGTGAACTAATAATTGGACAATATATAAGTAACGCATTGACCAACATCAAATTATAACTGTAGCTTACAATTTTCAACTTCCTCAAATTCACGAATCCAGATTAACAGTAACTTTTCTAGTCAGATGTGTTGCATTATCCTTTATTACATTCTTAGTTCATGGATACGTAGCCTACCCAGTACCTGAACACATCCAAGAGTATTAAGCTGAAGCTATAGTACGCAGGGCAAGAAAAGCCATTATTCAAAATTAGGAGCAAAACTTACGCAATCAACTGAACCTCCCAATCAAATGAAAATAATGTAACAATTTAAAGAAATAAGTTCCCTAGTTTAGAATATGAATGATGCAAATATTTTGTTACTCGGTTCTTGATATCAAACCTAAGACGAATTTGATGAGAAAACTATAAAATGGCACACAGAACTAACAGAGGCATATAAGATCAATAAAGTAGGTAGGTAGTGACCTAGCAGCTTCCTCTGTAAAATGCTTGTTGGGCTGCTTTTGGCGAAGAGTGTGAAGGTTACCTCCACTGCAGAACTCCATGACCAAGCAATAGAACTTCTCAGTTTCAAAGTAAGAATATAGTGTAGGTAAGAAAGGGTGATCAAGAAGACCAAGAATCTCTCTTTCTGTTTGAGCTCGAAGTAGCTTATTTCTGCTTGCGAGAGAACCTCTATCCATGACTTTCATGGCAAAGTAGGTATTGGTTCCTCGGAGGTCTACAAGGTACACACTTCCAATGTCTCCATAACCGAGCCGTTTCAAGAGCCGAAAATTGCTAAGACCAAGAGGACAATCTTTTGAAGAAGCAGAACTAATTGCGTCCCATCTAACATCACCACCAGTATGGGGCTTGAAAGGTGCAACCGCACTGTCTAAACTGTCACTTCGGTTGCTGCTGCCACTGGCCCTTCCATGAATAAAGTTTGATACACTGCTCTTAGAATTACTTGTCTTTGCGCTACTGCTAGGTGAGATTAAGGGTGAATCACTTGGTGTCATACTTATAAGATTATCGGCATTCATACCTCTGCTAGGGCTGGGCAACGGACATGGAGATGAATTAGAGGGCGTCATGGCCTCAGGTCTTTTGTAATCATTTGCTGATTTATGAGCTAAAGTTGGAGTCGCATGGGGGGTGGGTTCTACATGTACAGGTTCACAAGGTCTGACACGGCCAGAATTTAAACTCTCATTTGCAGTTTGCTCTGAGTTCATCGCATTATAAGATTTATTTGGAATCGAGGTCATAGAACTTTTGTCCGCCAGGTCCATCTTGCCAGGCTCAAATGCATCATCTTCCGAGGGTCTCCGACTCATCTGCAGTTGAAGAGTAAAAATAAATCTCATTCTTTCTACCAGCCATTAAATTTCACCAGAGTAGAGCAACAACAAAATGCAGAAAACGAAGTGCGAAAGCCAAAATCCATTTGAACTCCGATGGCGATTTCATATTTTAGCTTTAAGATTGTAAATCACTATCCTTACGTTAAACCTTTTAGTTTACGCCAGCTCACAATACAATACATAATCGGCTCTGAAATAAAAGGTATACCGTAGATGAATATCTAAACGTTATAAATGCTATGCATTTCGACAAAAGCAACTATAGCAACATGTTTTTTGCATTTTCGAACCAACCGAAATTCTTCTAATGTCTAAAAAAAAAAAAAAAAACCATTATCGATTCGATCCATTCGTACATCCTACTACCGTTCTCGCATCAGCCGACAAATAAAACGAACTAGAAAAACAGACCTGATCCAAAGACTCCACCTTGGCCAAAATTACATGCCTGGATTTCCACAATAAGATTCTACAATAACAATTCTGCCAAATCAATCAATCAAACAAACAAACAAACTTCAATATCCCATAATCAAATGTGCATCAAAAATGATAATATCACAAAAGCCCACCAGGTGTTCGATAAAATACCTCAAAAAGGAATTAAAAATCCAACTCAGCAATCATTGGGAAAATCCCAACAGGAAAAATGGAATCTTTCATGAAACCCATTGCCTAGTAAGTGCAGTGGAGGTTGGCTTTTGCCATTCTTGTTAATTTTTAAGGTGGTAATAAGATTGTAATGAAAATAACTTTGGTAGATGAAAAAATGGGGAAGCAAATGAAATGTAAATGAAAATAGAAAATCCATTATTGTTAGGAGAGAGAGAGAGAGAGAGACGACGTGGAGGGAGCGAAGGAGAAGAAGGGTGAGGGAAGAGAAAGACGTGAGATTCGGCGTTGGAAACTCTGAAATTGTGGTGGAAAATATTAATTAATTAAATATTTAGAATTCTATTTATATTATTTTATTTTATGTTTACTATATATATTTTTGCAATTTTCTCCAATTTCACTAAATCAAAACTATTACTTTGACTTGCATGGATTGGTGTGATTGGCTCACGCTCTGCAATATTGTTCGTGTTCATTCTATTACAACAAGTATCAATGCCACTATGACCCGCGTCAGACACCCGTGACAGTACAAAAATCACAAAATCAATCTGGAGACGGAGATCTTCATTTGACATTTTCTAATACAGGAGAGTCTATCGTTATTCGTTAGTAGTTTGAGTTAAAATAAGGAATTACCCTGGCAAGTGGCAACGCCTTTTTGGTTAAATTGACTCATTTCTTTTGGTATTCTAAATATATAAATAAAACACATAAAAAACATAACAAACTCATAGACACAAGTCAAAATTATATCATTTAACTCGGAATCTTTCTTTCAAACACGACTTGGCATAACACAAGAATCTCAATATTTTGAAAAATAAGACTATCATCCCGATAACCAATACCTTCATTAACTTCCTTTTTCTGGTCTCAACCTGTCTCCACAAGAATCAAACTCGATTACATATGCCTTGTGAGTTTTGAGTTTTTGCCTATCACTACCACATGGTTAACCTAACGTGGAATTTGCAATCTACTTCACCAACCCGCAGGCTTCTGACGATATCTGTTTTTGTTTGGAAATTTAATAATATATATATATATATATATATATATATTTGTTTCTAATGATTCTAGTTACGTAGATTGATCGAACATGTGTAAGTTTAAAACACATTCATTAAGTATTAACTTCTCATATGTTCAGTGAATTTCATGTTCACAAAATCATAGTAAGTGAATCTACACAACATCTGCGACTCTTTATGCATAACTGAAATGCATCTCTCCCACCACTGCATAAGCGTATAATTTTAGGACGGAATTTCATGACAGGGGGCTTAAATTAACAAAATTACACAAGACCAAAATCAGCCTTAACACACGTTAAGGCAGCCGCCGACGCTCCCAGTTTAAAGGACTAAAACATCTGCTGAAGGACCCAAAGAAAAAAAGACGTTGACGAAACCAAATTCACACGAGAATAAGACTAATACCATCATCAATTAAATTATAGACCCAACTCCCATAATCCATCAGTGAATACTAAACAGACAGGGAGAGAAAACCAGTCGTAGCTGTATACATGTAAACAAAACTCCAGGGTCTAATACCCCACAACGATAAGGTACAAAGATGTAAGAATTGCGCTCCGTGAATAAATATCAGCATCAAGATCAATTTCCAGCAATCAACAGCAATTGACCCAAACCTCCCAGCCGCACAATCTGAAACAACATCGATTAATATTTGCAGGCTCGATTAAAGAAATAGGAGTAACCACTTCAGTTGCATCAGCTCAAACCTAAATGAAAACAACATATGAAGCACTAACCTTTCCTAACCAGGTGATTGTCCACGTGGAGTTCGGCCACCACGGAACCCACGTCCACGAATTGCTCTGCCACGAGCTCTCGTTGTCGGCGTCGGCGTCGAAGTAACTTGGCCACCACCTTGTCTTAGTTGTGATCTTAGCCTTGCTCTCTCCTGTAGATTAATTGTTGTTGAGCTGCTATTCAAAGGTGATACAGGTTTTCCTCCGGTATCTGTTGTCAGTGGGGATCCACCTCGTTCTGGGGTCCGATTGCGGACAGAATTACTCGTTGATTCTTCGTCAACGGTACTGTTAGGGGGATCTGCGGTCTGGTCTGTTTCTGGAATTGGGTCGCCTACCACTGCAGCAGGAAGCTTATTTGAACTGTCAGTAGGGTTTTCAATGATCTCACCACTTTCCTTTTCTTCTTCTGGAGTCTGGGAAGTATCAATTTCTCCAGCTTCCAAGGATTCAGAAACAGCGGGTTCAACTCCAGAAGAATTCTCTGGTTCAATTGATTGCTCGGTCTGAAAGTCACCGACTCCTGAGCCGCCCTCCACCTCGGGTACATTGCTATCACCATCATTATCTGCAGTTTCATCATCAAGCTCTCCCTCTTCCCTTTCACTAGATTCTAATATTATTTGCTGGACATCTTTCTCTGTTTGATCTCTCAACTGATCATCCGACGGCGCGGTTTCTTCACCAGGTTTGTCGGATTTCTCATCTTCAACTTCAACTGTTTCACTTGGTAGTAGCTCAGCCTGAACTTGTTCCTCTGCAGTCAGATCATCCATTTGCTCCTCCGCCATTTCAGAATCATCTTTTTCAGCATCAACAAGTTCCTCTTTACTACCTTGTTGAAGATTTTCCACGTCATCTGATGATTCCTCGGGGACGGAAACTTCGGGAAGTTTAACAGCAGCAGACGGTTCTTCACCACTGTCTTGTAGGCTGCTTTCAGAAGGCTTGGACCTTTTTAGTGCATGACCTGGCATATCAGCGCTTGCCTCCTCTGGAGGTATTATCTCCTCTAGCGAATCAGAACGCTTACGCACGAGTGAAGACCCCGTATTTGATTCGTCTGCCTCCGACATCTCCATATCACCTTGGGTTTCTTTAGGCTTTGTGATATTAGGACGCACCAATTTCCTTCCCATTTTCAAATTTGTCTTTCCTAGAGCAAGTCTTCTCTCTCTGTCATCCAATGTTCTTTTAGGAGGAACGTTTCCAGGCGGTGGTACAGGGGTTTGACTCAATGTAGTGACTGATTGGCCAACTGTAGCTCCAACAGACGGCGTATTATCTTGGGGAGGAGCATCCACAGTGGTAGACGAATCAACCTCAGCGGAAGCTGGCTGTGCAACTTGTTCAAACTTTTCAACCGCCTGGAAATATGCAGATGCAAAATCGTCTAATAAAGTAGTAGCAATATGCAGAGTAACAGACGTACTTTCAGACTGACTGCCATTGGGATTCTTTAGTTTCTCCACTTCATCTTGAAGCGATTTTAAAGCCTGTTTGTGCTTGTCCAGTTCACCCGAGAGTTCCTTCTTATGCTGAATGACCCTCTCATGGGATTCAAGTATCGTTTTCTGGGTGCTCCGATTTTTATCTTTTTCTTTAGAACGCTCGTCTTTTTCCTTTTTCAAGTTCTCTCTTTCCCTCTCCAATGTCCTCTCCAGCATTCGGATTCTCGTTTCTTTCTCCTTCTCCTTTTCCCTCAAAGCCTGTTCACCTCCAGAATCCACTAAATTTCTTCTAACTTGTCTGGAATCTTCTAACTGTTTATTCAAAGCTTGTATCTCCTTGCTAAGGTCCTCCTTTTCCTTCATTATGTTTTCCTTTTCCTTTAATGCGCTATCCTTTTCCTTTAATGCGCTGTCCTTTTCCTTTAAGGCACTGTCCTTTTCCTTTAAGGCACTGTCCTTTTCCTTTAACGCGCTGTCCTTTTCCTTTAATGTATTTTCCTTCTCCTTTAATGCATTGTCCTTTTCCTTTAACAAACTATCCTTTTCCTTTGCCAGGCTGTCAGATTTCCTTCTCACCAGCATATAATTTCGCTTGAACTTTTCCATTTCAGATTTCAGAGAAGCCTCAGCTTGAACTATTTCATTAATCCTGGTTTCCCTCTCGGTTAATTCGATTCTGCTTTTGGCAAGATCTCGCTCTAATGCTGATATAGCATCCTGCTTCTCCGACAAAAGTTTCTTGACTTCCTCCAGGTGTGAGTCCTTTTCTCTTAAGTTCACCTGCAGCTGCTGAAAAGATTCTTTGAGGCGATTGTACTCATCAACATCAACTTCTTTGAACTTGTCCATCAACTCATCAAGTCTCTTTTCAAGACGTCCTTTTTCCAACTTAAGATTTTCAATTTCTGTTCTCTGGGTTTCCAACTCCACTTCTCTGTCTCTATGCAGTTTCTCGACATTCTCAGTTTCTACCCTGACATTCCGGAGTGTTTCACGAAGCTTTTGGCATTCCTCAAAATTATTGCGGTTTTCTTCTCTAAGCTGCACATTACTTTCTCGCAGTAGATTTAACTCCCTAATTTGTGATTGCAAAGACTTGAACTCATCCTCTGAGAGTAGTGAAGCACGTGATTTTGCTCGTTCAGAATTAAGTAATGCTTGTGCAGTCTCTGCCGACTTCAAAGCATTTTCGAGCTGAGATTGCAAGCGTAGCTTTTCTTGCTTCAGTAAAGAAATTTCTGTTTCTGCTATTTCCTTTGACCGCCGAAGATAGTTAACAACATTTTGCAACCCATCATCAGCTGCAAACGCCTGGGAACTGCTTCCAGAAGCTTTTCCTACTTCTTTATCAGCTAATTTGATGTGCAAGGCCTCAAGCCGACTATGCAGAAGCTTGTTCAGTTCATCCACTTCATTGTACTTTTTATCTGCCTCACTTCTATAGAGTTCTATAGCTGACTTTTCTGAATCCCACTTTGATTGCAGCTCATTCTGTACAAACAAATAATCAAAATGTCATCCCATCAAAACTACTTCAAACAAAATGAAAAGTAACGCAATATTGTGCAATGTAACAGGCCTAACTTCCACATACTATAAGTGTAATGCAGATGCTACATTCACAGGTATTCAATGACCTTAGCAACACCGTAATGCATAATTAGAAGACAGACAACAGCAGCAGCTATATGAAAGGAAGCCTTATACGAGAGTCGATACATATGCAGAACATGTCCACCATTTTTATCTAGCATATCCACTTCGAAGCCAGCATATTAGAACTAACACATTGAATAGCCTGGTTACATCACAGACGCTACACAACCCCCATGCATACAAAAGTATTTTGACAGTTACACTCCCTTACTACTCATAAGTCACGAATACCACAACCATGTACCCAGAAGCCAAATAAACCATCCTTCATTTGTTCACTTGTATTCCTTGAAATGACATTTGACTTATAATGACCATCAAATTCTATACTTCTCCTCATCCATTATGCAGGGTCTGTGTAATTACGATATTGATTTTCCACCTTTCATCCATTACAATAATCACATTCATGTGAAGTTTCCATCAAATTAGACTTATCATATAAACTATATAGTTCATAAGAGGTTGGTGGTAGACAGGTAGAGAGATACCCTAGACGAATTTTTCCATTGCATAGCTACTTGAAAACATCTTCACACCCCTCACCCTCAATCACGACTAATTTATTATTTCAACATAAGCTTTCTGATACTAACAAGAAAGTACTGAATAAAAAAATTAGGTAGATATTCCAGGGTAGCCTAACAAACAATATCCAACCCTGGTGGAGGAATATTAAACTATTGGTGAAAAATAACGAAAAATGCCTTGCTTCTGCGCCTCCATCTGATCAGCAAATTCAAACGCCATAGTACATGCGATATATAACTGGGGAATGAGCAAAAAAGACAAGAACACTACATGCAATACAAACGATTGGGTTACCTTTTCGGTTTTGAGCACATCCACTAGTCCACGGAGCTCAGATGTTTCCTCTTGTAAGGAAGCCAAAGCTTGCGATGTTTTTGTCAGCTCCTGAATTGTTTCAGACTGCAGAACTACCTGGATAAATTAGCAAAACCAGTTACAAGACAAAGTTAGTTTTTCCTCCATAAAAATCACATCTAACATGAATACGTGCATACATAGATTTGTTGCAAGAAAGAACTAATATTGTCGACAAAAGGACTTAACTGTTTTTAGTTCTCTAGCCACAAACATGGAAAACTAAACTGGATAAAAACAAAAATCCAGCGACAAAAGCATATGGTATACGAGTGGAATAACTTTTGGTGTGTTTTTTTAAGAACGCGGGAAAATAAGGCAATAACAGTATATCATCGAAGTAACAATAACTCCTGGTTGAGTAGGCATGTGTTTTGAGACTTGGCAGGAAAATACAGCTAGCATGCTAAGGATATCTTACAGTCACTGTCACATAATTTCAATGGTGGGTAAGACCAGAATTTTACACCACTTTATATCAGCAATTATGTTCGAACTTGAGCCCAAGGAATCACTATCTCCTATTATCAATCTATCTATATATACATATGAGTATGCATGCATGATGAAGCAACTGAACATGTAGTAACAGAACATGCAGGAAAAGGGAGAAATAATGGAGAGTAAACTGCACCAATAGAGATCTTTTCCTCTCTAACTAAGGTTGAAAGAGTTTCCACATTTCTATCATGCGTTGAGGTCAATGAAATTAGGACTCAAGAGAAATATACCTGCCTATTTAAATAAAATATTGCTAATTCATGGAAAATCACAAAAAGCAGGAGAGTTGAGAGAAAAATTATTTGCTACCTGTCTCTCATAATTTCCTTGAGCAATTTGCCATCTTTGATGCTCTTTCTCCGAATCTTCTTTAAAGGCAGAAAGCTGTGATTCCAGCACCACAATCTGAGACCTAATAGGGAAACAACCAAAAAGAAAATTACAATAACATAGTATAATATAAAAATCCAATTTTATAAGCAGAACACCTTAACAAATTTATCATAATTCCTTACACAACAATCTGGAGAACCGTCAAAATGCTAACACAAATACATCTATGTATGTATGTATACATTAATAAAAACCTAATATATGTGTGCATTTTTGCACGTAGTAGACAGTGCAGTGCACCCATTATATGTGTCATCTCTTTCCTGTCAGTGAGTGGGGACGTTTTCCTTTTTATCTCATTCCCAATACTAGTGCACTTCCCTATATTTTGACTTCTGTTATACAACTTAATACCACAAATTGTATAAATAAGAACAGTATCATCAATACATGTACCAGCATGGTGCATCACCAGAAAACTTTCCAACCTTTAGCTGATTAAGACACATTGAAATCAGAAGTCCATAAACCCGTTAGTTTTGTATAACACAATGATCAATATTTTGACCACCCAACAAAAACATTAGAAACTAATACTATAATTCTCATACTAATAAACAATCATATGTTCCAAATTCTGTTCTGAGTTAAAGATCAAAGTCTCTATTGCATAATTTATTAAACATAAAATAAGAACAGACACAATATCACATTTTTCAATTTGATACGAAAATACTAACTTAACATATTTTCATTCTTTCTGAATGAGGAAATGATTTCTTGGCACATAAGAAACTGAAAAGAACAATACAACATTAACAAAGGAAGCTCACATTTTTACAGAGCAATCATCCTTCAGACTGGCGATTTCAGACAAAAGACCAGCATGTGCCTCTTCCATCCCAGAAGCTGCAGAATTAGCTTCCTCGGTCTTCAATTTACATTCATTTTCAAGTTCATTGACCCGTGCTCTAAGTGAACACACCTCAGCTTCTAGTGAACTCCTTATTTTATCAGCCTACGACGCCAAAAGAGATGAAAAGTTAGATACTGACAAGGTGACTAACTACACTTTATAGGAGTCAAAGTCCAGAATTGTACCTCAGTTTTGAATTCCTCGTGAATTTGTTCAATCTGTTTGAGAGCTGCTTCATTCGTCTGAGCAATGCTTTTGTACTGAAAGAAAATAAAATTCAGCTCATGAAAAGAGAAATTTAAATACAAATATACAAATTTAGTACCTGATGCATGTGATCCTTGCTAGCCTCCGCTTCCTCTCTCCATTTTGCGATCTCATCTTGGAGATTCGCCAAAATCTAGAGTATATTGGACGAGTATAAGTAATTGTTAGAACATGTTCTTATCATTACAGCCAACCAAAGAGAGAATCTCTTAGAAGATAACGAGAAACAGGGTACACCGCATGAATATAAACAATGTGGCTGGTTCAGAGTCATGTTAAACGTGGAAAATTACAAACTAGAGTCAGGTTTCCATCAAACTAGAACATTAGTCAATAAAATATTGGTCAAACAGCAATTGGCCTCGAAGAATGGCCGAGTTACGCCTTTAACTAAAGCCATAACCCCTATGATCATATGAACCCGACCCATGCCCACAACCATACTCGTCCAGAAAATTGGCACTAAAAAAAATTCTGAATCATATCCCACGTCACAGATAATGAATTCACAGTCTTGTATGAGGCTTGACTACAGGCACTCATCAAAATTATAATAAAGTGAAATTGTGTCAGATTATACAGTATGACAGGATTCTGGAACTTTTGAAAATAACAATGCTTCTAGAACATATTGAATGTTAATTTAGACACAAAAAGATTATTTGATTAGCCCCATGAACCATACATGTCCAATCTGGAGTAAACTAGACAGAGCTACAGGTAAAGAACCCAATGACAAGAAATTGAATTCTCGGCAGCTCAATTCAGGTGAGTAACACTAAAAGAAGAAAAGCTATGAGGATCTCTTTTGCAACAGTAACAGGTGCTTACTTTGTTGAGCAATACAATGAAATCAGGACTCCATTTTGAATCATTAGGATAATAGAATCAGGCAAGTTCTGAATTAGTTTGGACATGCAACTTCAGGCTCACCAGGATTCACTAACAATTTTCTCATACAAGGGATCTTTCAACATCGAGACTCAATCACAGATTTAACACAGGTTTTACCATCGATTGATCAATTGATTCAAAATTCAAGGTGAATAAAGGCTAGGTGATGCTGATTTTCAAGAAAACAGATGTTGCACGTGGAGTACTTAAAGACAAGATATAAAGCCAACCAAACTGAATAAAAAAAAAAAGATAATATTGAAGGTACCTTTTCACTGGAAGAAGAAGACAGTCCATCTTCAGCACCGTCAGAACCCTGCATCATAAAGTAACACACACAAACAAAGATCAGTGACTGCAAAAGGAAGATCACTAGTTCTTCCCCCCAAGTCAGCACCGGAGGAAAGAGTAATGCTCAAACTGGAGGTTTTAATCAGAGTTAACATTGTGAACGCAAAGATAAAATTCTACACTATCGTAACATGTAGGAGTTGGAGTTGCTGTATAAATTCTACACTATCATTGCGAACCCAAACATAAAATTCTACACTATCGAAAAAATCAAAAAAAAATTATAAATCATTTGCTTCCTTTAACTTAAGGGTCATATATTTATGAGCTGGAGTTGCTGTATCATTTATTAAGCGCACTTATCAGAAATGACCCGAAACTGTTTGTCCATTTATTACACCAAACTCTGGTGCAATTACTACTTTGGCTATGCGCTCTTTGCTATCATTGACAAGGTTTGTCAGAGGTTTCCTTAGATGTTGGGTAATTGAGAACACTTTGTTTCATCGTTAGTATTTTGGATCTGGATTTGGGGTGCAATTGGATCTCGGGCATACTGGTTATTGGGTGCATAGAGATGCTAATAAGTACCTTTGTTCTTGCAGATTCCATAACTTTCTCCAAATCAGAACAACGTGCCTGAACAAAATACTTGCAACAGTCAAAAAATGGCAACTTGCTCAAATAACAAGGTATTGAATTGGTAAATGGCGCAAGTATATTTGATAAAAAAACATAGGCATAAACTCTAGGAGTAAGACCTCAGCAACAGCAGCTCTAGACTCGGCAGCTGCTACAGATTGCAAGGCCTTTGACAATTCTTTACTCAATTCTTCGACTTGTCTCGAGTCATTCCTCATGGTACTCACACGCTCTTGCATGAGGTTACGAACACGATCTCGCTCTTCCTGGAGCTCTCTTTTAGCATCTGCCCATTCTCGCTACATAGTAATACTTCAATATAAGTAAGCAGCCAACAGGAAAATTACACATGAAACTAAAACAAGATTAAAATGAAAATGACCTACAAGTATTGCAAAACGTCTATTGGACATGAGTGCAAGGGTATTGGATGAATAACTTTTACACCCAAAAGGTACATATAACGGGAACACAAGTTCAAGAAAAATGTACCTCAATCTTTTTGGTATACTCTTCCTGCTTCCTCCTCTCAATACCCCTGGCCTCCTAAAGCAAGTAAACATTATAAAATAAGATTACCAATAACAAACTAAACAGGGACATGTGAGAAAGGAATGCTACCTCGCGAGCTTCCTCCGTACTCTGTATGATTTCTGAACTGGCCTAGAAGAGGACACAATTAAAATTAAAACACGGGAGGAGCAAAAATTACAACGAGAATGCATAATTTTCTTTACTTTGCTCATTATGGCGGCAGGGACATAAATTACCTGCATCCTGTGAAGCCTCTCAGACAAACTACGATTTTCATCAGAAGCTCTCTTTTCAGAGTTCTGGAGTATTTCTTTTTCATTCTTCAAAATTGAGATCTGTACGACCATACAAAACTTAAATCATGGTAACAGATGCCAAATAGTATATCCAATTTGATAAAAATAAAACCCACCTCCATTGTCAATTTTCGAGAAAGTTCATTTGCTGCATCTACAGACTCCGAGCTTTCACGCAGCTTTTTTTGGTAATTGATTATCAACTGCGAGAACTCAACATTTCTGGATATGACTCCATTATGTTCTTCTCTCTGAAAAGCAACATTGAACATGATATAAAGCCAAACCCATTGTTAATTTGATCACACATATAATATAAAAAGGCTAATGAGTAAGATGTGTCCCCTTTTGAAAGACACGTTTTACGTGAAAAACAGATCGAGACAAGTACCTGATGCTCAAAGTCCTTCATAAACCTGGAAAGCTTTTCCTGTGCAAACTGTGCTTCCAGAGCTAACTTGTCACGCTCAGCCCGCAAAGATATTAGGTCGCTCCTGATACAAAGACAAATAAAAATCAAGCATGTATAACAATACAAAGCTAGTTAAAGGTAAACCGGCATGCCCGTGCTAAAAGCACCAATAAATATAATCTGAAGATGCCACTAAATGATGCACTTATCAATTCACAGGCAGGGGGTTCTGCACAGCAATTAACATTTTGGAGACTCTAAATGATGCACTTATCAATTCAACCTAACATCATTCAGGAGCATAGGCATGTACCAGGCCCATAAAAATCAGTTAATCCATTCGAGCACCGTGACATCTCATAAAAATGACAAAGATCCGAACTTAAATAAATAGCAAATTGGTGCCCCGAGCTCATATCAGTTACCCTCTATGACATTCAGCTCATTGTTTATCTGAAGACTTCATCAGAATAAAATAAAGTGTCATGGTAGATTGGGGAATAACAACAGAACCCACGGTAGCATAGGTAGGAAGAGAATAACCAGGAGAGAGATGCAGCCTTTAAAAGCTCCAGTTCAAGAAATAAAAATAAGAAACAAAAGGATGCAAAGAGAGAAACATAAAGCATACCTAGATTTTGCAAAGTCTTCTTCAAGTTTTTTTACACGCTCATGTTCCCGCTCTCTTTTTGTTGTTTCCTACAAATTGACAGACATAATGAGGCCAGAAAGACGACAGCGTAAACTGACAATTACAGGAAACTCTTTTGGGAGGCTTCATTTCAGAAACATACATGACTTTTTTCATGGAAGAGCACAATCTCCCTGCTCCCTTGTTCTGCAGTTCATAAACATCATATATCAGTTCTTCTAGCCAAAAGATAAGGATTTCAAAAGTCAAAATACCGACAATAGACAACATGAACACAGGATGCTATTTTAACCGACAAAGTCTTCAACACCATAAATGCAAATTCATGGACAATAGTTACTATGTGCCACATCTAATGCAAAATTAAAGGATTTAGAAAAGATTCAGCACTCACTATCCACACGTGCGTAAGAAAACAAGGAAAGCATCCAAAATCTCTTCGCATTCAATTCGGTGGCAACAACAAATATTTTTTCACAAAAATATTTTTTCAAACAATCTCAAAGCTACACGATGTTTCTTGTAGCATCACATGAATTTAGGGTAAAACCAATTGTTGACCATATTTTAACAAATCCAATCCACAAAATAGAGTAATTGACGGAGGTCAAAATGCTTTGGTTGATGCATTGCCTAAACCACAAAATACTATAAAGTTGGCGGTGACACTACATGAAAGACATCCATAAAACAGGAGATCACAATGGATGCAAGAAAGAATGAGCAGGGAAATGAAAGGAATGAATTAGGAAATAACCAGGAAGTGCTTCTCGAGATTGAGGAGCAGAACGTAGTTTATGCTCCTCTTCGTATAACTTCTTGTACATTGCTACCTATTTCATATTTTATCCACACCATTGTCAGAGAAAAGGAAGCTAGTTTTGCTTAGAGAAATGTTTTCAGTATCAAATGATCAAACCGACCATCCAATCAAATACAAAACACTTAAACACTTTACAGAGTTATGAAGTGATTCAATCATGTTTGCTTGTTCCTCAGCCCTCAGCAATACAGTGTTAACTTTAGAGGTGGCCATGTCAGTATGTCTCCGGAGTTCCTTCTCATACTTATCCTGGAAAATTTTAGAAGCCCGTGAGCTCATATATAGAAATAAACAATGGTTAAGTAAACTTGCAAAAAAATAAAATGAATTTGCCTTAAGCTCTGCTTCGTTTTCTTCAATTTGGTGAGAAAGGTGGCGGACAAGACTTCGCAGCTGGACATTCTGTTCAACTAATCCATTTATATCCTTATAGGTCAACTGCAAAAATAACTACTCAGTACAGTACCATTCTGTAAGCCCAAATAAGAACGGTCTTGGCCTAGAATGGGATAGAAACAAATATTTTACCAGGCGTTCAGATACAATATTTTCCAAACCAGATTCACCATTTGATAAAAGAGGAAGACCAGTATCAGTATCATCATCATCATAAGCACGGGTAACTGATCCACAACGCAACTGCACATCTCGACATTCCTTTAAGAGGACAGCAATCTAAAGCAATATGCAAAGTGAGATAAGAAAACACATACAACCTCACAATGGATAATCCACTAGGCAAACTGAAATGCAGATGGCTATATCCCCCAGCAACTGCAGCATAATATTTCAACCCTTAAACTAATTAAATGAAGTCAACCAACCAGACCTGCTTCTCTAGATTTTCGACTTCCTTCTGAGCTATAGCATAATCACGCTCTTGCTTTTTCAAACCAGCCTGAAAGAAATTTTTGTAAGAACTTCGACAACCAACTTTTTTATCCCTATCTTAACAGAGAACAAACTTAATAACACAGACCTTCAGCCCCTCAATGGTTGTCTGGAAAGAAGAATGCTCTGAAAGTGAATGCTGTAGTTTCTCGTTTAAAGAAGAGTAAGCCTCAACCAGTCTGTCATGTTCTTCTGGAAAAAGCCAATATCTTTTGCAATCAAACAACTTTACCGTGTGTAAACGAACCATTCAAAGACCCAAAATAAAAACAAAAAGATATACCCAGTCACATGATTTTAAATTATGTGAGCCACATTACATGCAATTTTTGTGCTGAGGCTGTGATTATTGATAATCACGCCAAGGGGAAGAACATACCTCGTTCATCCATGATAACTCCCGCCTTTTGTTCTATTTCATAAAGAACCTAAGAATGGATAACGCGAATGATCAGAAATCATCAAGAGAAACAGTATATAATGGGAAATATTGTTTACAATCTTTAAATAAAAGTGCATACAGCTAAATAAACTGTTCTGACAGTTCAGGAATTGAATTAAACCTCAGATAGCTGACTGATCTTGTTTGAAAAATTAAGATTAAACTAGCATGCATATAAAGCATGTCAATACTAAGGAATGACTAACTACGGTAGGCCTTAAACGAACTTCACAAGTACTGCTACTCAATCAGGTTAACAAGAACAAGTTCTAATGCTTCTTTGAAACATACTCGCTCCAGGATAGCTTGGGCTTGCTTTCTTCCAAGTTGC
This sequence comes from Linaria vulgaris, assembly GCA_948329865.1. NCBI lineage: Eukaryota > Viridiplantae > Streptophyta > Magnoliopsida > Lamiales > Plantaginaceae > Linaria > Linaria vulgaris. Next base: position 117,448,813 of record OX415252.1, read on the forward strand.
TCATGCCGCAGTGCATCAACAGCTTCTTGATATTTGGCATACATTTTGGCCAGCTTCACAAAGGAGCAAAGACTTCTTTCAAAAGGTGAACGTGAAAAATTAAAAATAAAAATCATAAAAAATCATTATCACAAACTATAATGGGAAAAGCATAAAACACATGATTAACTTACACTCCAGCCATCCCTAAGGAGCGAAGCTGCTAATGCAGTTCCAGAAACGCCAGCTGGAATCCTAGGGACAATTGCTCGATCATCCACAACTGTTTCAACCGTATCAACTATGTTCGACCATCTAAAACAAAACAAAATCAGAGAATATTAGAAACAATACCTCCCAGGTGCCAGAAGTAAAGGGTGCACATAGAGCTAATATTGTCGTCCTTATTTAGAACATACAGGAAAATGTCGTAAATACAATTGAACACTGTATACCCGCAACCTAACCCTATACAGACAACATTCAGCCCATGGCCAACTACAAGATGAAGAAAGAAAATATGTTTTCCTACAAGCCAATAGGGAGATAGCAAATAACCTTACAAAGAACCAGATAAAAATACAGAATTAAAATGAGAGTCTAAATGCAAGTTTCAAGATCATAAAGTAGGAATGCATAACAAAGTTATGACTTACGGGCTAGTGGTAATACTACTAAGAGGGAGATGGTTTAGCTCATTCTCTTTCTTTAATTTTTCCAATTCCACTTCACTAATCTGCAACTTCTTGTTCAGCTCAGCATAATCCTGTTCCAGTCAAAGAGAAACTAATATATGAATCTTCCCCAGGATTAGACAACACAAATTTGCAAAATCTACAGAATCAAACACGTAGCCAAGATAAAGAGGTTAAAATAGAAGCTGAGCCAGCAATTTCCAGTTGATGCAATATCAAAAAAAAAATCTCCTTCCACACACAAGTGAAACATCAATAAAAAGCAAAGACTCAAACAGACTCATTACAGTCCAGCTCTAGTTATTACAGTTCTTTATTTCCAGCAGTACTTGACAGAAATAAAGAAAAAAAAATGATATATATGCATTCTTTTAGCAATTATAGGTAACACTCTTTCTAAAGTAAGATTGTTTAGACACTTCACAAGACCAGCAGAAATTTTCATACGATTTCAAGTTTCAGATATTGGTAAGAACGTGAACACGTCCTCATAAATGCATATGTAGAATGTTTTTCACATTGAGATATTCTAACCAGCAGGTAGCTACGCTCAAAGTGGGATGAGATCATCAACAAACAATGGCATTAAAGCAGATACACCTACTCAACGTACCTTTTCCACATTCTTCCTTGAAGACATCTCCTTTTCCAGCTTATCTTTGTATTCGTTTTCAACTTGATTCAGATGAGTCTGTTTAAATACAGTAAAATAAGATGTGACATTACAAAGTATTAAAGGACACTATTCAATTTTGTATGGAGGTCAGCATATCTGCATCTTAACAAATATAAGTGGAGCTCACTTCTAAGGCCTTGATAACTCCCTCAAGTTCTCCCGCCTTCTTGGACCATTCTTTTGAACTTTCCTTGTATAATTCCACAAGCTTGGTTACCTACATGGCCGAGAAAATTCTGACGACAATCAACCATCAACATCGTTAAGTCAAATAAAATTATCTTAAGTACAAGAACGACTACTACGATCACAGCACGGGGCAATAGAAGCCATCCCAACTACTCCCACTCAAATGTTAATTACAAAGAACTTGAATACAGGGATGCCTGCATCAAAAACAACACCTAAACTCTTAGCACTCTAGTGGTAGGGAAGGACATGTCAACTGCCACCACTGAAATGGCTGTAGCCCCAAATAAGCGTCAGACGACGTAAAGCCAACCGATTTTCATAAAGGGGCATCTTAACCATTATGATCAAATGTTAGCCGTGCAGTGCACGAGCAGTATCATACTTAGCTTGTGGCTGAGTCTCCAGCATCTGGTTTCTGCTCATAATTTGCACACGGTTTCTGCTCATAATTTGCACACGGTTTCTGCTCATAATTATTAATTGTGGGATGACGGACCATAGCAATAATTATCTCTGTCAATTTCTTAGACTAACTGAGTTAATTGGTTTGATTTTAACCCTTTGCATGCGACTAAGTCCCATGTTTACCTGCCCCACCGTTAAACCAAACTACATAACTGCACAATGTAATGGAATATTAGGACCAGATTAACAGAATTAGGGTTGGCAAACTAAAGGGTGATTGTCAAAAAACCATCATAAAATTACTGGTAACAGACAATCCACAGTCGACAAAAGGTTGTGAACTAGGCCATCATACCCCATAAGCCAATGAGTGATCACTTTTTTCAGGAAGAAAAAGCAGAAACAGCTGCGGCAGAACCTCGGTTCAGCAACAAAAACGCAGTCACCACACTGGACATACACTCTATATAAACACGTTCTCACTATCACAAACTATAACTATTGAACAAAAAAATAGTGACATTCAGAGCAATTCTATGAAATTATAGCTGGGAAACATAACAATGTGCACAGTAATACAGGTTGGATAAGGGCACGAGCATGACGATTATACTTACATTCGAAATCTCAGCAGAAAAGTGCTCTTCTGCAGCCGCAGCTGCATCCTTATTTGATAACAACTCCTATAGAAAGAGAAATAAGTGAAACACTCATTTGAAAAGATGAAGAGTTGAAATAAAAATATAGTACAAAAATAGACTTGAACATGAAAAGTCCAGGCAAAAAAATCCACAAAAGCTAGTCAGAGAACATACCTCTTCCGTGGAAGCAAGCTTAGCCTCCAACTCCATCACCCTGTCCTTGTGCTGCTTTACAGAGCTTGAACTTTCCTTAAGTTTCACTTCAAGCTGCGCTTGGGTAAAAGAATCAATATATGAAAACATTTTGCAAGGGTAAGAAAAAACATTGAAATGGACGCATGAGCATTCTTTTCCGAAGTAATACAGAGTGCAAACTGAATCTTACATCTGCAAGCTTCGCTGACATATCTGCCTCTAGTTCTCCATTGGCTTTGCGCAACTGAATAAGACTGTCAACCTTAGCTGTCAACTCCTCATTAAGCCATGTATTATGCCTCTCAAGAAGTTCCTTTTCCTACTCGGCTCCAAATCAAAAACAGTATAAACCAGTGTACACAGAGAGGTAGACTTCAAACAGATTTAAAAAGCAATGACAACAAATACATTATGCAATCGGTAAACATTTACATTGAATACCACATCTACAAAAAATTGAACTTAAAGCATAGACACCCCTTTTATTTCGTATTGTCTAACAAACACCTTCACATGTACACGCTTGTCTTTTTTACAATGCATAGCATGTGCGATCTATATAATTAATAAATTCAAACTAAAGTACATCCCACTGGCCAGAATAGGTCACCATATTAGATGAGCACCTCATATAAAAGCTTATACTCTAAATAGGATAAACATATATTGTCTAATATACTTTAAAACTGCATCCAGCTAAACACCAGAGGGAAAGGCAATACAAGGTATAAGTTCATCCGCTGTTCCAAGCAAGAGTAAATTCAACTCCATAGTTCTCCAAAATATAACATGCCTCCTTGCTGATGCACCAGCTGTAACTTTAATTATTTCCCATGTGCAAAATAGTCAGTTATATAGTTACGTGTGTGTGATACACACACACACACAGATTCAACTTGAGAATCCGACACCCAAAACTATAACGATGTTAGCAATCCCGTAAATAAAAGAGACATGATCAGAAATCAGATATCACAGTAAGTAGTTCAACCTAAATAGAGACAGCAAAAACACCGACTCACCTGCAAATAACGGGCAGATGAACCACGTAATTGTGACAGTTCAGTCTCAACATCCCCCAGGCGTGCTTCTTTTGATGCCACAATCTCAGTTAAATTGACCTTCACAGAACAATAGTCAGGAAATAAATGCACCTTCAAAGCATTAACATTCCTTCTGATGAACCAAAAGCTTACTTGCTCAAAATTATCGGTGTTAACATAAATTTCAGAGAAAACAAAAAGACGAGTAAAAATCTCTAGACAATGGCAGCAAATTTTCACTGCTCATGACAATGTTCTAATAATTAGAAACCCAACTGAACACACTCTCAAGTAACAAAAATACTCCGAACAAAGTAGAAACAGAGAAACAAAGACTTCCTACGTACAATCTTATCGAGATAGCTCTTCATAGCGGCATTCTTCTCGCTGATCTCCAAATCCTTTTGCTCCAGCATCTCCAACAACTGCCTCTTCGACTTATGTAGCTCCGACGCCTCTCTCGTCAGTCTCTCAATCTCCCCATCTTTCTCAATCTGTTTCACCATTTTACACAAAATCAGAAGCAGCAAAATAACAACACACCACTCCACAAAAAAAACCACAGGCTTACAGATTTCAGCACGAGCTGCTGCTTCTCCGCTTGCACCTCTCCCAGCACGGAACCGCGCTGCTCGAGCGACAAATTCGTCTCCGCATGCTTCGACTGGAGCGAAGCGTACTCCTCGGAGAGCGAAACGTACCTCTGCTCGACGAGCGAGAACGTCTGCTCGGCGGTGATCGACGCGGCGGCGGACTCCGCCTTCACGGTCTCGATTTGCACGTACAGGTCCCGGATAAACGCGTCCGCCTTCTCCGCCACCAGTCCGGCGTCGTGCGAGGCGCGGCGGAACTCCTCGTCGGAGAGAAACAGCGGCATCTCTGTTACGGATCAAAATTTAACACGAAATCATCAACTGAGGGGTTTGAATTTCGGTATTGAATGGTGAATGGAAACCTAGGGTTTGGTTAATGGGGGGAATGGATTTGTGAGAAATGATCGTTTGAATACGCTAAACTTTGAATGGTATAAGCGTGGTAGTTCTTTATGAACACGCTAAACTTGGGCTTGTTTTATGGGTTTTTTCATCTTTTTTGGGTCGGTACAAGTTTCGACGCTTATAGATTTCGAGTCACGTTGGCATGTCGAATACAAAATAAAATTCTCTTAAAAGTTGGTATAGTTGCATATGTGTCGTGTTTTATATTTGTGTTCCGTAGGGGTGGGAGACGAGACGGAATTCGGGAACCTGATTATCGGTTATCCAAATCCTCGAAAAGCCTAATTGGCTTCTCGATCCCGTCCTGGAATTCGGATCCCGATGTAGTTGGGTATCCGTGTCTTTTTAGTAGTTAAGGCGCAAAAAAATTCTTGTTTTTGCTGAATTAAGACGTGGTGTGACGGGTGGCGTTGGATGGTGGTGAGGATTGAGACGGTGGTGGTGAAAGTGAGAGTAGAGAGTGAGAAATTGAGAAATGAGAAATGAGGGATGAAAGTGAGAACACAAAGAAATGAAGGCTAGAATTGTAGTTTCTATTTATTAAAAACGCCCCTTCCCTCAAAGCTTGTAACGCAACCAGACCCTTCACCATTGCTACATTTTAGAATTGATTTTCGCGTGAAACGGGAAGTGATTCATGATCCAGTCACTTATCGCACGGGACAAGAATTGAGAAAGCTTGTTTCTCAAAAAAGCATGTTCGGGAATTTCCCAAATCGAAAATTTTCGAACGGGGCTGGGTGGATCCCGAATTTATGCTCATGCTCCCACTACTAGTCTCCCGTACAACATAGCTTTCTAACAATTGTAATAGGTTAAGATGAAAGAACAATGGTGTCCCATTAATACCCTAGCTGCGTGTTTGCTTTGAAGTATAAGTTTTAATATAAAAAGAAATATGAGCTCATTGTGTATTTGCTTCAAAGTATTACTAAAGGTTGACCTTTGCCAATTCAATGTGCCAAGAGTTCTAGTGCTATAAATACTTGGACCTTCTTCTCATACGAATATTATGAAATACTTATTTACTTTCAGTTAAACGAGATAAAATTAATACTGAGAATTTGTCTATTGTTTGAGTCGATGAGTTGCCATATTATAAATAAGTTATGTCCGTTGTTCCGCGCTGCATCCTTTATACGGAGATCGTCTATATTACACGTAGTACTTTAGCCGTACCAATAAGAAAATGATAGCGATATTACTAAAGCAAATAATGTTACTTTTAAAGCAATAAAACTAAATTGCCAAAAGTGTCCTTGCATGTCAAAAAATTATTGTCACAAACTCATAAAACTGAAAGATGCGTCAAATAAGGTGATATTGAAATATTGAATGGTCGAGTAACAAATATATATATGACGATGACGCATTATTAATGATTTATGAGACTGATAAACATTCTTGTCAATTGTATAAATACTAATTTTCTTTACCAACGGTTGTTGGCTCAAGTGGCAAGGGACTCGAGTTCACTTACGCAAGGTCTCGGGTTCGAGTCTTGTGGATGTAAAAAGCACCGCTGGGAGAGTCCCCCCCTCAAAAAGGGCCCGACCGAGGCTCGGCTGGATTAGTCGCATAAGTGGACAAAGTGGGCAATCAAAAAAAAATTACTAATTTTCTTTCAAATTTATAATTAAGTCGCATGGTAATCATCACGTACATCCTAAATTTGACAAAAGATCATATGTTACGACTTTGTGTAATCACCCACTTTCTAATTTACAACAATTTCGTGTCATAATCAAACTAACCAAAATGATTGTGTGTTAAAATTGCAAGTCCAGAAATCTTAAGAAGGATCTCCAACATTCTTTTTCCCCTCACGAATTCCAGATTTTTCAAGAACCAATCCATTTTCAATAAATCCGGGCCCCACCTCAATTCCATTATATACTTCATATGTATAACACACACACACACACATATATATATATATAATATGTACTAGGATCTAAGTATCTAACATCGAATTCAGACAAATAAGTATAATCAATCTTAGTACTAAATGCCTACTACTGTCCCATTAACCTCGGATCCATTTTTATCCGGGTTCGGATCCGGGTCACCAAGTGCCCGCCCGTGCATGGACTGGAAAGAGACACATGAATCCCACGTATTCAAACTCGAGCTCCCGGGTCTCACTAAGCAAGAAGTGAAGCTCCAACTCCACGACAACAGGGTCATCCACGTCAGCGCAGAAAGAAACGAAGACGACGACAACGCGAAATGGCACTGCAAAGAGCGGGTCGGGTATGGAAAAATTGTGAGGGAGTTTCGGTTGCCGGAAAATGCGGATGTCGATCGGATTACGGCGTCGATGAAAGATGGAGTGCTGGTGGTGATTGTGCCTAAGGATGTTAGTAAGAAGAAGAAGCATAAGAAACATAGTGTTGAGATTGGTGGTGAAGAGTCGGATGCGGGTGCGGGTACGGGTACGGGTAAGGGGCTTGGGCGATTTGTGTGTTGTAAAGCTTAGTTATGCATTGGATTTGGAAGGGGCTTGGGCGATTTGTGTGTTGTAAAGCTTAGTTATGCATTGGATTTGGGGTTATATATTTCTTTAGTGAATTGTGTATAAAGAAGCAAGTGGATATTGTTTGAGAGCTGCTTCATTCGTCTAAGCAATGCTTTTGTACTGAAAGAACATAAAACTCAGCTCATGAAAAGAGAAATTTAAATACAAATATACAAAATTTAGTACCTGATGCATGTGATCCTTGCTAGCCTCCGCTTCCTTCCTCTCTCCATTTTGCGATCTCATCTTGGAGATTCGCCAAAATCTAGAGTATATTGGATGAGAATCTCTTTTGCAACAGTAACAGGTGCTTACTTTGTTGAGCAATCCAATGAAATCAGGACTCCATTTTGAATCATTTGGATAATAGAACCAGGCAACTTCTGAATTAGTTTGGACATGCAACTTCAGGCTCACCAGGATTCACTAACAAGTTTCTCATACAAGGATCTTTCAACATCAAGACTCAATCACAGATTTAACACTGGTTTTACCATCGATTGATCTATTGATTCAAAATTTAAGGTGAATAAAGGCTAGGTGATGCTGATTTTCAAGAAAAACAGATGTTGCACGTGGAGTACTTAAAGACAGGATATAAAGCCAACCAAACTGAAAAAAAGAAGAAGATAATATTGAAGGTACCTTTTCACTGGAAGAAGAAGACAGTCCATCTTCAGCACCGTCAGAACCCTGCATCATAAAGTAACACACACACAAACAAAGATCACTAGTTCTTCCCCCCAAGTCAGCACCGGAGGAAAGAGTAATGCTCAAACTGGAGGTTATAATCAGAGTTAACATTGTGAACACTAAGATAAAATTCTACACTATCGTAACAGCCAAAACATGTAGGAGTTGGAGTTGCTGTATAAATTCTACACTATCATTGTGAACCCAAAGATAAAATTCTACACTATCGAAAAAAACAAAAACAAAATTATAAATCCTTTGCTTCCTTTAACTTAAGGGTCATATGTTTGTGAGCTGGAGTTGCTGTATCATTTATTTTAAGCGCACTTATCAGAAATGACCCGAAACTGTTTGTCCATTTATTACACCAAACTCTGGTGCAATTACTACTTTAGCTATGCGCTCTTTGCTATCATTGACAAGGTTTATCAGAGGTTTCCTTAGATGTTGGGTAATTGAGAACACTTTGTTTCATCGTTAGTAATTTGGATCTGGATTTGGGGTGCAATTGGATCTCGGGCATACTGGTTATGGGGTGCATAGAGATGCTAATAAATACCTTTCTCCAAATCAGAACAACGTGCCTGAACAAAATACTTGCAACAGTAAAAAAAATGGCAACTTGCTCAAATAACAAGGTATTGAATTGGTAAATGGCGCAAGTATATTTGATAAAAAAACATAGGCATAAACTCTAGGAGTAAGACCTCAGCAACGACAGCTCTAGACTCGGCAGCTGCGACAGATTGCAAGGCCTTGGACAATTCTTTACTCAATTCTTCGACTTGTCTCAAGTCATTCCTCATGGTACTCACACGCTCTTGCATGAGGTTACGAACACGATATCGCTCTTCCTGGAGCTCTCTTTTAGCCTCTGCCCATTCTCGCTACATAGTAATACTTCAATATAAGTAACCAACCAACAGGAAAATTACACATGAAACTAAAACAAGTTTAAAATGAAAATGACCTACAAGTATTGCAAAAACGTCTATTGGACATGCGTGCAAGGGTGGGTATTGGATAAATAACTTTTACACCCAAAAGGTACATATAACGGGAACACAAGTTCAAGAAAAATGTACCTCAATCTTTTTGGTATACTCTTCCTGCTTCCTCCTCTCAATCCCCCTGGCCTCCTAAAGCAAGTAAACATTAAAAAATAAGATTACCAATAACAAACTAAACAGGGACATGTGAGAAAGGAATGCTACCTCGCGAGCTTCCTCCGTACTCTGTATGATTTCTGAACTGGCCTAGAAGAGGACACAATTAAAATTAAAACACAGGAGGAGCAAAAATTACAACGAGAATGCATAATTTTCTTTATAAACCTGGAAAGCTTTTCCTGTGCAAATTGTGCTTCCAGAGCTAACTTGTCACGCTCAGCCCGCAAAGATATTAGGTCGCTCCTGATACAAAGACGAATAAAAATCAAGCATGTATAACAATACGAAGCTAGTTAAACGTAAACCGGCATGCCCGTGCTAAAAGCACCAATAAATATAATATGAAGATGCCACTAATTAATGATGCACTTATCAATTCAACCTAACATCATTCAGGAGCATAGGCATGTACCAGGTCCATAAAAATCAGTTAATCAATTCGAGCACCGTGACATCTCATTAAAATGACAATGATCAGAACTTAAATAAATAGCAAATGGGTGCCCCGAGCTCATATCAATTACCCTCTATGACATTCAGCTCATTGTTTATCTGAAGACTTCATCAGAATAAAATAAAGTACATAAAGTACAGTACTATTCGATATTCATCTCCCAATCATCACTGGGGCCCACGGGACAGGGTATATAAATACCCCATCTTTTGGTATTCTCGAGATTCATTCAAGACCCGATACATATTCACGTATATCGAATCCACTGATTCGATACACACTCGATTCAATATTCATCAGGATTCGATCTTCCACCCTATTTGATATTGGACCTTAGTCGACTCAGCTCCAGCACCGTTCGACACACGTCTGATTCGGTTTAGAGTTGCACCGAACTACTACGATTCGACATTCGTAAATCAAACGTCTCCAATTCGATCTATCAGTTTCTTTGTCTAGATTATCTAGAATAATTTTATACTTGTAATATACGGTAGGTGTCCCGGACTAAGCTAGTTTGTTCATTATAATAGGGGCGAATTATTATTTCTGCCCAATAACTTTGTCAAAAATTACTTTTTGTCCTTTTTTTCCCGAGCCGACTTTTTCTGCCCTGCTAGTTTTCATTTTTCTATCAAAAATGCCCAATTTCAGTCACATCAGCTAAATTGTTGATGTGGCTTCCCAGTCAAGAAAGTGCTACGCCTAGTCAATAAGTTGTCACGTCACGTCATATTTTTCAGCCCAAAAAATATTTTTTGGACTAATCCTTATAATATTAAAATTTGCACTTGCACCCCAAAATAAATTGCACTTTGCCCCCCAAAAAATATATATATATATTTATAAATAATAAAAATTTATATATATAAAAACTTATATATAACTATTTGGTAAAAATAATATATATATATATAATAATAATAAAGCTATATATATAGATAATAATAATAAACATATATATAAATAATAATAAAGCTATATATATAGATAATAATAATAAACATATATATAAATAATAATAAAAAGCTATATATATAGATAATAATAATAAACATATATATATAACTATTTATAAATAATAAATGTTTTAACAATATATAAAAATAAAAAATTGAAAAAAATACATTTAAAAAAAATCATCATCTTCATCATCACCCCGGCGTCACCCCCCGGTCACCACCACCCCTCCGTCACCACCACCGTTGCCCCGCCTCGGATCGGATCGGATTTCGACATTGACGAATTGGATTTCGACATTGACCACCACCGGCGAATCAGATTTCGACATTGACCACCATCGGCGAATCATATTTTGACAATGATGAGCTTTAATAGTTGGTATCTTTGTGTAATGAGTGATTGGGATGATGGTGGTGGAGGCGGGGCAACGGTGGTGGTGACGGCGTGAATAGTGGCAGTGAACAGCGGCGGTGAACAGTGGTGGCGAACAGTGCAGTGAACAGTGGTGGTGAACAGTGGTGGCGAACTGTGGTGGCAAACAACGTGGTGAACAGTGCGCGGCGGCTGCAGGGTTAGGGGGGTTAGGGAAGATGATGACATTTGTTTTTTAATTAATGTATTTTTTTGTTTACAATTTTTAGAAATTATTAAAATATTTATTATTTTTAAAATATTTTTAAGATATAAAAAAAAGAATATATATATATATATATATGTTTAATATATATATATATTAGGGGTACAAAGTGCAATTTATTATGGGGTTCAAGTGCAATTTTTAATATTACAAGGATTAGTCCAAAAAACGTTTTTAGGGCTGAAAAATATGACGTGGCTATAACAACTTATTGACTAGGCGTAGCACTTTTTTGACTGGGAAGCCACATCATCAATTTAGTTGGTGTGGCTGAAATTGGGCATTTTTGATAGAAAAATGAAAACTAGCATGGCAGAAAAAGTGGGGGCCGAAAATAAGGGCAAAAAGTAATCTTTGGCAAAGTTATTGGGCATAAATAATAATTCGCCCTTATAATAGATTAGCATTATTTTGGCATTGTCAGACCCATTTGTAAGAGTTTCTAACCCAGACGAAATAAGACCAAAATATTGGCGTCGTCTATGGGAACACCATTTAAATTGCTTTTAGATATAAGTAGCTAGGAGGACGAAGAGATGACGTGTTCAGTCGGGTGGGATAGTCAAAGCAAGGAAGAAAACCCAAGCGATTAGAGATGAAAATGGAAAACGACCCGAGCGACAAGAGCAAGGTCGGGAGAAAGCAGAAAATCGACTAGTTAAGTAGTGGCAAGAATGCAAAATGGAGCCACTCACGGAATTCAAAATAGTTCAGCTATTTAAGAAAAGTACAGAAAAAATCATAAAGATTGGAGCAGTTATGGACCCAGAGATAGAGGCAGTATTGGTAGATTGTCTCTGGCGTAATTCAAATATATTCTCTTGGACCGATTCTGACTTGCACGGAATAGACCCTAGAATCATAGTGCACTGGCTAAATGTGGATAAAAATGCAAAACAAGTGAGGCAGAAGAAACAAAATTTCAGCAAAGAAAATAATGAAACGCCGAGAAAGAGGTGCAGGAGCTTTTAGCAGCTCGACATATTTACGCGTTGAGATTCTCGGAGTGGCTGAGTAACGTCGTATTTGTTTTAAAGAAGGAGGCAACAGTGAGAATGTGCGTAGATTACACTGACTTGCACGTGATAGACCCTAGAATCATAGTGCACCGGTTAAATGTGGATAAAAATGCAAAACCGGTGAGGCAGAAGAAACGAAATTTTATCAAAGAAAAGAATGAAGCGGCCGAGAAAGAGGTGCATGAGCTTTTAGCAGCTCGCCATATTTACGCGTTGAGATTCTCGGAGTGGCTAAGTAACGTCGTATTTGTTTTGAAGAAAGAGGCAACCTGGAGAATGTGCATAGATTACAGTGACTTGAACAAGCATTTCCTAAGGGACCCATTTTCTTTGCCCATAATAGATTTGTTAGTTGATTCGACAGCGGGATGCGCATTTCTAAGCATGATGGATGCCAAGAGCAGTTTTCACCAGATCTTCATGGCAGTGCAAGATCAGAACAAAACAGCATTTGTGATGGAAACTGGAGTGTATTGTTATAGGGTGATGCCTTTCGGTCTAAGGAACGCTGGAGCAACCTTCCAAAGACTTGTGGCGAAGATGTTTTACCATTAGATTGGAAAGTCCATGGAAGTATACATTGACGATAAGCTTGTGAAAAGTCTTAAGGCGGAAGAGCATGTACGTCACTTGGATGAAGCATCTGCTATCATGAGAGCTTATGGGATGAAGTTGAACTTGAAAAAATGCACATTTGAGGTAACAGTATGAAAGTTTATGGGATATGTGGTGAACGAAAGAGTAATAGAGGCCAACCCGGATAAAATTAGGGCAATACTAGATTTGCCTTCACCAAGGACGGTGAATGATGTGCAGTGTTTGGTTAACCGCCTGACAGCTTTGGGCAGATTTATATCGACTTCGGCAGAAAAGAATCTGTCGTTTTTCAATGTCATGAGGAAAAACAAGGATTTTAGCTAGGGACCAGAGTGTGAGGAGGCCTTCCAGCAGATGAAGAAATATTTGGTGAGCACACCGCTTCTGACCAAGCCCGAAGAAAGTGAGATGTTGTACTTGTACTTGGCGGTGTCTTCCCACGCCATCAGTACGGTTCTAGTAAAAGAGAAAGGAGTTGAGCAGTTACCCATCCACTAAGTTCTGCAAGGGGCGAAAAGTAATTATTTGGAAATAGAGTTGTTTAGCAATCGTGGCCACAACATGGAAGTTAATGTCGTATTTTCAATCTCACCCAATCACGATTGTAACGGATAAGCCGTTAAAGCAAGTGCTTGCGAGACCTGAGACCTCCGGGAGACTGGTCAAATGAGCGATTGAACTCAGTGAGTTCGGTCTAGAATTCAAGCCCCGAACCTCCATTAAAGCGCATACATTGGCGAATTTTATGGCCGAAACATTGGGCAATAGCGTGGCGAAATCCAAAAATTACATTTATTCTATATCAGACCAGGCAAGAACTAGCAGGGCTGCTACCACATGGATTCTGCATACAGATGGCTTCGCCACGAGCCATGGAGGAGGAGTTGGGATTCATCTTTTGTCTCCAGATCGCAGGGAGTTTGAATTCGCCATTAGTCTGAACTACATGGTGACCAAAATTGAAGTTGAATATGAAGTTGTGATAGCATAGATAAATCCGGCATTAACACTCGACGTTGAGCATTTGGATATATTCACTAATTCTTTGCTAGTAGCGAATCTTTTTCAGGTAAATACGAGATAAGAGAAGAGACAATGAAATTGTATGTTGTAAGAGTTAAAGTGCTGGCAGTTCGCTTCAGTTTTTTTGATATCATTCAGATCTCGCGGGATGATAACGGCAAGGCCGATGCACTATCTAAGTTCACCAGTTCTTCAGAAATCCTAGTTAAGAAATGAGTCACTTTGTTGGCAACATACAAGTCATCGATTGGGATATCGAAGTATAACGACACTACGGCAAGCGTGGAATACATAATGTCAATCGAAGAGGATCCGTCATGGAAGGACGAGATCATGGCGTATTTGCTGAAAGGAATACTACTAACAGATCTGAATGTGAGTCGCATGATGCGTTATAAGGCTTACAGATTCACAATTCACAATGGCAAACTATACAAACGGTCGTTTGAATGTCCACTACTCTGTTGTCTGACTCCGACTCAGGCCGATTATGTTACGAAAGAAATCCACGCTGGATGTTGTGGAAATCATTCTAGGGGAAGGGCATTGGACCAGCGAATTCTGCGCTAGGCTTATTATTGGCCAACTTTGCTAAAGGATGCCTCGGCTTTCTCGTGGCGTTGTGATAGTTGTCAGTACCACGCTCGCCTCATTCACAGGGCTACTCAACAACTACAACCTCTTGACGTAGCATGTCCTTTCGACCAGTGGGGAATCAACATAGTCGGACCGCTTCTTGTGGCCAAGGGTCAAAAGAGATTTCTGGTCATGGCCGTGGAATATTATACCAAGTGGGTCGAAGCTCAGACCATGTCATCCATTACGGAGAAGAACATGATTGAATTCATATGGAAGAATATCATCTGCCGCTTTGGAATTCCTAGGTATATGATATGTGACAATGGCACACAGTTTGTTGGCAAGGAAATCAAATCCTAGTTCGTAGAGTTGCGAATCACCCACAACATGACCACGACCTATCATCCGCAGTCGAACAGACATGTGGAATCCACCAACAAGACACTAAAGAATTATCTTGAGAGGAGATTGACATGCACCGGGAAAAGCTGGACAGAGGAGCTTCAGGAAATATTATGGGCTTATAGAACAACTCCCAAGACATCGACAGGGGAAACCCCGTTCGTTCTTATTTATGGGACTGAGGCGGTTATTCCAGCCAAGATAGGAATGCCAACGCGTAGAATACATGATTACGACCCTGAGCAGTCATCACGATTGCGCCAAATGGAACTGGATATGATAGGCACTACGAGAGAAAATGCTTATCAACGTATCGTGGCATTTAAAGCAGCAATGGCCAAAAGTTACACAAGAGAGTCCAATTTTGAAATTTCGAAGTAGGGGACTTGGTCCTGAAAAGCATAGCAGCAAAACAGCATATCGAGAAATTGGAACCAAAATGGGAGGGATCTTACAAAGGTGATACAAGCTAGTTCACGAGGCTACTATTACCTTGAAACTATGCAAGGTGTCAAGCTAAAGCGGCCGTGGAATGTGCAACATCTAAGATGCTATTATGCATAGGCATTGAAACGAATTGCGGTCGAATGTTAACAAATTGTATGAACTGCGAAGGCTTGAGTCCCTCAAAAAGTCTGGGAAATGTAGGCACCTCGGTAAGAAACTGAGCTCAGCCTCTTATCAAATTAAATCTAAATCTGTCTCTTTCTCTCTAGGCTGCAGTTGGAGTCATAAAGGAATGACGATGTAAACCCCAACGAAAAAGCACGAGAACCCAGGAAAATAATTCACCCTGAATGCATAGTGAAAGCGTCATACCAGAGGTACGTTTGGCCCCAAGAGGCTGGACGTCGATCAAATGACTCACCCCGCATGCACTGCAAAAGCGTCATGCCATAGGTATGTTTGACCCCAAGAGGTCGGACGCCGATCAAATGGCTCACACCGCATGCACATCGAAAAACGTCATGTCGGAGGTACGTTTGGCCCCAGGAGGTCAAACGACAGTCAAACAATTCCCTCCGCACAAACCTCAAAAAGCATCCAACCGAATATCCGTTCGACCCGAAGCGGTGGAACGCGGACGGCAGCCAACTAAGAGCATATTTGATTTTAAGGTTCGAAAATAAAGCGCAATACCTCACATGCAAAATGCTAATATAAGTGGACGAGAGTTAATCAAAGAACTGAAATAGAAACCTGGTCAATAACTCGGAAAACTATACAGTAAAGTATAGATCAAAAAGACTATGAAATCAAGCCACAAAATCGGCTTCCGAAGAACGCCGTTACATAAGTGACATGCGAAAAATAAAAAAAAAAACTAAAATGGCCTAATATCATCAAAATGGTATGTCCAGTTAATGCTACTCTGTAGACGACTGGGGTGACTCAGGACGCAGAACAACATCCAGGGACCGAGCAAAATTGGCACAGTTCCTCTGAATCTGATCATTTGTAATCACCAGTTCATCCACTTGAGCCCATCCCTCTGGCAGTGCAGGTACATTTTCTTCGGGTATGCCGCTAAAATGTCCGCCAAGCTGATATTTGCTGGGAGATATCAAATTTCGCTAATTGGAAGCTTTTTCAGTAACCACAATATTGGATGTAACAGTCCTGGAACTTTGAGGAGGATACATTCCAACCGGCGGTATTAGTGTCGACTCATAAATCTTCAGCGCGGATGGAGGTCCAATTCCTTTCTCAAACACCGCAACTGATGATCCCCGCGCAACACATAACCCCCTGGAGCCCAAAGGGGTTTAGTAGCCGTGATTACCGGAGATGACCCCATTCTAGCAGAATGTAAATTGATCCCATCATCACTGCTACCAAAAGCAGCACGAACAACGTCATTAACCATGTTCAAATCTACTCGAGAATCATAGGCAACATTCACATCCGCATTTTCGTGTCTCAATGGCGGATTCGGATCTGATGTGTCCGACTCAGGCACGTAGCCACCATTACGTTCTTACCATAGAGTGTAAAATGGATCTCCAATTTTTAGAGAACAAAAATTATCCCCGTCGTCATCGTCGACTTTCGAAATCTCCATATTGGGACCGCGACGAACGTCCAACATGTCTTTTCGAAAAGTCTCTTTTAGAAATCCAAGATGATTAGCCTGATCCACACCAAGTTCCATACCAAACTTCACATCAACGACACCTTGGAGCATTCGAACCACCGATAAACACCACTTTTCATAAATGATCTGGCCATTGAGCATCGGTAGTTCTCTTATTCAAAATGTCGCACTTTCCAACTTAATCCTGCTATCGCAGTCTCATCACCATCATTCAAATCCTCAAGGGAGTCGTTCTCCCGCTTCAGGGATTTGTTCTCTTTCTTCAACAAGGCGATTTCAACACGTAAAGTCGTTGCACTATCCTCAGCCTTTTTGGCAATCATCCTTGCCTCAAGAGCATCTTGAACCGCCTTAGCATTACGAATTCTTAGTTCGTGCTATCGCAACACGTCGACTATAATCGTTACTGTGGACACTCGCGTTCAGCTTGTCGATAACTGCGTTGTGTTTATCCTGGACTTCCATTAAATCGCTATAATCATGGAATAATCGATACATCACTATCGCGGTAGCGGCAAAAAATTAACGCACAAAGCGCGCTAGACCAAGATATCCTAGCATGTCTACTACAACACCGCGATCCAATTGAGGCCACAAGCCTTTAATAATCTCTGCAGACTGCTCTTCCCACAACTAATATCCCATTTATGTGATACTCAGTGATTCAGAATTTTCATCATTCAAAAATTCGTAATCAACAATGCTGCCAGGCGGTGCTGGCCTTGGATTACCAGACGATCGAGTGTTTGCTGGGAGGAGGCGGAATTTCTCCAGCCTCGACAGTGGCCTGTGCTTCAAGAACTTTTCTTTTAGCGGCAGTATACCAGTTATCATCTCCTGAGGCAGAGGAGCATTTGCCAAAAGGTCGTGGCACACGTCTAAAGATTGGACTCTCAGCATTAAATTTTGCCAGATTGGCAGCAATCCTGTCGTCAACTGCAACACCCTCCTCCATGAGCCTGATTTGGGCATTTGTACCAACCTTAAAACGCCCTCCGGCGGAACCTTCACGAGACAAGTCTTCATGCCTTTCAAAATTGCTCAATAAGGGCACTCGCTGCCAACTTACGCCTCTGAGTCTGACCGTAGAACGATCCAATGATGCCGGGGCAGAATGGCCAACACCCTAAGTCTCAGACAAACTCCCGGAAGCCCTCAACGCGGGTCGACTTCTTGTGGCAGCTCCATCAAACTCTTCCACATGAACGTTATTAGAGGACGAGCCTACATTTGAAGAACCAGCTTTGTTGGCATTCGCTTGAGGCGCATACATGTTCTCGGGTGACACAGCTGGTTTTTTACGACTCTCAGATTTTTTCCTCGCCATTGAGAAGGTTATAAGCTGAAATAAAATATTTTTTATAAATTTCAATGTCGAATCGCCAGGATTCGATCCTAACTGATAGATCAAATTCTAGTGGTTAGATGTTAGTAGATCAAATCCGGACAATTCGACATAGGCAGCAAACCGGACAAAAAGTTCTCATCGGAAAGAAAAATGAGAATGATGTGGAAAATGGGCATTTATATATAGCCCCACCACCGCCTTTTCTCCGGATTTGATGCTGATATATCGAATGCATCGGATTTGACATAGTTATATCGAATCAACTAGATTCAATACTATTTTTGGTAAGATCGAATTGCTGGAATTCGATCTAAGCGAATATTTTCTTATTTTTGTATATAACTTAAATAAGAATAAATAATTATAATTATTCAAAAAATTAATGATCGAAAAGATTTGATACCCGAGCATGATTGTTCTGGCTATCAAATGGGGGAGTAATTTTAAATAAAATGCGATCCGAAAGAGAGGCGAGAATTATAATACTAGAAGTAAAGTCGAAAGAAGCTTTGAGATTTCGAAGCCAATCTTGTACCAACACCGGCTCCAATCGGGGGCATGATTTTCAATAGTGGCACCAATGACGAATACTTGGTGGCGTAGTCCAAGCATAGACCTAGAGTTTGGAAAACACTATCCGAACGAGACCGACTCCCAAACTGGGGGGACTATATGATGGGGGTATTCTAGAAAATGCCCAATATAAATATTAGGTCAGCCCACAAAGAAAAGCCCATAAAGTTGTATATCGAACATGAGCAATTCGATGTTAAATAAATCTCGAATGTACATAATTCGATCTAAGAGATAGATCAAATCAGTACTATGCAATATTCATCTCCCAACCACCACTGGGGCCTACGAAACAAGGTTTATAAATACCCCGTCTTCTGGTATTCTCGAGATTCATTCAAGACCCGATACATATTCACGTATATCAAATTCACTAATTCGATACACACTCGATTCGGTATTCATCAGGATTCGATCTTTCACTCTATTCGATACTGGACCTTAGTCAACTCAGACCAACAACAAACCATTCCCATTCGAGATTCATCAGCAAAGCAGCACCATTCGACACACGTTTGATTCAGTTTAGAGCTGCATCGAACTACTACGATTCAACATTCGTAGATCGAACGTCTCCAATTCGATCTATCCGTTTCTTTGTCTGAGAAAGCTATCTAGAATAAGTTTATACTTGTAATGTACGGTAGGTGTTCCGAACCAAGCTAGTCTGTTCATTGTAATAGATTAGCATTATTTTAGCATTGTCAGTCCCATTTAATTTCTTGTTAAGACTCTTGACCGCCACCTAATGGCAACAAATTATGATGGTCATTTGAAAAATAAGCCATTTCAATTTACAACTAATACTTTTTGTTCTATAAATGGTAGATGTTTAAGATTTTATAAATGTCAAAGAATCTCTTTATAATTCTTATCAAACATAGTTTGGATGCAACCTACAGGTTTGTCCAATGGTGGGAAAAAAACATCTCACTGGAGAATTCGTCGAATTACCACTAAAGAATGAGAGTAGCTCGGTTGATTACCACGGCCATCGAGAGGGATCACATGGAGCCATATACTACACGTTGATGCA
Source organism: Linaria vulgaris (assembly GCA_948329865.1). Lineage (NCBI taxonomy): Eukaryota > Viridiplantae > Streptophyta > Magnoliopsida > Lamiales > Plantaginaceae > Linaria > Linaria vulgaris. The sequence goes on from OX415252.1 coordinate 117,468,743, forward strand.
TGAAAAATATCACCTTGTTGCCGCTCCTACCCATGCATTGTACACTTTTAAGAAAGTTCTGATATTCAACCAAATTACCTTGGAGACGGCAAAACAATGGATGACAGATAGAATCAAAAAATCCTGATTCTCTCCAATCTCTTTCTGATTCTTATCCATCATATTGTGGATACAAGAATACGACCTATGGGTCTATTCCAATGGTGAAAAAAAAACACTTTGTTGGAGGATTCGTTGAATTGCATGGGGCAACGTATTACACGTTGATGCGTGAAAGAGATCATGCCTAATTCCCTCTATGATACATCTATAGTCTCAATCTATTCATCAAGACCACTTTTTACTTTTATTTGATGCATTTTCAAATGACTAAGGACTCATATATGCAAGTTACCTGATCCATAGACAACGAGGATCAATTTAATCAAATGATGGTGCTAAGATTTCACCACTCTTCCAATATAAAATAATGTTTTGCAATCCTAATTCAATTCGAGAGAAGTATATACTAGTCTAGAAGACTCTACACAACTCTATTTACGATATAGCCTCCAATTGATGGGAAAGTGAAAAGTAGTCATAAAGTGTCAAGTATTGGATCTGGTTGCCGACGTGCGAAGCACATGATGTTGTTGTTAAGTGCTAGTGGCGTGGCACGTACGGTCCATGCGACCTATGTTGCTTGATTAAGGTAGGAATATCGTGGTCCGCAGCATTCACCTCCACTGAATCTTGAGACATCCTCGTCTCTTGGCTAGCCCAAAATGCCTCAATATTGTCCATGCCACAACTTATCAACCTGCTCTCTACTCGCCTATGTACATAGTAGTCCCTTCTATTGGACTAAGTACTCGGTGCGTATCTAATTACAAGAGTTAAAAAGTTCTTTCTCCAATTTACCCAACGATATTTTAATTGGAAATTGATTCTGCACAAATATAACCACCAACTCGTACTCGTCATAATCAGGTTATGCCATATAAACCAAAGAGAGTCGAACTAAATTCTATTTAGATACGAACTAAATCATTTCGACACAATGCATCTAAGCAAAATATGTGTTAAATCAACAGAAAATCAAGTTTTTCGTAAACTCCATTTATAGTAATTATTCATAAGCCTGTTAATTAGTTAACTCATCCTTTCCATATATAGTAAGTCAAAGTAATTAGTGATTATTAAGCTTTCTACTCTTCTCCCATTGTACGGATTGATGAGATGAATATAAAGCTCATCTTTCACACATTAACCCTCACTCAGTTCAGTTGTAACAACACCAAAAAATTCACAATTTCTCTCTCTAAATTTTGTAACAAACTTTATCATTCATTCAATAATATTTTGCTTTCAATTCCTTTACAATGCTGAATCAAATTGTGTTATGGCGATTTCTTTACATGGTATCAGTTTACCGGCGATATTGATCTTCTGCCGCTTCCGCACCACTGCTCCGATCGAGATTTCTCTCCGATCATTGTTCTCGTTCGAGCGCTGATCAGATTCTTCTCCGATTTTACAAGAATCGCTTATGTTCTTCTCATATCTACTCGTAGCTGCTAATTTTTGCCGTTGATTGAGATACAATGACATCACCATCTACTTCCTCCACTCCTGCTCCGCATGCTCCAGTGAAGAATCCGAGTGAAGACTCCTCATCGATCTATTACCTAAGTACTCATGATCACAGTGGTTCTTCAATAGTTAGTGAAAAATTTGATGGTACTAGCTATATTGCTTGGAGTAAAAGTGTTATTATGGCGCTTAATGTGAAAAACAAGATTAGATTCATTGATGGCACATTGCCACAACCTACTGATTTTGCCTCTATTGATTACACTTGTTGGATGCGTGCAAATACTTTGGTTTTATCATGGTTATTCAACTCTATTGAGAAGCATGTACGCCAAACCTTGATGTTCTATGATAAACCTTTAGATCTATGTAATGAGTAAAAAACTAGATATGATCGCACTAATGGTTCAAGAGTGTATCAGTTGCAAAGAGTTTGTCAACTATCTCACATGGTGATGTGTCCATTACTGTATATTATAATCACTTTAGGCTGTTGTGGGATGAATTTGTAAGTTAGAGACATATTGTTGTGTGTACTTGTGGTCTTTGTACATGTAATGTCAACAAGAACATGATTGAAATGCAACAATATGACTCTGTTTTGAAGTTTCTTGTTGGACTAAATGACGCTTACTCTGCAGTAAGAAGTCATGTATTACTCATATCTCCTTTGCCAAGTTTGTCCAAGGTTTACTCTCTCCTGCTGCAAGAAGAGCAGCAGAGGGGTTTGTTTTCTAATGTTGTGCCTACAGAGTCAATGGCAATGTTCACCAGACAAAGAAATATGCCATAAGGACCACACTACAAGAGCTTAACTAAGCAATCCAGTTTCTCACATGGCTCCACTAGCAAGCCTTACAAACCTCAAATGAATAAAGTAGATAAAAAGAAGATGAGGTGTATCCACTGTGGGTTCAATGGACACACTGTGGACAGCTGCTTTCAGCTCATTGGATATCCTCCAGGATGGAAAAGACCTACTGGCAAGAGAAAGAATTCAAACAACTTTGCTAACTTTGTGCAAACTAGTGCATAAGTGAATGTTGCAGCTGAGAAACCCAACATTTCAGCTGATCAAGCCTTATTTGAACAATTCATGGAATTCAAGAAAGCTCATGATCAGGTCCAGACATCCTCAGTTGGAGTAGAGTCTTCTTAACACTTTGCTGCTAATGCTTCAACTGGTATCTTAGTTCCTTTAGCTTTAACTTCTAACACTTACACATGTGATAAATTAAATAGATGGATCTTAGACACTGGTGCCACATACTATATGATTAATCACACAGAATGGTTTGTTAGCACTCCCCAAAGTGTGAACATTGCTATCTATATGCCTAATAATAAAGTGACTTATACCACACATGTAGGAATTGTTCAGCTTTTACCAGATATTATGTTGACTAATGTCTTGTTAGTTCCTACATTCTCTTATAATCTGCTATCCATTTCTAAACTTGCCACTAACACTAATATTTATGTGCATTTCATGTCTTTCTCATGTGTGTTATAGGACACAACCACCAGGAAGATGACTGGTTTTGCTAGGCTCCAACAAAGCCTATATGTCTTAGATTTACATGTTGTATCCTGTCACTCAGCATCTACTCTCACCAATATATGGCACTATAGACTTGGACATGCTCATGTCAATAAACTCCAACTCATTCCTCACCTCAATGTTCCTAATTCTGTGAAAGACACTCAATGTGAAGTGTGTCACTTAGCTAAACAGAAAAGATTATCTTTTAGTCAAAGTACTTCTGTTTCTAATAATGCTTTTGATGTATTCCATTGTGATGTGTTGGGGCCCTTTTCTGTAACCTCTAGAGAAGGTTTTAGATTCTTCTTAACAATTGTTTATGTCTTTTCAAGGTGTACATGGGTGTACTTGTTAAAACAGAAGTCTGAAGTTAGATTACATTTGACAAATTTTTACAAGCTTGTGTTCAATCAGTTTGGCATTTCTATTAAGTGTATAAGATCTGATAATGGTGGTGAATTTATGCTTTCTGGTTTTTATGATGAATTTGGCATATCTCACCAAACTAGTTGTATAGAAACACCACAATAGAATGGGATGGTTGAAAGAAAGCACCAACTCTTATTACAAGTTGCAAGGGCTTTAAGATTTCAATCTGGAATTTCATTAGAATTCTGGAGTTATTGTGTCTCTACTGTCACTCACATTATTAATACACTTCCCTCTTACACTACTGGAAACAAATCTCCATATGAATTATTGTTCAACAAACCTCTTGACTATAGCTTGTTAAAGAGTTTTGGCTGCTTGTGTTATGCTTCTTCAATTGCTACACATAGAACAAAATTTGATCCTGGGGCTATTTAGTGTGTGCTTATAGGATATTCTAAAGGAACAAAATGTTATCTCTGATATGATTTGCTTATAAACAAAGTTCTAATATCAAGGAATGTTGTCTTTCATGAGCATATACATCCTTACAAAAATCATCCAATAAACAACAATAATGTTCTTCACAAAGATTCTAGTTTTCCTATTTGCACTGATTCTTTTATTAGTCATACTTCTATAGTACATACTGCTAAAGAACAGGTACAAAATAAACAGCATGCAGTTGGAAATAATGGTATCACTTTAGTTCAATCTTCCACATATCAAGAGCCTCCAAATCTTGAATTGGAAGTACAAGCAGAAGTTCAAAGCTCATATTCAAACAACTTGTCAAATTCCACTGATATACACTCTTCTAATGAAGATAAAACAACTATGAACCAACAACCACTGATATTGTCCCAGCTACAAGAAAGTCTTCAAGAATCATCATACCACCATCTTACCTTAATGCACACAACTATAACTTGCCTCATTATATACACAAAGCTAATCAAATTAGCACAGTGAAGTATCCTATTGAACAACATATATCTTGTGCTAACCTGTCAGCTACTCACAAAGCTTTCACTGCAGCTATAACTCAAGTACAGGAACAAAAGAATTATACTCAAGCAAGCAAAGTTCCAGAATGTCAAGAAGCAATGAAAGCAGAAATCAGTGCTCTTGAAAAGACAAACACATGGGTCTTAACAACACTACCTCCTAATGCTAATTGTGTGGGTTGTAGATGGGTTTTCAAAGTAAAACATAAAGCAGATGGAAGTGTAGAGAGATACAAGGCAAGGCTAGTTGGCAAGGGATATACACAAGAGGAGGGATTGGACTACTTTGACACTTTCTCTCCCTTAGCAAAGCTGACAACAGTGAGAGTTCTTATTGCAATAGCTGCTTCAAAGAATTGGTTCCTAACTCAACTGGATGTCAACAATGCCTTCTTACACGGAGAACTTGAAGAAGAAATATACATGAAGCCTCCCCCAAGATACATGAAGCCAAATGGTGGAAGAGTATGTCTCCTCAAGAAGAGCCTTTATGGTCTAAAGCAGGCCTCAAGGCAGTGGTATCACAAACTCACTACCTCTCTTATTGCATATGGCTTTCATCAAACTGTTTCAGATTGCTTACTGTTCACTCTATCTACCTCTACTTCTTTTACTACATGTGCATATATGTGGGTGATATAATTCTCAGGAAATAACAAGGAAGAAATCAACAAGATTAAAAAACATATGGACAATCTGTTTACTATAAAAGAAATATATTATGGGAATAGAAGTGGCAAGATCAAAAGAAGGAATAAGCTTGTGTCAGAGGAAATATGCACTTGATATACTCTCAGAAATAGGATATCCTGGTTGCAAACCAGCAAACACTCCAATACATCACTCTACTAAACTATCTGTTAATGATTCTGACTTACTAACTGATCCATCTGTATACAAAAGAATTGTTGGCAGGTTATCGTACTTGACAATCACCAGACCAGATCTAAGTTATAGCATACGGTGCCTCACACAACATATGGCAAGTCCAATAACCAACCACTTAGCTGCATCACACAGAGTCCTAACGATGCACGGATACATAAAAAAAATGGCCGGTCAGTGTCGGATACGTATTGAATACCGATACTCTCCGAATACGTATCAGATACACCACGTGGCTTATCCTGCATTAAAAATAATTAAAAAGACGGATACACATATCGGATACGCTGTGAAGCGTATCCGAGGAGTATCTAATAAGTATCAGCAATTTATAAGAGTAGTGTGGTAGTTTTCTTAAAGTAGAAAATGCCCAACAAGAACCAAATTGTAATATCTTTTCAGAAAATTAAATATAAAATCGTGAAAACCCTCTATTTCAAACCAAAATAAAAACAACACACAAAACTTTGATATGCTTCATAATAGTATGTGACTAATGACTGTGCAAGTGATTAGATATAATATTATTTGGTAGTTTTATTTAAATTATATCCTTATATATAATTATTAATATTAAATATTTGACGTATCGCGTACGTATCGTATCTTGTAATTTTTTACAAAAAATGTATCCACGTATCCGTATTCGGCGGATACCGATACTCATCCGTATCCATGCAACCTGAGCTAAGATACCTCAAAGCTTCTCCTGGTTCAGGAATAATTCTCTCATCAAAATCAGATTTGCAGATAAAGACCTTTTCAGATAGTGATTGGGCTGGATGTACAGATTCAAGAAGGAGTATCTTAGGATATGCAGTGTTCTTAGGAGATTCCTTAGTCTCATGGAAGTCAAAGAAACAACCAACAGTAAGCCGCTCATCTACAAAAGCAGAATACAAGGCTTTGGCAATCACAACTTGTGAAGTTGTGTGGTTAAGTCAGTTGCTTCAAGATCTTTCTGTTGCTCAAATAAAGGTTCCATTGCTACTTACAGACAACAAGAGTGCTTGTGCAATTGCCAGCAACCCAGTCCACCACGAAAGAACTAAACATATTCAGATTGACTGCTATTTTGTTAGAGAAAAGGTCCAACAAAAACAGCTCAAGGTTCTTCACATATCCAATGATCTGCAACTTGCAGATATATTCACCAAGGCTTTGCCTCCTTCAGCATTCAAGCATCTTACTTCCAAGTTGTGCCTCCTCAACATACATGCACAACTTGCAAGGGGGTGTTATAAAGCTGAATATAAAGCTCATCTTTCACACATTAACCTCACTCAATTCAGTTGTAACAACACCAACAAATTCTTAATTTCTCTCTCTAAATTTTGTAACAAACTTTATCATTCATTCATAAATATTTTGCCTTCAATTCCTTTACAATGCTGAATCAAATCGTGCTATGGCGATTTCTTTACAAGATGATCACCTGACTCGACGTCAACACACTTGTAAAGCGGACAAAGAGAGTCGATCGTCTTAAAACAACATTGGTTTTTAGCACGGGATAAATATATAAGATTTATGAAGTGATAATTTTTATTCTTCACTCAATGGTGGTATATATAAGTACAACTTATATACAATAAGGAAATAGATAAATACAAAAGGAAATAAATACAAAGAATATTTTCCTAAATTACAAAGACTAGGACTCTTGTCTAATACGCCCCTACAAAATCAACGACCCATCGGCGATGGCGATTTTGGATCGAAGAAGAAGAAAACGAGCACGAGGCAAAGGTTTAGTGAGGAGATACGCGAGTTGATCAGTCGTGTTAATATACGAGACACTGAGAAAGCCCTTGTTGACAAGATCACGAAACGAAGTGGAGATCAATTGATATATGCTTCATTCGAGAATGCAAGATGGGATGAACAGATGTACGGATCGCCCCTAAATTGTCACAAAGAACACGCGGGGGAGAAGGTAGAGAGACACGTAGCTTACGAAACAAATGCTGCAACCAACGAACTTCAGCAGCTACATTCGCCAAGGCCCTATACTCGGATTCAGTAGAAGACCGAGAAATAGCACATTGGCAACGAGAAGACCATGAAATTGTATTGCCACCAAAAAATATGATGTAAGCTGAAGTAGACGCAACAGTGGCCGGATCTCCCGTCCAATCTACATCAGAGTAAGCAAGAAGGCGAGGGAATGAGGCACGAGAAGAAGCAGCCCATGAGAGAGCATACCCTTTAAGTAACGCAAGACACGTTTGAGAGCCGTCCAATTAGTCTCAGTGGGAGCGGACATTCGTTGCGCCAACCTATTGATCAAAAAGGCAATGTCGGAATAAGTCAAAGTAAGGTACTGCAAGGTGCCAATAACGCGCCGATACTCCGTAGCATCGGTCAAAGATGTTGAAGTTGAGACCACCGAGGTTGACGCCATGGGAGTAGCTAAAGGTTTACCCCCATCCATCTTGTAACGAGCAAGAATATCACACATGTATTTATGTTGCGAAAGAAAGAGGCTCTCTTTGCAAGTGAAAACCTTAACACCAAGTAAATATGAGAGATGCCCCAAATCTTTAACGCAAACTTACTACCAAGACCACGAACAATACGCGAGATAAGCGTGTTGTTGCCCCCTGTCACGATAATATCGTTCACATAAACAAGGAGGTAGACGACATCATGACCATTGGAGTAAATAAAAAGTGAGGAATCGGATTTGGACTGACTAAACCCAACAACACATAACTCGGCGGACAAAGCAAGAAACCAAGCTCGAGGAGCTTGCTTCAAGCCATACAAGGACTTCTTGAGATGACAAATATGATGAGGGAAAGATGGATCAACGAAACCCTGAGGTTGGGACATAAACACGACCTCATCAAGCTTGCCATGAAGAAAAGCATTACTTACATTAAGTTGTCGTAGCGACCAACCGTGCATGACCGCCAATGACAACACAAGGCAAATTGTGACGGGGTTCACAACGAGACTGAAGGTTTCCTTGAAGTCAACACCCTCACGTTGATTGAAGCCCTTCAAAATAATGCGAGCCTTGTACCGATCAATGGACCCATCCGAATGACGTTTAATGCGAAACACCCATTTAGATCCAATAATGCTCTTCCTCAACGAGGAAGGGACCAAATCCCAAACACCAAACTGCATGAGGGCCGTGTACTCCTCAGCCATAGCAGCTTGCCAAAGCGGATCCTTTAGTGCCTAAGATACGCATGTAGGCGCGACGGGGCCCAAAATAGAATGTTTAAAAGTGGAGTAGATTTGCTTTGGCTTAAAGATGATATTTTGAGCGCGAGTGGTCATAGTGTGAGTACGTGGTGGAGTAGACGGCCTAGGAGGAGTAAGTGGTGCAGAAGGAGGAGATTCCGGGTCAGACGGTCACACGGAACGCGATGAGGCAGTGGACAACGCGTGTAACGGCGACTCGGGCGAAAGCTGGACCGTGGGCCTACGAAGCGCTAGGGTTTTGCTCATGGGCCGATTGACTGCTAGGGGCTATTAGATGGGTCGGGGTGGTCAAATCTTGACCACTGACCGGTATATGGGCCCCATGATCCGTGGACTCAGGCCCAAGAAGAGACAAGTCGGGTCCGTGAGGCAAAAGCAAAATTGGCCCAGAGCACTTGGGCGGTGGCAGAATAGGGTTAGGGCATTGGCCGAAGCCACAAGAGAAGCAGTTTAAGCCTCCAAGTGCTTGACGTAGATCTCATGAGCCACCAACTTGTCATGAAGCGCCGAGAAGGAGAGCAGATGATCACGAGCATGGATCTGAGCCGCAATATCACGGTAGGACGCCCCTAAACCGTTCAAAACGAAGAGAATAACATCATCATCAGAGAGTCAATGATCAACAAGCGCAAGTTCATCAACCTTCACCTTGACAAGTTGAAGGAACTCCGACACAGATTTGGAGCCAATAGTCAACTGAGAGAGAGATTCCTTCAACTGCATGATACGAGCACGAGATCGGTTTGCGTACGTGTTCTGCAAGGAAGTCGATATTTCAGCCGACGTCTTCTTGTCTGAGACAAGTTGCATGACTTCCCAAGAGAGCGAACCAAAGAGGGCGGATACAAGGAGAGCATCCTGACGCGTCCAGTGAACAAATGCAGCGATAGATTCCCGAGAATCACCGCATGAAGGGCAGGAGGTTGTACCGTCCAAATAGCCAAGAAGGCCATAGCCATAAAACAGATGGCGAACATGTGCATTCCAGGAGGTGTAGTTCCCAGAGTTTAACTCTAGAGGTAAATGAGAATGTGCATTGATAGGCACAAGAAGAGGAACACCGGGATCAAACGGTGGAACAAGGGGCGGAACCCCTGAACCCGCAACCTGAAGAGGAGCGGTGGACGATTGCATAAGCGATGCCATGGATGACGCGTCCGCAGACGACGTGGTGGCAGAGGCGGAGGCCGAGTCACTAAGGTTTTCCTGCTGATACCATATAAGATTTATGAAGTGATAATTTTTATTCTTCACTCAATGGTGGTATATATAAGTACAACTTTTAATACAATAAGAAAAGAGATAAATACAAAAGAAAATAAATACAAAAAATATTGGTCTTAAATTACAAATACTAGGTCTCTTGTCTAATAAAATACACCTCGTTCATCACCTAATTAGTAGATTCATTCTCTCCTTTAATTCATCATGTTTTTCTGATACACGCATTCTCCTTTAAAAAAACAAATTAAAATAAATTCCATATATGATATAAAAAGTATCAATGTTTCTTGATAGTATATACCTTATAGCGATGTAGCGCAATAGGAGATAACTCTATACAGTTGTGCACAACATGATTCACTATAAAAACTTCATATTTGAGAGATTACGGTTCCAAATACGTACTCAAATAGTTATAAATTTATATGGCACATATAGTTTAAAAATAATTCTGAGTTAAGCCTGATTAATGAAAGTAGTACTTGTATTATGTTGTCAGTTGTCACACGTATTAAATCAATTTAGTATTCAATCGAGCTGTTTTTTTCTCAAACCTAGGGTACGCCCTTCACTGTTTTTCGAGCTGACCTGTCAACGCGGAGACATGTCACCTAGTGCTGCTCACGTTGTTACCACAACTATAAGAACTAATATTCCGACATGTACACATTAACAAACAATTACTTGATTTTATTTTTTTACAAACCGGTGTTTTCATAATTTTTGTTCGTGGAATGGTGATGAAGAAAGACAAAATCATGTTTTCGCTATGCGTTTTCTCGTTTGTGGTTGCCATAAACGCGGCCCTTCCCTTGAAACTTCCCCCGGCGTTGCCTGCATCGGCTTCTCTTACGCCGGCGTATTATTTCAAATCGTGTCCGAATTTTGAAGCCATCGTTCAACAGAAAGTGAGTGCTTGGGTTAAAAAAGATTACACCATTGCACCAGCCCTTATTCGCCTCCACTTCCATGACTGTGCCGTCAGGGTATGTAAATTTGTCTCTTTTTTTTTCGTAATAAAATTACTGTAAAATTTGTACATGCATATTACGTATTAACATTCCGTAGGTTAAGAAAATGAGTTGTCTAATTCCCCTTTTATTTGTCTGACAAAATAATATATGGATATTGATATTATCGTAACACGAAGCTAACGTAATTTGCTAATTTTTTTCTTTCTTTTTAAAGCATTAATGTAATATTTGTCATGTTACCCACAACAACGAGTCTCAAGTCTCAACATGTCAAAGTGATCCGTTAAGCATAGAAAAATATACAAAGAATAATGTATACTTACTAATTTACAGGGTTGCGATGCCTCAATCCTTCTAAACAACCGTGGCGGCGAGAGAATCGCCGAGCCTAGCAAAACCCTAAGAGGTTTCTCCTTAATAGATGAAATCAAGGCAGAAGTCGAAAAACAATGCCCTAAAATCGTTTCCTGCGCCGACATTCTCACTGTGGCCGCTCGTGATGCCACGGTCCTCGCGGGGGGGCCCTTTTGGGAAGTATCTTTCGGTCGAAAAGACGGAAAAATCTCCCTTGCAAAGGAAGCGGACATGGTCCCTCAGGGCTACGAAAACGTCACGACTCTCATTAACTACTTCCAGAAACTAGGTCTCACGTTCGTTGACCTAGCCGTTCTTTCAGGTGCGCACACCATTGGCCGAAGCACGTGCTCTGCGATCAAAGAGAGGTTGTACAACTTCAAAGGGACGAGAAAGCCCGATCCCTCGTTGAACTACGCGTACATGACCTTATTGAAGAAGCGATGCGGATCGGACACGAATTTCGTGAATTTCGACGTGACGACTCCTAGAACGTTTGATGTTGCTTATTACAAAAATCTTGGAAAGAAACTAGGGTTGTTGTTTACGGACCAAGAGCTTTATTCCGACGTGAGAACGAGTTCGCTTGTTAGCGCGATGGCGGAGCAACCCGAATTATTCACGAGTCAATTTATTGCGTCAATGGTAAATTTGGGAAATGTGAATGTACTTGTTGGGAAAAATCAAGGGGAGATAAGATTGAACTGCAATTATGTTAATCGTGTTTGAAATTAATTATATGTACACATGTTTACTATTTTTTTCTTATTAATATTGCTTCAACAATGCAATTTTGTTTATTCTTTTTTTTTTTTTTTGTAATTCTTATTTTGAACTTTTGTGTGAGTTGGTTGAGGATTCAAGTGAATAATAATGGATCGAGCTAATTTTATTGGTGCTTCACACGTTCTTGAAATATAGGATTCTTCGATTGTTTTTTCTTTTGGCTAGCTAAGATTGAATTAATATTATATTTCGTACAAAATCTCTGTAAATAGTACATTAAGCTATAGCTGTTTGATAGTATATGAAGATAATTACATCTGCAACCTTGAGCTAAGCTAATTTGTTTCAAATACAAAAAACTTTTTCTAAGGTTTAAGTAGGACGAATTATCAAAAATGCCCGCTAACTTTTGCCTTTAATCTTAAATGCCCGTTATTTCCAAACCTGCTGAAAATGCCCATTAAGTTTTAAATTTTCTAACAAAAATGCCCGATTTTAAAAATTCGGACTTTTTATCCGACGTGACATCCGAATCAAAGAGAAGCACTGCTGAATCAAAAAGTCGCATTTTAAAATTCGGGCATTTTTGGTAGAATTTTAAAAGATACAGGGCATTTTTTACATTATTTTTCAGACAAAATAAGTTTTTTTGTGCTTATTTTTCATTTCGGCCATTTTTAGTAGAAATTTTAAAAGATACAGGACATTTTCAGCAGGTCTGGAAATAACGGGCATTTAAGATTAAAGACAAAAGTTAGCGGACATTTTTGATAATTCGCCCATTTAAGTATTTGTAAGATCACCCAACCACATATTTTATCGTAGTCCTTTCATGAGTTAACGCCAATGAATTGAAGTTTCTAAATGTTTACTAACTTACTTTTGATTTAATAAAAGAAAAAAAGTACAATTTTTAGATCAACACAATTATAATTTTGGAGTGTTCATATAAATTTTGAAACTTATGAATAATTAAGTCCGTACTCCTTGAAGTTTGTCGAGTAAATATTTGGAGAAATCATTGTTTAGTTGGAAAATTAAATTATCTTATAGTAACACACCGTAATATTGTTTATTGATTTGTGTCATTACTTTCTCGCGAAAGTAAGTAGCAAAATATTGCATCTCGATCCTGAATCTAATACATTATAATCAGTACATACATATGTAGAAACGTTGACATGCCGGAATCGCGTGATTATCAATTTATTTCAAATATAATATAATTAATTTTATGGGAAAATTTATAATTTGAATATGTATAAGAATTAGGATATCTATATATCTCAACTTTCTTTTTATGTAAGAGATAATTAATTAATAATTATTTCCTTTAATAAGAATATTTAAATAATGATAAAATTAAAATAAATTGAACTATTTCTCAACTACTAACAAAATTCAGTAGTGTGTGGAAAATAAATTAGAAAATCAATAAGAAAATCAAAAGATTCGTGTAACATGACTTTATAATAGTATAGATATGTAGATATCCATCAATCGAGTAATGACCATATTGCACACAATCTTGAATCAAAGTTTTGACTCGTGAATATGCTTTCGTTGTTAGATATTAAAAATTATTTGAAATGCCATTCAAGGAAATCTTCATGGTCTTTATCTTCAATTTAATCACTTGCTCTATGACGTGAAAGGGAGTGTCGAAACCCAACTAAAGATGAGGCGGGGGTTTGGCGTGAGAATCCGCGTGAGGTTCAGGGGGTTATGGTTTGATTATTTTAAGGAGATTTTCCGATCTAGAAACGAGAATTTCGCAATATTGGTCCTTTATAGTGCCCACTTTTCAATTTTGGTCCTTTATAGTGTTAAGGGCCATTTTTAGTCCCTTACAGTAACCAAGGGCCATTTTTGGTCCTCTATTGTGTCTCCTATGGTCCTTTTTCGTTGAAGTTACGCATTTGCCCTTAATTTTGACTTTTTTCTTTCAATTTTTGTTCAAACCTTTTAAGTTATTATATTTACACCCCCATATAATAACTGTTTTATTTGTTTTTTAAGTTAGTTTGAATTAAAGGAGAGTTAAAAACTAATCCCATGTCACAAATGATAAAATAAATAACATTTTATATTTAGTTTCTTATAAAAGTATTTCATAAAGTATTTTCATATATTTATGATATAATTTAGGCTTAATTAGAAATAGTTTTTAATAACTAAAAATTTAAATTAAAAAAGAAAAAACTGAGAACGTCTTCTTCTATACAAAAAGAAAAAGAATAACTAAAACCAAAATTTTAATTACTTAAATATATATATATATATATATATATATATATTACCCCATCATCGTCCTCTTCCCCCCCCCCCCCCCCGCCGGTCTTGTTCATCACCACCCCCGCCGCATATTCATCACCACCTCACCGCCGCATCTTCATCACCACCTCACCACCACCAAGCTCGCCCTCCTTTAATTTCGATTTCGAAATCGAATTCGAGCTTGGTGGTGAAGATGACCGGCGACGGGGGCGGGGGTGGGGTGGTAAGGATGATGATGGGTGTGGGGGTGGGCCGGAGGGGCGGGGTGGGTGGGTGAGGATATGATGGGTTCAAGCGGGGTGGGGGGGTGGGTGCAGGACGATGGTTTTTTTTTTTTTTTTTAATTCTGCATATAAATATATTGTAATACATTTTTTTATATATTTATATATATTCTAGAATTATATATGATGTTGTTTTTAATAAAATTAGATTATAAAAAATATGGTTGTTATAAAATTGTGGGGGTGTAAATATAATTATTCTAAAGATAAAAACTAAAACTGGAAACAAATAAAAAAAATGAAGGGTAAATTCGTAACTTCAACGAAAAAGGACCAAAAATGATAAAATGATTACTGCAAGGGACTAAAAATGGTCCGTGGCACTATAAAGGACCAAAATTGAAAAGTGGGCACTATAAAGGACCAATATTGCGAAATCTCCTCTTGAAACCCAACTAATGAAACCCCGAGTGAACCACGATATCAATCATAGGCTGCTGGAACCTTTCAATACGGACGAGGTAACTCGTGTACTTTCTCATATGTTCCCTTTTAAGTCACCAGGCCCTGGTTTCTCCGTTATTTTTTACCAAAAGTTTTGGCATATTGTTGGTCCTGGTGTGATTAAATTTACCTTAGCTTTTCTAAATGATCGGATTCTTTTACCTGATGTGAATTTTACTCATATTATCTTACTACCAAAATGTGAAAACCCAGAATCCATGAAGCAATTTCGCCCAAAAAGCTAAGTAATGTCTGTTTTAAAATAGCCTCCAAAGCTATTGCAAACAGGATTAAACCTTTTCTTAACGATATTATATCATTGTCTCAATCCGCTTTTGTTCCAGGTCGTCTTATCACCGATAATATCTTGGCTGCATTTGAGATTAATCACTACCTAAAAACAAAGCAAAATGGGAAGAAAGGATACTTGACTCTTAAACTTAGACATGAGTAAATCATATGATAGAGTCGAGTGGTCTTTTTTGGAACGTGTATTGCTTAGAATAGGTTTGGAGAGTCACTTTGTTTCTTTGATGATGTTAAGTGTTACGATTGTTTCATATTCTTTGTGGGTCAATGGCTGCGAGTTTGGGCATATTGTGCTGGAAAGAGGCATTCGCCAAGGCGACCCTCTTTCCCCCTATCTTTTTCTCTTATGTGCAGAGACTTTTTCAGCACTTATTGGTGATGCAGAGCGCCAGGGTACAGTAAAGGGGGTGACCATAACCAAGAATGCACCGACTATCTCTCATTTTTTATTTGCAGACGATACTCTATTTTTTGCGAGGCGACAAGAGAGGCGGCATGGGATATTCTTAATGTCTTGAGGAGATACGAGAACGCATCGGGTCAAGTTATTAACTTGGACAAATCTGTTGTCATGTTTAGTAAAAATATACAAGAGGAGATGGCAAGGGACATCCAAGACATATTGGGCGTGAGAGTTGATGATAAGCAAGAGAAATATCTAGGTTTGCCCGCGATTGTGGGAAAAAGAAAGAAAGAGTTGTTCGCATCGATAAGATATAATGCGTGGGGGAAGGTTTCAGGACTGGAAGGAACTTAGTCTATCCACGGCAGAGAAGGAAGTATTATCTAAATCAGTGGTACAATCTATGCCTACTTATGCTATGAGCGTCTTTCGTTTACCAGATTCTCTACTTAAGGAACTTGAGGCTATGCTTTGTAAGTTCTGTTGGGGTGATGGAGACCGTAGGAAAATTCATTGGGTTTCACGGGATGTTCTATGTTTAAGCAAAAGAGAAGGACGTATGGGTTTTAGAGAATTAAAAGCTTTTAATTTGGCTTTGTCGGCAAAACAAATTTGGAGTATTCTTGAATACCCAGAGTGTCTTCTTGGTCGATTATATAAGGCTAAGTATTTTCCGGGAGTATCTATTCTTGAGTCAAGGCTTGGTGGCTCCCCTTTTTTTTCTTGGCGTAGCATTCACGAAGCCATATGTGTGGTTAAGGCCGGTCTTCGTTGGCGTGTGGGGAATGGTGAATCATTATCTATATGGGATGATCCATGGTTGCCTCAGCCTATCACTTTTAAATCTATTACACCACGGCGTGCCAATTTGAATGATGTGAAAGTCATGCCTCATTGATCCGGAGGCTGGATGTTGAGACGTGGAGAAAGTTCAGAATGTTTTCCGGGGGGGGGGGGGGTGAGGGGAGGAGATCCGGATAGAAAATTTTGGCATCATAACTCGAACGGAAGGTTCTCGGTGAAAAGTGCATATCACGTAATTTGACAAAACAACTTACATCGAAAAAAATCATGCGGTTGGTGAAGGGACGAGTGAGACAAGGGATTGGCGCTTTATATGGAAGCTTAAGGTTCCAAAAAAAATTAACGTGTTCGTGTGGCGCATTTGTCGAAATATTCTTCCAACAAACTGGAATATTGTTCGTCGTCACATTGCAATTGATTCAGTTTGTGGGGTTTGTGGCTGCGGGGAGGAGGATATTCAAAATTGTTTTCAAGCTTGTCATGTTACACGACAGGTTTGGGCACTCTCTTTTCTTCCACATGATTCACTTATGCGCATTGATGAGGATGGCGAGACATGGATCAGGCGTTTAATTAAGGAGTATGATGGCTCGACGATGATTCGAATTTTGATTACTTGTTGGGCTTTGTGGTTTAACCGTAGCAGGGTGTTGGTAGGGGATAAAGCATACGAACCTGTGAGTATAGTATACTTTATGGCTGGTTTTTTCGAGACTTGGATGATGAGAGGGGCAAGGATTAAAGTTGTTCGTGAGGTTGGGGAGACGAATAATTGGGTGGAGCCACCAGATTCGTATTTTAAAATAAATTTTGATGGCGCACTTTTTCGGGAGGAGAATGCGTCGGCCATTGAAATCGTTGGGCGTGGCTCGGAGGGGGAGGTTCTATTTCGGGTAGCACAGAGGATTGAGGGGTTGATGAATGCCGCTTGCATTGAAGCTTGTGCAGCGAGACTTGCAGTGCACGTGGCTATGCAAATTGGATGGACTAATGTGTTGTTTGAAGGCGATTACTTGGTAGTGATCCATGATATTCTTTGCTCGAACGATTGTGAGGCAGAATATGCAAATGTGTTGACGGATATACGTCGGATTCTAGATAATGAAAAATCTTTTTCGTTTCATTGGGTTAGTAGAAACGCTAATGGGGAAGCACATGATATAGCTCGCACATTGGTGGAAAATTCTTCTTGGTTTCGCGAAGATGTTCCTATCTTTTAGCTTCTTTTCTTTTTAGCATTATTTCTTTTGTTTTCTTGTTGATTTGTGTTGGTGCGTTACTTAGACTTCGCCAAGACTTCTTGCTTCCAGTTAGCTTGGCTATCATGTATGACTCTATCTACCAACTTTTGTCGGAGCTGTGATCTATATAAGCAGTTTTTAACCTAAAAAAAAGAAAAAGAAAGGGACTGTCGAAATGAAAGATGATTTGCTTTTTTGTTGTTTGGGAGATATGGTCGGCAAGAAATTAGGTCGCTTTCAAGGGTCTAGATGCAAGCGTCGAAAATTCAATGGATGCTAAGGAAAATTTGGAGTTGGATCAAAGTTTCGAAGAAAAATTTCATTACTCATTTGTTCATTGGTGGAATTTTTCACTTCAATGTATGTAATATTGTTTTGAACATCTTTTGGAGTATTACTTGTACTCCGAAGGTTCAATAAAATTTCTCTTTGCCGATAAAAAAAGAAAAACTATTTATTTTTTTTAGAATTTCTTTTGACAAGTATCAACTTCTCTTTTCTTTTCAAATTATAATTAGATATACTCGAATACTTGCGTTTTTCAATACAATAGAAAATTTTCGATACTAAAAACATTGTCCATGTCAATATGGTAAACTATTTTAGATTCACGTATAATTAATGATACACAATTAAGAGTGATTTTTCTGAGTGTCGGTTCGTAATAGCGTATCACAATTGAAACATAACCTATATAAAATAGTTACTTTTGATACACTTGCACGAACACGGACACAGACGCAGACACATGAATATCGACACGCGGATACCACAACACGAATTTCTAAAACTTATTACTATTTGGTTTATCCGACTTAACACGACAAAACGATTACAACACGACGCGACACGATACGACACGACACGACACTGACGCATGAGAGGATGCAGCTACATAGGAAATTTACATTATTCCATACTCACTCACTACTCACAGTACTGAACACTTCCATTAAAGGCAGTTTTTTCCCTCACAAGGTAAAGAATCAAATTCCTCTCTCTCTCACCAATCCATTAACAGCAATCAGTTACTCTGCTCAACAATTTCGTAAGGAATCTCATGAACCTTCCTCGTAGCTTCAATTCAACCAAATTTATGGCACAATTGATTGATTTCCATAGTTACCGTACATGTAATTGTGGTATAATAACGTGATTAAAAAAAAATAGTGTATTGCGATCGATTGATGGGTAACATGTTTGGATTTGGGAAGAAGAGTAGTGGTAGAGTAGGTAAAAAAGGTGAATCGAGCGGTGATTCGTCGTCGAGTACTCGTTCGTCGATTACCAGCCAAGTGTTCGACGTATTGCCGGAGAAGAGTCGGAATCGCGAGGTTCCTTACTCTGTTGATACGAGTACTGGTAGTGCTAGTGGAAAGGTTAAGAGTAGCTGTGGATTTGAGAAGAAGAAAAAGTACGCGTATATACCGGATAATTTCACCTCTGTTGATCAGGTTGTTCTTCTCTTAGCTATGTTCTGTTGGATTTATAAAATTTTGTTCATGTGTAGATTCGTATCGTACTAATCGTAACGTTTAATTTATGCGGATTTATCGGTACCTTTGCTCTGTTGGATTTAGAAAATTATGTTCCTGTGTAGATTCCTATTTTAACGTTTTAATTTATGCGAATTTAGATGCGATGTTTGTCAGTTATAAGTAGATTTTGTGTTTTGTTGTTTTTGAGTTAGAGGAGTGGCCATGGATGTAATGTTTCGATTTGTCAGCTAAATATTAGTTCGTGATGTTCTGAGAAATTTTGGCCGTGGTATTGGAAAATTCGTTAGAATTGCAGGTGTGATGGACGTGGATTGAGTTTCGTTTCCGAGTAGGTTTCGGCCCGCTAAATACTAGTTACCATTGTTTTGACTTTTGAGAACTTTTTGGACGTGGTTTCGAGAAATTAGGTGTAATGAACGTGGAAAATACATATGTTTTCAATTCGATAGAGTAATAAGTAGAAGCGTTTCGATACTCTTCGAACAAACGTATGGAAATTTTGATTCGTGGGAACTGTGATATGTTACGTGTTACATGTGTTTGAGAGTTTTTAATTTGTGTATAAGCTAAGTGTATGTAAGTCTTTGGGTACTAATTATTTCATGTAGTAGAAGTTATGAACATAATTATTATACATATTATAATAAGTTACTGAAAGCTGTAGCAAAATCATGATTACGGGGTTTTGGTAAGAATCAATTAGGTGTAGTTGTGACTTGTGAGTTTTGTAGTGAATATAGTGATCTTATAATATTATTTAAAGATGTTGGGGATTAGTTGTTAATTGTTATATTAGGTGGTCCCATTTACTAGCTTCTGGGTCTGTTCTCCAAGTCAAGGTCTTCTCTTCACTTTGAGTGGTGCCACAGTACATGTGATATGTGGCCCAGTTTTTAATTAATTCTGACCCCTTCCGTATATTTGTCTACTAGAATAGCATATCCCATCAAGTTGAAGCTATCACGTCAAGCATTTTATCATGGCTTAGACTTTAGACTAGAGGAGTTGTACATCAGAGCCTATGCACTGGAATTTTTAATGGGAGAGGCCCACCTATATGTGAATGAGAGGAGTTGTGCATATGTACCGAAATTTTTAATGGGAGAAAGAACTGAAAAAAATGGCTTCAATTTGTAAGTTTCAGTTTTCCATGGAAAATTATGGATTTAACAAAACAAAGTGTCATTATCAGCATTACTGTCACTATGGTTTTGTAGTCACTTATCCTTGGATGACTTTTTTTTTCCCTCTCGCAGAAGTAGCTGGAAATGATAGAAGACTTTTTTTTTTCTTTCACAATATGGATTTAGGCAGACATTGCACTGTTGATAGTGGATAACCAAATTATGCATGGTTTAGCAAAATATACTAATCAAATCGAAAATCAGATGACTTGCCAAAATGATTGTCTTGACGCCGATGAGTTAGAAAGAAAATTGTGGTGTAAGAAATACAACGACGACAACAACCAAGAATCCAAATAATATTTCTGGCCTTTCTAGCTTTTGATGGTGTAGTATATATTGTGATAGTAGGTGCAAAACAGTACCATTTTCGTTTAATCTATTAACTGAGGACTCTGTAATCTTACATATCCTTTTGGACTAGTCTGTGATTTCGATCTGTTTGTTATGCCTCGGTTGAGAGAAGCTATGCTTTTTCTTGGTTGATTGTGTTTCGTCAAAACATAACATCTTTATATAGAGCTAAAACTTACTACAGCTCTTGACGGAAAACTATTCATTGGCTTTTGTAGGTCACTGTGGCCTTGAAGGAATATGGTCTTGAGTCGTCAAATTTAATTGTTGGAGTTGATTTTACAAAAAGTAATGAGTGGACAGGTTAGTGATCACTAACTTGTTGAAAGATGATGCTAATTTAAGTCTGAAGTATTTGTGAGACGTATTTTGGTCAACATGTTTTCATTAATTTAATAGTATCCATTATCATTAAGAAGATCATGAGAATTCCTATCAAGTATTTGAATTTTTGTTGTTGAAATTTTTGTAATTATCCACTTGATCATTATGCATTCTATAACACATCATCCTTAGTCTCTGATTTTTAAGATCAGTTCAAGTGTCATATTGGTTGAAATCTTGTAAAAAGCAGAATATGTTTATTTTAAATGCCTTGATTTTCTTTTTAAATGGTTTGACAATCCATTTTGTGACTGGCTTTAATTTTCATTTCTTGGAAGCTTATGGGTTGATCTTATTTTTGAAGGAAAAGTTTCATTCAACAACCGTAGCCTTCATGCCATTGGCAACACACCCAATCCTTATGAAAAAGCTATATCCATCATTGGGAAGACTCTGGCCCCATTTGATGAAGACAACATGATTCCTTGTTTTGGATTTGGTGATGGTTAGTTTGTTTACTATTTTGATGTAGTGATCACTTCCTTCTCCATGGATCAATAACTTTCCTATTCCATTTCCGCAGCAACTACGCATGATCAGGAAGTGTTTAGCTTTCACAGTGATCACTCTCCTTGTCACGGTTTTGAAGAAGTTTTGGCCTGCTACAAGAGAATAGCTCCAAATCTTCGCTTATCTGGTATTGTTATATCTTAAGCATTGCGTTTTTTAACCATTGTTTAATTTTCAGTGCGTGTGATCTGTAATTGTCAACACAGGAAAGAATGCATATTATCGCTTGTCAACTTACATCCTCCCTCTTATTGTATTTAAGGGCCAACTTCATATGGACCAGTTGTGGATGCTGCTATAGACATAGTGGAGAAAAGTGGTGGGCAATATCATGTATTGGTCATTATAGCAGATGGACAGGTCACTCCTGAACACCCCCCCCCCCCCCCCCCCCCCCATCCCCATCCTTGTGGTTGAGATATAATAACTAGCAGAATAGTTTCATATTCGCCTGTACATAGCTAAATTTATCTCAATGCTTTTGTCGTGTAGGTTACAAGAAGTGTCAATACGAGTGATGCAGAACTCAGTCCACAAGAAGAGAAAACAATAAAGTCTATAGTCAATGCGAGGTCTTCATTACTCTGATCTCTCATTCTTTTATTTTAGACAATATCTTCTTGTACAGGACTGATGTCTGAGATTATCATTCAGCAGTATATAAATCTTCACAGTTTGAAATTGCTTCAGGCAGAGCACTCAACTTATCTGCATCTTTTGAAACTTAATATCAATAGTTTTCAGTTGCAGGCTTTATATGAAATCAGGTTTATATCATTCAGACAAAGATATAGATAAGTCATAAGTGTCTTGAAATAGAGGCAGGATTCACACCATTATCCTTTTAGGAGATCAACATGCATTGAGAACATTTTACAGAACCAGGATGACCCAACCATTGTCTGTGTGAGCAGATAAATAGTAGTGTTTTATTTCTGCCACTTTCCAGGAACTCTGGGTTTTGCAAATTTGAAAAGGAATCAAGCTAATTTCTGTAACTTAATGATCAAATAAGGTGTAACATTGCAACTTCATCCTAGTTAAAAGTCCTATTTGGGAATCACTTTAGATGGAGTTTTAGTTCTTGTGATTTTCAGAATTGCTACTAACTTTAACACCAGAAGCAGATTCACTTGTGTTTTCTCGAGCTAATGTCTTATCTCCAGTTATGTAGTTCTTCTCTTCATTTCGTCGGATGTGTTTTTTCAGAGAAAAGGTTTGTTGAACTCTAAGTTGAATGTATTTATCATATATGTAGCACCTCCTGATGGATACAGGATCATATCATACTAGAAAGTAGAACCTATTGATAGAAAGTATTAAGCATGTGTCTAGTTAAATGGTCATTATGAACTCTGTTTCAGCAGCTGATTTGCTAGCGTGCCAACAACATGTAACCTCTAAATGTTTTTTTTTTTGGGTTGGTCACCAGTCTGCATCCTCTCTCAATTGTTCTTGTTGGCGTTGGCGACGGTCCATGGGAAGATATGCAAAAGTTCGACGACAAAATTCCTGCTCGAGAATTTGACAATTTTCAGGTATAGCTCTTTGTGTTTGGTGCATATCTTTGGGCATCTCAGAATGGAATGGCTCACGGGTCTAATATTTCTGCTTTTGCAGTTTGTCAATTTTACTTCTATCATGTCCAAGTACACATCAACTTCTGAAAAAGAGACTGCCTTTGCTCTGGCGGCTCTCATGGAGATACCAATCCAGTATAAAGCAGCTCAAGAACTTGGTGTACTAGGGTATGGTGCCTCTCCTTATTTTGATGAGCTAATAGTAAAAAAATCCTCTTGTATGATGCATACGATACAAATTCCTTCTTGTACTTTGTGTAAATGGGAAAAGAGAACCCCATGAAAGATAAATAGGTAAAAAATCCCCATGTGATTTTAAACGAAGTTGAAAACCCCCATATTATTTTCGAAGCATGGTTTTTTTCCGACTTGCGTAGAAGGGCCTTTAGCCTCTTTTGTTGTCCACTGGTTTTATTTATTTATTAAAAGCGCGTGTTTCAGGAGGAGAACTTAAGAGTCTGTTTCTAACTGCACTTGTGCGTGCCCTGTTTTTGGTAAATTATTTTCTGAAGCTATTTCACTTCTTGTTGTGTTGCTGGCACTTGGTGCATTCATTTAGACTTAAAGTTCACATCCAGCTTTATATATTTTCACAACATGTGTAATGAATTCGATAGTAAAGCTTGAATGGCCATAAGCTTCTTTTACAAAACTCGAACCTCATCTCATAGTATTACTTTTTGTGTTGATACGCCTTCTTTTCTAATGAGCCCAGACACGTGACTGGTAATGCCAAGAAAATAGTTCCTAGGCCTCCACCTGTTCCTTACGCTCCCCTTATGGCATTTCCGCCCCGAGACACCAGCAGTAATTCAGCTGCCATGCATGACGACCGAAATCAGGTACTAACCGTTTGAAGCTTATTCATCTGCATGGTGCCTTGATATATTGTAACTAATTAGAGATTTGTAACTTGATCTGATTCCCCTCCCCCTCCCTTCCTAAATCTCTTTCTAGGCCTGTCCAGTTTGCTTAACAAATGGGAAAGACATGGCCTTCGGCTGCGGACATATGGTAAGATCCTCAAGTACAATGTTTTATTTACCTCATTTTTATTGGATAGCAAGCTCAAACTCAATTTTGAAGTACAATATACTTGTTGGTTGCAGACTTGCAGAGAGTGCGGCATTAAATTGTCAGACTGTCCCATATGTCGACAACGTATCACAAACCGGCTCAGGCTATATACTTGATGATGACCACTCGTGCAAAAGAAATGTTTAAAGGTCTTCGAGATGGACACAGTTAGGATGACATCATTAGCAAACAAAACACTATCTTGTACGTGTGTGTGTGTGTGTGTGTGTGTGTGTGTGTGGCTTTTGTAATGCTCTTGGTGTCCAATGTAAGTATATACTTGTGGCTTGCTCGACTCTTTAAAAGCTTATATGCGAATGATTGGGTATTCTTCATTTGCCAACTTTTCCAGTTATTTTCCTCAGTTTTTCGTGTAAGCTTTGATGCGCGATGGTGTGTTTTAGTTGTGCTATCAGCAATTAGGTACGCATTAGACACTAGACAGTACCCTGGAGCACAGTTCATGGGAAAAGCTCCATTATTGATCAATAGCTTATTATTAAACTAGTTTATATACAGGCTAAAAATAATTTTCTAGGATCATAATTACACTCTAGGTAATCAGGATATGAACTAAACTAGTTTATGCATTGTAAAGTAATTGGTTTTCCGGTACAGACTAAGCTTGTGACATGGTTTTTAATAAACTGAGCATAAAAATTGTTTCTCAGGTAAAGTCCCGAGATATAATCGCATAAATCATTTGCAATATGAGAAGAAATTAGTAAAAACACCATTGCATATAAAGTCTTGGCATATGATGTCAACACACCATTAAGACGATTATTGGAAAATTTTCTTGTATCTAGTGGGTACAAGCTACCAGAAACCTTTATGGACAATATCTTAACTACAAATGAACACAACACATCTTAACTACAAATGTGAATAAATCATTAAGCATTCATTATCCCCTGGTGGATAATAGCCACGTACAAATTGTTCAAGTCCAAATTAACACAGGAGATTCTTCTTTCCCATTGTCGTTTAAGTATCCTCCGGACCCCAAAAGCGCCATATATTTTGTCACTTTTTAACTTCAGTTTCATTTGGCTTGGGGACTGGTTGGATTCTTACATATGGTTTTCTCGTCAGTGTCTCTCCCCTTAAAGCAGCAACATATCTGTCATTTGTATCTTCTTTCCTCTTCAGTTCATCAAGAAACTCCGCCAACCGCTCTTGATTAACTTTGCCCATCATCTGATCATCGTACACACTCTCATTAGATTTTGGCACAGGGCATCCAACGAAAAATGGCATTCAACAGTGATAATCAATGGAAAAAGAAGTGAACTGCATAGGTCATTAAAGTCATATTGATCTCAAAAGAACATCATGCATATTTCGAGGTCATAGCTTCAATCATGTCAAGCAAAAGGTTCACACGAAATGATGATATAAGTTGATGGCATTACCCTTATCCAGAAAGAACACAAAATGAGGATCATATCAAAACTAAACAAGGCTGGTGGTGCTATTTCATATCAACAGATTGTAACAAGAACAAAACAGGCTATTAAGTTTGCCAGTAAAGAAGATGTATCTCCATTATCTAGAGTGGAGAGGGATGCAGTCATGAAAGACCCTAACATATTACAAATTACCGAATTCCTGGTATGGAACAGGTTATCTTTAATCACTGATCTTATTCCTTGAATCCCGTTGGTGAGCGATTTTGTATCGTACAGTCTACATTAAGTAGTATGTCTCCCAATGTAGTACATAAGATTAATTTACGAGGACCATATCACTTCAGTACTTGGAAGGCAGACAGAATCTAACCTGAAGTAGCACTACACAAATTATATAGACAAGCTGGTGGTTCCGTAAACATGCACATTATTGGAGGCGCTATTACCAGAAAAAAAACGTTCTTTCTCGAATTTACCCAATGAGATTTAGCTGAACATTGATTCTATACAATAATTTACACCCAAGTATGAACCAAACACGAATCACGTAAACACTCCCACACCACCAAATTCAGCTGAGCCAAGCATCGTCATTCGTCTGGTCCCGAAAATCAATCTTGTGGTCCCTAACGAGTCGACCACGCTATTCTGAGCTTCCGTTGCATCTTTCGCCAATCCAAACTCACAAAATTAATGTAATTCCCAATTTCAAATAACATGATTAACACACTCAATTATACCATTCATTTAACAAATTCGACATCCAATAAATGGAGAGATAATGCCCTAAATCACAGGATCCAATGAACGTAAAATTACCACTGTCTCGGGTCGGGCGGATTGTCGGAGCTTCGCTTCGAGCTGCGGATTGCTTGAATTGGTGGCCTGCATGACGCAATAGCCGATGATGCCCGGAATAACGCCGCACACGGTGGCGAAGGCGAAGAAGAACGGCCGCGAATCGCGGGTCTTCGTCACTAACCACCGCCATGTCTGACTCTTCTCGTACAGAAACGACATCGTTTGGATCGATTTGTTGCTTTCCACTTCGCAATTTTGTTAAACCCTAATTTCAGGAATTTGACTGCTTTGTGCTAAAGGGAAATAGTGTTAGTACCCCTGGGTTTATTTCTAATTGGTAAATAACCCCATTTTATTTTGATTACATGAAAGTGAACCCCCTTATAAAAAAAGAAAAAGAAAAAATGATTTAGACGAAAACCTTATTATTATATTATGTTTATGTTATATTTATATATTTTATTAAATTATATGGTTAATGTAATGGATAGGATATGTTAGTTACTTATTAGTGGGAAACTATGTGTTAGCGTATAAAAGTATAAATATGGCTAGAAAGTATTGTAAAAAAAAGTAAGAAGAAATGAAAAGAAATAATTTTAAATTCACAATTCCTTACGTTCATTCTTAGGAATTGAGTTCTCACTCGAAGTAGAACAAAAAGAGTTAGGATCTTTGATTCTAACAATTATTAGCTATGATGCATTGACTTGGGATACACGGGACACGACAATGACGTGTTCTATAATAGATTCCTACTACTTAGGTCTTTGAGTGAACTGGGAAATGGGTAGACATATAGTATTTTTTACAACGATTAGTCAAAGTGCTATTTTCTTGGCTAAGAATCCAACATTTAATTCAAAACGAAGCTTATTGAACTGAAGTACCACTACATATGAAAATCGTGCGCAAGTAGTCCCTTATTAGAAACGCAACAGAAACCCTAATTTCCTATTTTCTTCAGTAGCTACTATAAGTACAAGGTGTTATGCACGTTTTTTAGCACGACCATCATAGAGTGTTCGTGAGAGACATGTGATACACTGAAAGAGATTGTATTAGACACGTGAGATTCAATTGTTTCTCTTAGTGTATTTGTAATCGTTCATCAAGATTATAGCGAAAATCTTGGTGCATCTGTAGAGGTAGTTATTGATGAACTGCATAAACAAATTGTCACTTGTCTTTCATTATGTTTATCGTTCTATATATTGTATGAACAAATTACTCTATATCGCTCTAAACAAGTTACTCCTCTTATGTTGCATGAACAATAGTTCGTTGCCCAATAAATGTTAGAGATTTGGAATCATCTTGAAATATAATAAATAACAGTGTGAGATTGAGCAAATAGACAAGCGTAAGTGTGTCTATTATTACTGAGCTAAAAGCATAGGGGAAAAAACATGGCATTTCAAGTCTTTGAAGTAATTATAGAGCATGCAAACTAAAGCCTCGTGAAATGGAAAAAACACATCTATGCCTTATGTTACAACCATCTCATTCTAATCAACATGGTGGCCTCGTGATTGGAAGTTTGATTAGAAAAAGATTACAAAGGCATTGTGTAAAATGATAATTATTGATGAGATGCCATTTAAAACAGTAGAGAAACATGGGTTAGGCTTTTAGTGGAGGCGACATGTTCGATGTTTTGTATTCCTACGGATCTCCCGCCAGGCATGACTTGACCAAATCGCGCTAGTTTCGAACAAAAAATAAAGAATAGCACGTCCCTAGCGCGATCGTAGTGGGATAGCGTCACCCATGCGTGACACGCCCGTAGCGCTTCAATATTTAAGCCAAAAAACGTACAAACACCCTGATTTCAGCCCAACTGTTATTTTTCCTATATAAGGACATTAGGGCTATGAAATTCAGTCAACCAACTCATAATCTTAAATACCACACCTTGCGAGATCATTGGAAAGAGCACCACACGACGGGAGAAGTAGAGTAACAGAGATTGAATAATGAGTTTATCTTATCTTTAATCTTTTATTATGATGTTCTCTTCCATTTATATCGTTGAACTTGTTTTGGTTATGTGCTAATCTTCTCCGTATTTGGAGAAGGGAGTAATGACTATTTATGCACAATAAATCTTTAGTTATGAATTCATGTTGAGTCTTATGTGTTTAGATGTGATTCGTTTTATATTCCACATGTTTGATTTATACACTTGCTGAGCGCTAACGTGCCTCTGGCTAAATTGCGTGTCTGATTTATGTGCTATAAGTATGACTAATGTAACTCGTGCATAAACTAGATCAAACGAATCATGTCTCTGATTTATTCAATATAGGTAACACTTGAGAAAAAGTCGAATTGGTTACGAAACTTTAATTCTTTTAGATTAATCGCACTTAGGTTGCTGGATTTTTAGAAGGAGGCGAGGGGATTGCAGCTGTAACTAGCATTGCATCTAGAGTTCTGGTAATTCATTGAACACATGAACTTAACACGGTGAAACTTTCTATGAGGAATCGATGATTTGTCTATGAATCACATATTAAATAGTTATAAAACCAACTTCAAATACGACTTCATCAATCTGATTAAATTCTTGTTACTTATTTGTTTTAGAAGTTTTAATCAAAACCTCTCTATTCAAATCTTATTTTTAATTGTTAAATTTGTTATAATCAAAACCTCTTTTATAAAATCTATTTTCTTAATAGTTTTTACCGTTGTCTATTAAGCGAACACTATAGTTACACACTTTCTGTGAGATCAATACTTGTTCAGTAACTATACTTACCATTTTATAATTACATGACTCATATACTTGAGAACGTGTGTATTTAAATAATAACAAGAGAAAATACGCATTAACCAATATTATCATAGTGGCGATCTCTTAGCACCATCATTTGATTAAATTGATCATCGCCGTCTAATGGTCAAGTAACTTCCATATATGAGTCCTTGGCCATTTGAAAAGGCATCAAAGAAAAGTGAAAAACTTGGTATGAAATTTGCAATTGTCAAAAAAGATAGTTGTAGAGCACAACAACGTAGTAGTAGTTGTTGTTTTTTATCATGAACAACTACGTTCTACACCCTAAAAAGATAATTGCTCAAATCGGATAAAACCCCGATTCATATCTAAGCAAATTCCTTATCGCAGTCATCATGCATAAACCATCACCCGTTGTGGCAAAAAGATAAAAGAAGATAAATAAACGTTATCAACCAAACCCCGCATAAAAATCAAGAAAGGAAAAGCCGCTCTACAACTCTTAAGAAAGTCTACACCAATATCATGCAACTTAAGCTAGGTTATCTTCACTACAACAGTATCTACCAACTATTTGTTTTTCATCATCACTAAATGAATGGTTGTAGTCCAAGTCGTCACTTTCCGCATCATCACGTTGCGACGTCTTCTTGTCCTTAGCCTTCAAACGAAAAGCCGCTCTACCACTCTTGACCACTTTGATCAACCATTTTTGTCCTTTTTCGACGTTTTTCATTATATCTTTCATTCATTGTTCTGCTGCCTCCAAGGTGATTTGGTTGACTATCAGAATCTTTTTAAAAGTGTACAATGCATGAGCAGGAGCGGCCACGAGGTGATCTTCTTCAGCCATCGACGTGTAGTATGTGGATCCATGCGATCCCTCAAACGGCGAAGATAATCGACTGTGCTACTCTCCTCCTTTAGCACATACGATCCATTGTCCTTGTGCATAACAACTTTGCATCACACCATAACAA
Source organism: Linaria vulgaris (assembly GCA_948329865.1). Lineage (NCBI taxonomy): Eukaryota > Viridiplantae > Streptophyta > Magnoliopsida > Lamiales > Plantaginaceae > Linaria > Linaria vulgaris. The sequence goes on from OX415252.1 coordinate 117,498,899, forward strand.
TGTAATCATGCCGGACTTAAATTAATATCAAATAAAATGTAGTGCTTTTAACATTGAGTTCTATATAGATTTTAACAGCAGATAATTAGCTCAATACTGTTAAACCCCAACTTTTTTTAATAACCATAAATTTAATAAGTTTAGAAACTTCCTAATCACCCATGATATTTTAAAATCATTTCATCAAGTTTAGTTTAATATTTCAGCTTCGTGTATTAAATGAACTACAAAAAACAATAATTATATAGGTTGTTTTTCTCCGAAATATAGATTGTAATGACCATAATGTTCTTTTTTTAGAATCGACCATATTCTATTACTTGGCTTTGCATAATTATAAACAGAAAAATTATGATTATTAGGTTTTTTTTAATATCTATGTATACATATGTATTATGTACAACTTGTTATATTAATGCATATGACTTATTGAAATAAGGAATCGTGATACCGAGTGCAACACAAATTCTTAAAACGCAATATTAATTACGTGTGGTTTCTTTAAGTCTTCATAGCCACCCTGCCGTCTTTTATTTTCCCTCCTTCTATGCTTCGTGTGGTTCGTTCTATAATCTATATTTTCTGCAATGCGTTCCTTCTCTGCATGTCTCTTCTCAATTTTTGCATGATAATAAGTAAGAGTTCTAGATATTAGTATTTTATTTCCATCATGTAAGCTCTTCTCAACAGAAGTATTACAATTATGCATAAAAACAAACGGTACACTAAAATGACAAATTGATATGAATCTATGAAGTTGAAATCATAATTTTTTTTATGAATATATAAAGTTTTAAAAAAAATACTTCTAGTGCTTTACGTCTTTGTTCGTCTCCAACCAAACACGCCTAAAACCAGACCACATATGATTGGCATAATTCGTCAGTTACTGCCAACATGTTGAGCTTTTGTCGGCTTTCTTTCAGCAATTTGTTTGATTAGTTACCTTTCATTCCGTGAAAAGAAAAAATAATGAAATAATTACTACAAAATGAATCAACCAGCTCACGATATTCACCTCCACATATCTAAAAGATACCCCTCACATTTACCGCAGCTCCCATTTGCAAACAAGTCAAAGATGGCCCGATTGACTTTGGGCCCAAAGGTGGGCCCTATTTTTTTAAGGTTGTGTCTGTATTCAATTGCCACCTGTTCGAAAACTTCAACCTCAAACATGTTCATCTTTAGCTTTGGGTTCATCTTGTCCCTTACATATGCAAAAGGCAGTTGATCTCTTGGATTATAAGCTTCCAATTCGTTGAACAAAAGACACGAAAAGAGATTTGTAGCAACACTGTGCTTTCTCAAGATTAATGCACTATCAGGAACATCTGTGATTGAAAAAAAATCCAAATAATGGTTTACTAGAGGTAGTAAAGTAGGAAATATGATCAGGTATCGGAAGAAAAAGACAAGACTAGATGATGGAATGTGTCACATGAAGAAGACATGATATATAAAGTAAATGTGACATGACATAGCATAAATTTACACAATAAAGTATATCGTAAAAATGACATCATATATAAAGTAAAAATGATATGACATAGGGAGTGTTTGCAAATATTTTTAAAAGGAGCTTATGTGCTTTTTCCTATAGAGAAAACACAAATTAGTGTTTGAGAATTGGGCTTTTGCTTCTCCTTCTCTTAAAATAAGTCAAAAAAAAAGCACAAACTCAAAAGCTAGGTAAATGGTGCTTCTATAAGAAGCTTTTAATTATTATAACTTTTTAAATGTTTCTCTCTTCTAATCCCCTCCAAATATTCATTTATACCCCTAGAATTAGGAAACAAGATATTCTCTAATCTTTGAAAAATAATGAGAATAAAAAATATTAAACAATACTTTCAAATAATAAAAAATTAAATATTATCTTGGGCCTCAATTTACTTAACCACGACATATACAATAGTAAAAAATTAACATATCTAAATAACATTGATTTTTTTAGAATATAGAACATTTGAGTGTAATTATACAAATAATTATAGCTTTTTGATGTAATAATCATAAATATTGATTAAATCATATCAAATGGTTTATTGTTATATTTTTTAGATGGTCTAAATTATGTGCATGTTAATTATTTGTATGCTTGAAAAATAAGGGTATTCAAGTCTTATTGCATTATAAAAGCTGCTTCTCACTTATGATTGAAAACACTACAAAATCAATTTAAACTGCTTTAGCAGCTTTTTAAAGAAGGTTTGCAAACGCTCAATGCTTTAAGTCAAATGGAGCTTTAAATGACTTTAAGTAAAAGATTGGAAGAAAGAGCTTCTATAAGCTCTTGTAGACACCCCCATAATATGCTCTGGTTGAACATACTGAAACTATATACAACTATTTGTAAAAATGACATGATATATAAAGTAAATGTGACATGACATAGCATAAATTTACACAATAAAGTATATCGTAAAAATGACATCATATATAAAGTAAAAATGATATGACATAGTATGCTCTGGTTGAACATACTGAAACTATATACTACTATTTGCTATGATATATACACAAATACAAACATGACACCAAGTCACCAACACATTGCCATAAAGTTTTTAGAAAATTTCTAAAACTTAGTGCATATGGTACAAACACTAGTGTCGGTGCATCATAACCTAATTGCAATGTTTGTAAATATTTGTAGAAGCATTTATGTTATTTAAACTAAAAGAAAGAATTTATAATAAGACCCAATTGGAAGGGTGGGAGCAATAGTTGTCCTAGAACTTCATTAAACACAATTGAAGGACAATATATAATGTTATTTTGTTGAGCACAACAACGCATTCGGCCAAATCCTTAAGTTATTAAGATTAACATAAAAACAAGAAGCTCATTAGCTGTCTAGGCTAATTATATTACTTCACATTGTTGTTTAAGGACTGCTTAAACAAAAATAAACCTGGTTCTTTCGAGACACGAATCTTCTAAAACAATAAACCATTAGAAATTAAGAAAAAAGTGGACCCTGTAAACAAGAAAAGTAGCTTCAATATTTTAATGAAGTTTTTAACGCTACTCCAAAGTCCATATCATAGTTTGAAAAGAATAATGAAAATTTGTAACGCACTCCAAAGTCCATATCATAGGATATCATGATTTAGTCTTAAAAAATCAGTGGAGTTCATTCCAGTACAATTATTCTTTTGAAACAAAATATATAGAAAAAAAGGTACTAATTATAGTATATAACATAGATGCATTGTTGAGACAAACTGTCAAGAATATGAACATAAGCTTGAGCGTCATATAAGCCTGGAGAGCTAATAATTAATAAGCATTACTTTAAGAAAAGAAGAACTAATCATTCAATCGTAAGGATTAAAAGATAAATTTCATTTCTTGATGCCAAAGTAACATATAATGCTTGACATAATTATTATTTCTAACCTGAGGGATAAGGCTTGGCTGAGTTCCATGGCTTCATTCCATTTTCACAATAAGCCTCCATTTGTTCCTTTATTGAATTTACATCCCACCATTTCTTCCATCTTGCAGTGGCCATTGCCTCTTCCATAGTATGCACAAAAAATGGATGCCTTGATATTGCTATATCTACATCTTCCTTCACAACTAATGAATGAATCAAAAGAAATGGATCCACTACTAATTGTAACTTAGCATCAATCCAAATACTGTATTTCGAGTTGGGAAATAGACGATGAACTAAATATTTAGGTATTATTCCGTTCATTGCGGCGTTGTCGTATAAATCCTCGCTCCTAACCTTAATAATCCTCCATGCACCGATTTTATGCTCTTTCGATTTCCTCGAAATCATGTTGTGGAAATGTAATCTGTTGAGTGTCGCATCGTCCACAAACATGAAGAAGCATGCGTAATCCGGAGTGTTGAATCCTAAACCCCTCGGCTGCCTGATTTTGTCGTGGTCGTTGAATATGGCGGAGACGACCACCACTCCATCGCATTTCTCCATGGCGATTCGATCTGACCATAAAATTCAAACAATTGATCAAACTTTTGTTTTTCTTTTTTTAATCAAAATGTACCGAAACGTCTCCATATTTGACTCTGTAAAAAACCGTTTTTTTTTTTCTCCATATAATTTCGATCCATGATACAAAAAGCCATGAGAATTGACATGTAATTGTGCATGTATAGTGGATTTAACACTGACCAGAATTACTGGTCGGAAATGGTGTAAAGAATCCACATGGAACTTCAGTCCCATTTTCGCGATGATCGAAATACGATGTTCTCTTGTCAATACTCAAATTCCCTGCAAAGCTCTCTTCATTCCCATGCATATACCTTAACGGAACTCCACCTGATGTGGAAGAATTTGTGCAAAATTGTTGGATTTCCTTTAAAACCGCCCAATAATCTGACAAAAAGAAACAAACCCATGTTTAAAGATTATCCAAAAATTAAATCCAATCTTTATCTACATTTCAATAAATTTGAAATACACATTATAGATTAATTATTACCTGAAAAGTAAACAGGAGAATCGCATGATGAGCGAGTAGTGGGAATGGCGTGTTTGTGTTCTCCATAAGAAAGCGGATAGGAGAAGAGTGGCGACTGAATCGGATCGAAAGGCGAGGATCTAAAGAGGCATTTGGAGGCGGAGAAAGTGAAGTAGAGGGCGAGTAAGAGGGAGGAGAAGAGGTAGAGTAAGGAGAAACAAAGGAGCTTTGATTGGAAGAGTAGTGGCTTTGTGAACGTAGTAGCTTTCTTCATTTAAGGAATAACACATAACAGCTACAAAAAGCTCCAGGATAGATAAATATGTTTTGGTATAGACAACCTGAAACACGTAAGATCGCGTTGTGTGACATTTTAATAGAAACAAGTAGTAAGTGTTAAAGTGAATGCAATAATATATATGGTGTATGCAATGCATGCAATAATACTGCCCTGCCACTTGGAGAATATGTCTTTGTCAACGCTACATATTATATATATGTATACATTACCATGTGTTTTTGTTCTTGTCGCAATTATCAGCTAGCTGGATAAATATATATTCCAATGTAGAATATGTTTGCTATCTTTTCTGAAATAGACAATGAGATAATTTAAGAGATAGGTGGGTCAACTCTTATCGTTGTTTAGGATCGATTTTATGTTAATCTTTTATAGAAGATGGAAGGCATACATACTCTTATGACTTATCTCGTCTCAACTTTTAGTTCGTCGCAAAACGCCCAACCCTTCCTTCCCGATAATATATTTCACATTCTTTTCGAAGTAACATATATATATGATAAATTGCCAATTTGGCATAACACATATGTAATTTTATATGAAATAATGGATGAAAGTATTAATTATTTGATTGTATATAATCTAAACTAATAAGAATGATTAGTAACTCGTTCATCAGCTTATGGATACTCATCAAACAAAAGTATCTATTATAGATAAGAACACAATATCATATATAAATTCAAAATCCAAACAACTCTGCCGAATCAATTGAGTTAAACAAGAAAGAAAGAGAAAAAAGGAGAATAAAAATACATATACCTATATAGATAAAATAAAATCCAAAAATCTTAGGGGGGCTATAGGCCCCCCCTACCCCAAGGGTAGATACGCCCATGCGTGCAAACCTTTTCCTATTCACCCAGTTAATTCTCTTAGATTCTTCTGTCATGCCCCCAAAAAATTACTCTGAATTCTGATCAGAGCAACACTTAAGAAGTGCTAGCTAACTGTTTAAATGTAACATTAGCAAATAATAGGGGTGTGCGTTTGGATCGGATCGGATCGAATCGAATCGAATCGAGGCTGGAAGTCGATTTCGATCCTGGAGAAATGAGGATCGAAATCGAATCAATTTAAAACGATCCGATTCGATCCAAAATCATTCGATTTCGATCCGATTCGATTCGATTTCGATCCTTTTTTTTTTTTCTTATTTAATTTAATATCAATGAGACCAACCACAACATTCAAACAGAGTTACTAAATTACAAAATTCACTTTCATATGGTTCTCAATCACACTTTTTGACACAAACCACAAATCAATTATAAAAGATACACTTTCACAAATTAATTTTCACCACTTTACACTTTCCATTCAGACTATGCACTGGCTTATCAGCAGCTTCATTCAAGGTTACTACTTACTCCAGCACTCCCAATTTTGATCAATGTTAGTATCACCAACAATATATAGAATTATCTTAGTAGCATCTTAATAGGCTTAGCATTATAGATAAAAATATAATATTATATATATACTATTATATATTTATTTATTTTTTTAAAAATAAGATGAGTATTCGATCCGATCCGATTCTCAGCCTCTAAAATCGAGGATCGAATCAAATGGGGGTTCGATCCTAAGACAAAAATCAAAAGTCGGATCAAATATTCGATCCGATCCTCGGATCGGATCATTCGATCGATTTTCACCCGATTCGATCGATCCGATTCTTTTTGCACAACCCTAGCAAATAATCAGTTTAATTCACGTTTTTCTAACTTAGATCCAAAATAAAGATGTTATTAGATCGTTCAGTCTGCTCTGATTTCGGTCCTTATTTTGTCAAGATCAAAATCAAAATCAAAATCAAATACTACCATCGATTCGATTCGATTCAATCCAAATATACAACCCTAGTTAAGACGTGACGTAGGTAGCCCATGATCTGATGACAATAGATTAAAAAACATATTTTAAAACCAGGGGCGGAGCCAGGATTCGAAACAAGGGGGGGGGGGGGGGGGGGAGGGGGGCGAGATTGCGCTATATTATTTTTTTCAACTTAGTTAAAAACTATATAATTATAATATCAAGTTCAAGAAAAACTTCATACACAATAAATAATTGAACAAGTTAATGAAACAATCAATTTTTTCAAAGCAATGAACATAGTAGGCATATGGACATTCACTTAAGATCAAATCTTGTAACCCATTCCACTCTCCTCTCATGTTACTAGCACCATCGTACCATTGTCCTCGAATATTGTCTGTGCTAAGCTGATGGTGAGATAAGACGTCACATATTGCTTTCTTCAAAGTAGATGATTTAGTGTCCTGAACATGAACTATATCAAAAAAAATTTCTTGGACAAATCCTGCTTTATCAACAAACCTCAAAATAATTGTCATTTTTTTTGTCGAACAAACAAAATAGATTAATGGGAGTACAAGGGGTACTCCAATCCCATCAAATACACCGAACGAGATGTAATCCCCTACAAATCCAATGTCCTTTCAGACAGACAAACATCTGGGGCATTATACCAGTCCAAAAAAGAATAAGAAAAATGTGAAAATTTTGCCTTTATCCACTGCCACATCTTAATTTTAATTTTTTTCACCACCTTATTTGCGTCGTCGGAGCCTCCGCTGAAAAGAAAATTGTTCCTCATGCTCCAAATTGCCCAAATAATAAAAAACCATAACCCCATCCATATTTTTCTTCCTTTTTTGTGTGGCCAGAGCCCTTCATGTAGCATGAAATTCTGTTTTGCACTATTATGGATTGATGACTAAAAATTAAACCAAGCATAACATTTCATCCAAATATGATACGCTACCTTACACTCGAAAAAGAGATGTGATGCACCAGGTTTGTATCAATTCCTCTTCGCACCTGAATATCAATTCCTCTTCGCACCAGGTTTGTTTTAGTCGGGATTCTATCAAGAATCAATTTCCAAGCAAAAGCCGACATCTTAGTAGGGGCTTGCACACACCAGAATGATTTGAAAAAAATGTTTTCCTCATTACTTTCCTCCCTTTTAATAAGGTCATAAGCTGATTTGACAGAATAAATACCCCTGATGTCTAATATCCACTTCCATCGATCGCTCTCATTCGAACTAAGTTGGATGGCTTCAATCAAACCTTCCATCTCAGAGAGCATTTGCTTTTCCCATTCAAAAAGAGGCCTTTGCTAGCTCCAATTCCAGTTCCATGTACCTCCTTGGTATTCACCCACGTTCGCAATAGTACAATCCTTTTCACTCGCCACTCTGAAAAGTCTAGGAAACTTTCTACTCAAAGGTATTCTGTCAATCCACGGTTCTTTCCAGAACTTAATAGATGTGTTCCAACTACTCGCACTATATTTTCTGAGAACCAACTCATACTAAGTGAGTTGCTTCTAAGGTTCAGCAAATTATTCCACCAAGCTAAACATTTTGAAGTTGGTTGTACCTGTTCATCAAAGATAATAGAGCTCTCAAAATTGCCATATTTTGCCTTCAAAACTCTTTTTCAAAGAGTATTATCTTCATATAAAATCCTCCACTTCTATTTTCCAAGTAAAGCAACATTATAACTATCAATATCCTTAACTCCCAATCCCCCGTTTTCCATCTTCATGCACACTTTTTCCCACTTAACCCATGATATTCTTCTTTTTTCTTCGTCCCCTCCCCATAAAAACTTTCTTTGAATACATGTGATCCTTTTTGCCTCCTGCTTGGGAATCCTGTAAAAAGAAAGAAGATACAATGGAATGCTTGACAAAACAACTTTAAGCACAACAATCCTCCCCCCAAAGGATAGTGACTTGTGATTACATTATGATAATTTAGCTTTCAGCTTACGAATCACCAATTCCCAAACTTGCTGCCTGCGATTACCAATCCCCACCGGAATTCCAAGATAGTTCATAGGCAAGGCTCCCACCTTGCAATTCAAAGAATCAGCAAATTCACCAATATCTCGACCAGACACATGCAATCCAATCAGCACACTCTTATTGTAATTGACTTTAAGACCCGAGATAAGTTCAAAATTTGTAAGAACACATTTAATAGCCCAAACGTTGCTCTCTTTTGACTCGTAAAATACTAAAGTGTCATCTGCATATTGGACGTGCGATATCTCACAACCTGGATTGCCAACCTTGATCCCCGAGAATAAACCCTCCTCAATAGATTTTTTAATCATGCCACTTAATCCTTCGACAACGATTAGAAAAAGAAAAGGAGAAAGATGATCACCTTGGCGCAGCCCTCTTTGTAAGTGGAATTCTTCCGTGGGGCTACCATTCACAAGAACCGAGGTTGTCGCCGTTCGAACACATTCTCTTAATCCAATTTCTCCATCTAAGGCTAAAACCCATCTTTGTCATCATGAACTCCAAGAAGTCTCAATTGACGCTATCATACGCCTTTTCAAAATCCACCTTAAAGAGGATGCTTGGTTTCTTTTTCTTTTTTATCACGTCAATGACCTCGTTTGTTATGAGGATACTGTCAAGGATATGTCTTCCTGCCACAAAACCTGACTGCTCATTAGAAATAACAAAGTCCATCACCTTTTGAATCATATTTGCCAAGATCTTAGAGAGAACCTTGTAAAGACAACCAATAAGGGAGATTGGGCGAAACTCGTTAAGACTTTGCGGGCACTCAACCTTAGGAATAAGAGCAATGAATGATGGGTTAGATCCCCTCACAAGCCTTCTATTCTCCTGAAACTCATTCAAAAAGTTACAGAAATCCACCTTCAACACATCCCAAAATCTTTTTATGAACTCAAGGTTGAAACCACCCGGGCCCGGGCTTTTAGACCCATCACAACTCCAAACCGCGTCTTTAATTTCCTCCTCTGATAAGGGTCTTGTTAATTCGTCATTCTCTTGACTCCCAATCTGTTTGAAATCAATATTTAAGAGTTGTGGTCGATTCCAAGAGTGCTCGGAAAACTGCTTTGAAAAGTATTGTTTCACCTCATTTTTAACCTCACTAGCTTCTTCAACCCATCTTTCGCCAATTCTCAATCCTTGAATTCCATTTGTCCTTCTTCTCATGTTGATAGCTCTATGGAAAAAGTTGGAGTTTAGATCACCTTCTCTGAGCCACCTAATTCTTGCCTTTTGAAATAACATTTTATCTTTCCTTTTCAAAGCTTGCCAAACCAGAGCGAATGACTTTTTCCTTTCTGTGACCTCATCCTCGTTAAGTTCAACCTGTTCTGATTTAAGATCTAAAGCGTTAACTTTTTCTTTTACCTCCTCAATCTGCCTATCAATATATCCAAATGTTTCTCTGTTCCAAGTTTTAAGCATTTGTTTCATATGCTTCAATTTCTCCTTTAAAATATAACCGCTCCAACCCTCGCATCTGTAGCTATTCCATTGTTCTTTGACAAAATCATTAAACCCAGGGTGATCATACCAACAATCCAAGAATCAGAATGGTTTCGGTCCCCAATCAGTGATTTTAACTTTAAGGAGAAGTGGGCAGTGATCTGAAAAAGAGCGTCGTAAACCCAGTTGTGAAACATCTGGCCAAATTCTAAACCATTCATCCGACAAAAGAAATTTGTCGATCCGGCTCATCGAGGTACCATCCGATTTATACCACGTAAATTTTCTCCCTGCCAGCGGTAAATCATGTAATCCCATGGTCAAGATAAAATCGTCAAACTCGATCATCTCTCTTGTTACAGATGTCATCCTCTTGCCTTTCCTCTCTTGTGGACTTCTCACGGTGTTGAAGTCGCCCAGAACACACCATGCTCCCGAATTAATTTGCCTCTTGATATCAACTAATTTCCCCCACAGCTCCCTCTTCTCTCGTAGAAGACAAGAAGAGTAAACATCAAAAATATAACACTTTTCATTTCCTTTTTTTCCAGGTTCCAGACACCAACAAGAAACCTTGCCCCTGAATAGAAAAATCCATTTGTTCTCTTTTCGATTCATCACGAGATTCATCAACTATAATGCAAAACTTTTCATTACCAATTTCTTCTCTAAATCTCTGAATCCTACTAGCATAGATAGATAAGATCTCCTTTTGAATATCAGGAGAAGTGTAAGTAGCATTTTGAGGAGCATTTTTCAAACACATGAATCTACCTCCTTATTATAAGAAGTTGTATGCTCTACAATCTCCAGAAAATTACCATGATTAGATGAGTCAAAGCGTTCATCGTGACCTCTAAAAGAAATAGCCTCGAATGCACATAATTTTGCAACGACCACTGAAACTTTGAGTCTTAGCCTATTTTTTGCCACTGCTTCAGAAGATTGTCTATCCCAAATCTTGTCAATATGCTGTAATGAGTTCTTCAAATCCACACATTTTCTTAATGCAACCTTGTGTAAAGAATTAGGACCATATCCTACATGAAGAAAAAAAGCACAATTTTTCTCTCATTCACTTTCTTCTAAGATTGAAACCCACCAACAACGAAAGCCTTTAACCTGAACCAGTTGATGGCTTTGTAAACAAATAACACTTATGACAAAATGCAGCATTCTTCGTAAGAGAATATTCCAACCAATCAGAAAATTTACCAAGAGCTAAAAAACTTTCTACCATATTTATCAACAAGTTTTGGATCGTTTTTGGGATTTACCTGATAAGGGCCCTTTCCTATATAAAATCGCCTAACTTGATCCATCTTATCTTGTGTATAGTTCCAAATCTGTTGAGCTTGCCCGAGTCTCTTTCAAGCTTCATACAATCAACTTCGTCAATCCTTTGAGGGTTTTGAACTTCATTAATCCTTTAAATTTCCTTTGAGGAGACGTTAATATTATGGGAACCACCATCTTCAATACGACTCTTTTTGAAATAAGAATCAATTCTTTTCTTGCTCAATATTCATGAACCGAAATCTATATGCAACATAGCTTCCTTGTTATTATAGACTAAGAAAGCAAGAATTATAAAGGATTCTAAAGGTTATTTCGTCTTTTTCTTTTTTAATTTATTATAATCAGCTTTTTGGCCTCTGGTAGTCTTTTAAGTAGTGGGCTTTAGTTTTTGTTTTTGTATGTGCCATGTTTTTTCCACCGTCCTTTACTCCTTTTCACCTCTTCAGACTTCAACATACATATACATTATATTAATATATATAATTATATATACATAAAAGTACTAACGGTAGTATTAAAAAAAATTGCAAAATGTTGGGGGTGCGGTTGCTCCCACACGTACCCCCTGTGGCTCTGCCACTGTTTAAAACTGATTATGTAGATTCAGTATTGAAGCAGTCGTGCGAAGTTGCGGATCGAGTGGCGACCTGTATCACACCACTTGCAAAGGGTTAGCAATGATATTTTTTTTCGTGCAAAAGGTAAATATATTGAACTGAAAGACACTACAAGAAAAAGGTCATTTTCGACCGGAAATTCTGTCGGAAATGACCCCGATCCGGTCGAGAAAGGGTCTTTCTCGACCACGGGCCGTTCAGAAAAATCCGGCCGGTGATGCTTCAGTCGGAAAAGTTTTTCTGACCGCATTGCGATTGGAAATCACTTTTTCCGACCGAAGTCCGATCGCCACTTTTTCCGACCGGATTTTCGACCGGAATCCGGTCGATATGTAACACATTCCGACCGGTCGCGGTCGAAAGTAATATTTATGGTATTTCTGACCGGAATCCAGTCAGAAATAATATTTAAAGTATTTCCGACCGCAGTCCGGTCAGAAATAATATTCAACATAATTAAAAAAATTAATATTCCGGCAAAAATTACCGTAATATTATTTTTTCGCATATTGCGATTTATTGCACCAATCTAAAACATAAAAAGTAATTGTTAGTCAAAAAATATTTATTTAAGATGAAAGGAAGAAAAAAGTGTTTATTTTAAAGATGAAAAAAAAAGTGTTTATTAAAGATGAAAGAAAGAATAAAATGTTTATTTTGAAGATGAAAGAAAGAAATGAGTCTTTATTTCAAGATGAAATGAAATATTGAAAAACTGAAATATATTGAAATTTTGTGTTTGAAGAATATTTAAAGATGAAAAAATTGTTTAAGTTGAAATTTGTTGGTGAAAGTGTTTGGAGAGTATTTAAAGATGAAAATAGTGTATTTATGAAAATGAGATGAAAAATGAAGTGTATATATAGAATTTGGGGTAAAATTTTGAATTTTTGGAATTTTTGAATTTCCCATTGTTGCCCGCCAAAATTTTCGATATTTTCCGACCGAATTCCAGTCGAAAAAAGTTTAAAATTTGAAATTTTCAAAATAGCGCCAAAATTTCCGACCGGATTCCGGTTGAAATAATATTCACGATTACTTCCGACCGGAATCCGTCGAAAATAATGTAAATTTTTTTTCCTTGATTTAAAACAAATGTTGATTTATTTGTGAGTTTAACTATAAAATTTACTAAAAATACATGAATTGAATTAATACTTAGGTAGTTTAATGTTATTTTGAACTAGTTTTAGTTAATATTGATTAACATAGTGAGATTACTATTAAATTCATTTGAAGTTCTACATATATTCATCATATGTTGTATAGAGTAATCTCTCATTTGCGATTAACATTCGTTAGAAACGTTAGTATAGAGAATGCACTTGTTATATATATATATATATAATTATATATATATATATATATATGTTTAGATGTTACATTCAATTAACGCTAATCATAACTAGTTAATTAGCAAAATATACTAATGTATTTATGTCATGACCCTAGCTAAATACTGTCGTAGGCCTTATGTTGGAAATAGTTTTCGTATCTTAGATGAAGTAGCGTTTTTGAGTCAAAGTCCGTTATGGTTTTGTTTCTGTTTTACACTTTCGTATATTATGTTTTATTATGTCATGATGAGGTCATTAGAAGGGTGCTTAGCACGTGAGTACAGTTATGTTGTTTTGTCATTTTCCTTATATGTAACCATTCATGCCGATGGGAAGGATAACAGAAAATTCAGCAAAATCTCCTCTTTCTCTTTTCTCTCTAACTTTTCCTCTTTCTCTGTTACTTACCCTTCAATATATCAAAAATATCAAAAAATAGCACAACTGTTGTACCGTACTTTGGTTGTCGCCTTCTCGGGTTGTCGCCTTCTCAGGTCATCGCCTTCTCAGGTCATCGCCTTCTCAGGTTATCGCCTTCTCGGGTTGTCGCCTTCTCAGGTCATCGCCTCATCGGGTCATCATCTTCTCAGGTCATCGCCTTCTCAGATTGTCGCCTTCTCGGGTTGTCGCCTTCTCAGGTCATCGCCTCATCGCCTTCTCAGGTTATCGCCTTCTCATGTTGTCGCCTTCCCGGGTTGTCGCCTTCTCAGGTCATCGCCTCATCGCCTTCTCAGGTTATCGCCTTCTCAGGTCATCGCCTCATCGCCTTCTCAGGTTATCGCCTTCTCAGGTCATCGCCTTCTCGGGTTGTCGCCTCCTCGAATCATCGCCTTCTCAGGTTCAACACAAGTTCATCAATGATGGGCCAAGCCCATCAACAAGCCCATGAAGTACCTATAAATACCCCATCCTCTGAAGGCAAAAAGAGACACAATTCACATCTGACTTTCTCTCTCTAAGTCAGAGCTTTCTCTCTCTAGACTTTGAGAGCTCAATTTCCGTCCGACCCGCTCGGTCCGACGACGTCTTATGCGACATGGTCCATCAAGCTCTCGTGGACGCACAATCCAGTACGGATTGGCGGCCCATCTGACTCGCTTTGGCCCAACAAGCTTCAAGCCCAACACAAGGCACACCCGTCCAGCACGACCCAACAAGCTTCGAGCCCAACATAATGCATACCGTTAAGCACGGCCCATTAGCTCGACGCGCAACAATGACTAGCACGGAGAAACAATGAACTACGTTCGGCTTGATTCCCTATACGGGATACGTAGGCAGCTTGGCCCAGCCCAAGTTCAGTCCGAAATCAACAAACTCCAAGTTCACTCAGGTATATACTTTTCGTGTTTTTCAGTGCAGGTTTCTCGAACTCAAAGCTAACCCAACACCAGTACGGAGCTTGGGTTAGTCTGACGTGGAGTGCTTAGTCAGCAGACGAAATCACCCCGCATCAGTGGCGCCGTCTGTGGGAAACCACTCAATGCACTGTGGAAGAAACACATGCACCATTACAAGGTATACGAAAGCAACTGAGAGGATTAACACCGCTACTCAGCAACGAGAAGAACCTTCTGCTAGAGCTACTAGGAGAGTTGATGAAACGATCCGAATGCAGCAACATGCACCCGCGACAAGTTAACAATCGCAGCAAGACCACTTCAGGACTTGCTATCGCCAAAGCATGTGGCTTAACCCATTCAAGCTTTGCAAGCCTCTAAGAGCACCACGAACTCAAGACATGTACAACCTCTTCATTGACGAACAACTTTGAGACGATCTTCCTCGCATCAATGAACAGAAGCACGCACGACGTCCTTGCACGATCTCTTCATTGGCGAATAAATTTGGAACGATCCTGACGGAGCAACGTGCACCCGCGACAAGTCGGCAAATGCATCGGCACCACTTTAGGATTTGCAACCACTACAACATGAAGCTCTGTGGAAAAACACTAAGTGCATTGTAGAAGAATCACACGTGTCCATCACGATGGCAAGGTCTTCAGAGCATCTGAGAGCACCATCATCAATAAACATACTCAGCAGAGAGAGGAATTTACGACAAGAGCTTCTAAGAGAGTTGCAGCAACATGACACGTCGCTCCTCTTAAATGTAGAAGCCTTACTAGACCCAACGATGGATAAACCACTTAAAGGAACGCGAGATGCCATGCTAGCATCATCGTGTGTTTGGCGCCTAGAGTCTTGATTGAGAGCCACGCCACCAAGAGTCCCTTGACTTTCATTTGGTCCTCTTTTTTCATGCAATCGACGAGCTTCATGGTTGGCACCATCATCCTTCCCAGTCAAAGGAACGCGAGATGCCATGCTAGCATCATCGTGTGTTTGGCGCCTAGAGTCTTGATTGAGAGCCACGCCACCAAGAGTCCCTTGACTTTCATTTGGTCCTCTTCTTTCATGCAATCGACGAGCTTCATGGTTGGCACCATCATCCTTCCCAGTCAAAGGAACGCGAGATGCCATGCTAGAATCATCGTGTGTTTGGCGCCTAGAGTCTTGATTGAGAGCCACGCCACCAAGAGTCCCTTGACTTTCATTTGGTCCTCTTCTTTCATGCAATCGACGAGCTTCATGGTTGGCACCGTCATCCTTCCCAGTCAAAGGGATGCGAGATGCCATGCTAGCATCATCGCGTTTAACACCTTGAATCTTGATTAAGAGCTATGCCACCACGAGTCCCTTTGGCTCTTACTTGGTCCTTTTCCTTCTTTCGAGCGACGATCATCGCCCCTTGGGTGTACGCTATGAAGGAAACGCGCGTGTTCATCACCATGGCAAGGTCTACGAGAGCAATCAAAGGGCCAACCCCATTAATTCTTGTCAAAAGTTGGACCAGTCCTACAACTAAACTCTCTTTGAGTAAGCTCTGCTCGTGCAAAATGGTTTTTCACGTGAACTCTTTACCTCGTTGCAAAAACCTGAAACAGAACGAAGAAAATAAAGATTAATTATTAAGGCTAGCAAGGGAAATTCATTCATCAAGGCGAATCAAGTCTATGACATAATGTAAATTCAACAATTGGAGTCTAATGCTATAATGACATTAATGAATTCTTTATTTGAATTCATTCAATTAAGGAGAATCAATTCTGATCACGTTTACAACAAAATACCAATTCAACATTGGGAGGCATTTAACAGTTGGAGTATGATGTTATTCTATCATGGTTCCACATAGGCGAACTTAAATCCATCAAGGCTAAGAGAAAAGAATATATTAATCAAGGCAAAGAGGCGGATCCATTTATCAAGGCTTAATCCCCATGAAACAAGACAAAGAAGGAGTCGGCGCTACACACAGTTGATGAGTCGAATCAGCCTCTTGAACTGATCACCGTCCAACCTCTTCGTGCACGAATTGATCCAGCGTCATTGCATGAAACAGATTTGCTCGCTCGAGCACTCTTCATCGGCGAACAGCAACGCGACTGAACTCCTTGCACGGTTCAGCAGTTCTGCAAAAACTCTTTGCACTAACAGCAGCTCCGACTCTTTACACGAACAAGCAACTTTGCGCCGGCCAACAGTTCACCAACAGTTCACGAATTCTTCTCCTCTGTCGTGCACGAACTCCTGGCGCAAGAACAAAACTGATATGCTAGCCCGATCTCTTCTCCTTCACCCGAACTCCTCGTTGTGCACGAACTGATCAGCTCCGCCTCACCATCAAACAGATCCGTAAAAATCTCGTCATCCAAACTCCTCGCTGCAAATGGAAGAGCTTACCCGAATTGCTACTAATCATCTCTTCACCGGTGAACAGCTAAGCAACCAAACTCCCACGAACTCTTTGCGCGAACAGCAGCCCGCCGGAACTCCTTGCACGGACAGCAGCCCTGCATGAATTCTTTGCACGAAAAACAGCATCGTCGGAACTCCTCGCGCCGATGAACAGCAGCACGCATGAATTCCTCCCGGTGATGAATGGCAGCACGTCGGAACTCCTCCCATCAACGAACAAGAGCGAACTCCCAGCGCCGACGAACTACTAGTAGTCGTGGAAAATGTACGGACTGATCATCTTGCTAGAACTCTCACCATTCGATCTCCCTTGTCGCTAACGAACGAGCAGAAACGGCAAACCCCCACGGCGTGTGATCTTCCTTAGCATGCGAACTCGTACATGCGAACTCTTCTTCCATCGAGTTGCTTCTAGACGAACGGTTTGTGGGCGGCTGGAATTTTGAAAGAGGGAAGAGTGAGTCAGCGGTATATGTATATAGGAGGAAGAAAGTTACTACTGCTGAAAAGAAAATTTTGAAACGGCAAAAATCCATGATTTCTGTTTCATCTATTTAATTAGCGTGAATATGGGAAGGAAAATTTCTGTTTCATCATAATTATTAAGCGTGATTATTGGGAAGAACCGTTATCCAAATCTGGAAAATATCTTCAAGCTTGGAAGAAGATTGAAAAATATTTAAAGTAACTCAAAGCATGGGGAAAGGGCTTCAATTTTTAGCATACGACCCAACAAAAGCTCAAATTATTTTACAAAACTGCTCCGGTTGAGAGTATTCCAGAAAGCGCGCCTCATATGGATGGAAAAATCTGTGTTCCGTCTTTTAAAAGAAACAAACTAGAGGTCATTTGGAATTTTGTAGAAGAAGTTATGGATTTGTTTCCGAGATTGCGCAGACAGCTTCAAAATCCATCAAGTTAAAGTTACGATGCTCAAGTTCGTTCAAAAAACTGCTCCTATTGAGACAGTTCCAGAAAGTGCGCCATATACGAATGGAAAGATCTATGAGTCTTCTAGTTAATGCAACAAACTAGAGGTCATTTGGAATTTTTTAGAAGAAGTTATGGATTTTTTTCCGAGATTGCGCAGACAGCTTCAAAATCTGTCAAGTTAAAGTACGATGCTCAAGCTCTTTCAAAAAACTGCTCCTATTGAGACAATTCCAGAAAGTGCGTCATATATAGATGGAAAGCTCTATGAGTCATGGTTTTAATGCAACAAACTAGAAGTCATTTGGAATTTTCTAGAGGGAGTTATGGCTATTTTCCTGGAATTGCGCAGAGTACTCTCCCCTTAATAATTCCAGCTTTTATTGGTTTCGAAAAACTCGTGAAGACTCAAGCAATGAGAAATTTTCTTTCACAAAGCTTCAAGAAGTACATGATGGCACCCAAGCTTATGAAGAGCTAATTTCTCGAACCTCAACCAATTGCGACTCAGTTTTTTCAAAAGCTACGATGCTCAAGAATAGCTTCATAAAGGTTGAAAGTTAGCCCCGAGAAGGTAAGCACCATCACTGATTAATTTGATCACGAGAGGGTATGCGCGGTTAAAGATTGAATGAGGCTTCAAGAGAGTTCGCACCGATGAAGATTCAAATTTTCCATCAATTGAGATCCCAAATTTTTGACCTTAGTTGTCCGACCAGCACGATCCCGCTTTCATACAACCGCCCAAATACAAGATCAAATCAATACAACTTAGTGGAAGGTCAAGATTAAACCGTCATGCTCAAGAACTAAAGACATAGCTTCCCGAAGCTGAAGAACACTTGTCATTCTCCAAAGCTCATGAAGAGTTAGATTTTTTAAATCTCAACTAGTAACGACTTAGCTTAACCAATAGCCAAGATGCTCAAGAATAGCTTCATAAAATTTGAATGTGACTTCCATGCGGTATGCACTTTTGAAGAATGAATGCGACGCAAAGAGAAAGTGCAGAATGAAGATTGAGCTCAACCTCATAGAGGGCATGCATATCAAAAATTAAAAGCGACCCCCAAATGTGAAGCAAATAAGTAAGAGATATTGCTCATGCTCTTATTATAGACGCATGCCTCAACTCAAGAAAATCCAGTATGGCATGGTTGTTGCATGTAGATGGATCAACTACCTCCACGAATAAAAGAAAAGGTTGGATCAAACTACATCAAGCTACAAACTAGCATCTCTTCATCAAACTACAAAGAGCCTCATGAAGCGACTTACAAGTCAGCAATGCTTCATGCTTTATTAAGTAACTTATAAAATAACGCTTTATTAGGCGACTTAGCGTCAACAATGCTTCGTTAAGATTTATCACAAAATAGTGCTACATTCAGCGACTTACGCGTCAATATCGCTTCAAGAAGCGACTACACCAAAAGAATGCCTCTTATAGCGCTAAACACATTTTAAGGCTTTGATCGCATCTCAAGGCATTGAACGCCTCTCACAACACCGAATGCCTCTCAAGGCGCTGAACGCCTACTATGACATCACCTTTTAAGTACCTATAATACACTTAAGTGGGGTACAATGTTCCAGAGAATAAATCAACTATCAAAGTTATTCACGATGATCAACTAATCAAGAAAAAGAGCCCAGTTCAAGATACATGATCTCGCAACAATCAAGAGGTGTCTCACTACCTCATCACTCTACACAACGTGATAGAGCATAGTCACACACACTGCATAAGGCACAACACGGATCATCCAACCCTTATAGAGGGGACACGATGAGAATGAGAAACAAGGCATGGAACAAATCAAATCTTGGACAAGCTAAGTCGAGGAACAATATAAGCCAAAGCGCAAAATAAACTAAGTGAAGAGCCTATTGGGTGAATATCCCATAAAGTAGGCAAACAATGTAAGCCCTACCAAAATAAACTAGGTGAAGAGCCTATTGGGCGAATATACAATAAAGTAGGCCAATAATGTAAGCCCTACCGAAATAAACTAGGTGAAGAGCCTATTGGGCGAATATCCCATAAAGTAGGCAAACAATGTAAGCCCTACCAAAATAAACTAGGTGAAGAGCCTATTGGGCGAATATCCCATAAAGTAGGCCAACAACGTAAGACCTACCGAAATAAACTAGGTGAAGAGCCTATTGGGCGAATATCCCATAAAGTAGGCCAATAATGTAAGCCCTACCGAAATAAACTAGGTGAAGAGCCTATTGGGCGAATATCCCATAAAGTAGGCCAATAATGTAAGCCCTACCAAAATAAACTAGGTGAAGAGCCTATTGGACGAATATCCCATAAAGTAGGCAAACAATGTAAGCCCTACCAAAATAAACTAGGTGAAGAGCCTATTGGGCGAATATCCCATAAAGTAGGCCAACAACGTAAGCCCTACCGAAATAAACTAGGTGAAGAGCCTATTGGGTGAATATCCCATAAAGTAGGCGAATAATGTAAGCCCTACCGAAATAAACTAGGTAAAGATCCTATTAAGGTAGGCCATCATCGTAAGTCATGAAGACAAGAACCAAATAATGACATTTGGAGGCAAAGACAAGCAAGAACAAGAAGATAAGCGAAATATGAACCAAGGAGTGCCTAATCTACTTCACAATGTCTTCTCCTTCAGATAACACACTGCGAAGTGGGGGGATTACTGTTGTACCGTACTTTGGTTGTCGCCTTCTCGGGTTGTCGCCTTCTCAGGTCATCGCCTTCTCAGGTCATCGCCTTCTCAGGTTATCGCCTTCTCGGGTTGTCACCTTCTCAGGTCATCGCCTCATCGGGTCATTATCTTCTCAGGTCATCGCCTTCTCAGATTGTCGCCTTCTCGGGTTTGTCGCCTTCTCAGGTCATCGCCTCATCGCCTTCTCAGGTTGTCGCCTTCTCGGGTTGTCGCCTTTTCAGGTCATCGCCTCATCGCCTTCTCAGGTTATCGCCTTCTCAGGTCATCGCCTTCTCGGGTTGTCGCCTCCTCGAATCATCGCCTTCTCAGGTTCAACACAAGTCCATCAATGATGGGCCAAGCCCATCAACAAGCCCATGAAGTACCTATAAATACCCCATCCTCTGAAGGCAAAAAGAGACACAATTCACATCTGACTTTCTCTCTCTAAGTCAGAGCTTTCTCTCTCTAAGTCAGAGCTTTCTCTCTCTAGACTTTGAGAGCTCAATTTCCGTCCGACCCGCTCGGTCCGACGACGTCTTATGCGACATGGTCCATCAAGCTCTCGTGGACGCACAATCCAGTACGGATTGGCGGCCCATCTGACTCGCTTTGGCCCAACAAGCTTCAAGCCCAACACAAGGCACACCCGCCCAGCACGGCCCAACAAGCTTCGAGCCCAACATAATGCATACCGTTAAGCACGGCCCATTAGCTCGACGCGCAACAATGACTAGCACGGAGAAACAATGAACTACGTTCGGCTTGATTCCCTATACGGGATACGTAGGCAGCTTGGCCCAGCCCAAGTTCAGTCCGAAATCAACAAACTCCAAGTTCACTCAGGTATATACTTTTCGTGTTTTTCAGTGCAGGTTTCTCGAACTCAAAGCTAACCCAACACCAGTACGAAGCTTGGGTTAGTCTGACGTGGAGTGCTTAGTCAGCAGACGAAATCACCCCGCATCAACAACATTGATTTTTTTTCAATCATCTTTAAAATGAGTTTTTGTTCCTCGCCAATCGGAATGCCAGGCCATAACAATTTACAAGTGACATTATCAACCGACGCTTTAAATGATTATTCAACGTGCGAGTTTTTTTTTTTTGTAACTTATATATACCTAATATTGTTGTAATTGATCATTAAACCAACGATTTATCTAAAACCGGATAGCGAAAAATATGAATATTATTACCGACCGCATTGCGGCTGGAAACAAAATCGTTGTTATTCCCGACCGGAATAATATTCTCGACCGGGTCCCGGTCGGGAACAATTTTCCAAACCGGATCCCGGTCGGGAATAAAAATTTCTGACCGGTATGCGGTCTCAGGATTTTTTTTGTGTGTTACCGACCGGATCCCGGTCAGAAATCGCATTTCCGACCGGGATCCGGTCGGTAGCGGTCGCAAATTTTTCCGACCGGATTTCGATCGAAATTTTTCGTTCGGGAAAAGTGGTGAATTCTTGTAGTGAGAGAGTCATACAGAATACGAGGAGCGATGATATGTTAATTGTTGTTTTTGGCACAAAACTTCACTGTTCTCTGATTCTTTGTGTTTTTCTTCTTTCTTTTTTGTATTGTTAAGTGGAAGAGGAGTAAAAAGGAAGTGGTATCTAATGATTTGAGTTTCAGGATAACATCTATGCAATTTATTTATTTAACAAAAAGCTAATGATCTATAAGATGTCGTTATTAAAATATGCCAACAGTTACAGTGAAATAGAATTATTCAACTCAAACATCTTCTTCCAAATTCCCACCATTTAAAGGCCAGGAGAAACTAAAAACTGGGAAATACCACTACTCTCTGTATGAAGCAAAGTGAATGTATGAATCGAAATAACGAAAACTAAAAATCGTGAAGCAAGCAAGTAATCCTCAGCTTGCGGTTGTGCTCTTTCAAAGAATGCATTGCGTCGTGAAAATCATGCAGAAGTACTTGCCACAAAATGAGTACATGTACAATAAAGTGGATATTAATTCCAAGTGAAAATGATTCCATAACGCAAAGAAGAAACTAAAAGAGCTAGCTTGACTTACTTTTTCTGCAATTCCACTAATACCAGTCATCTGTAACAGCGACTTTAAGTTCTTCATTACCATATTCAAGTTGCTCTTCTCGAATACGAGTAGCAGACGCATTAACCCTATCCTCACAACTCTTCACCTCAATCAGTTTCAATATTGGAATGTGTCCTAATTCACTCGGAATTTCCTTTAGTTCATAGCACCTGCACACCACCAGTCTCTCAAGTTTGGGAAAATGCTCGCTTTCGGTGATCCATTCATGTAGATCTAATAACACCAGAAGTTTCAAAACCCTCAACTCTCCAAATTCACCTTCTCTAGTTTCCCATTTTGTTCCCACAAAGGATTTTCTCATTAATTTGAGAAGTTGAAGATTCGGTAATGTCCCCACTATTGACATTGCTTCCCAAGGCAAACCAACTTCACCTAAAGTCAACCTTTGGATAGTCGATGGGAAGTGGATATTTCTCAGACCAACTTTGGTTACAAAGTACTAAGTCTGTTTTGCAGGTGTTAACTGTTCTCTGATGTTAAGTTAACATTGAGATGTTCAATGTTAGAACATCTGTCTGGACTCAATGTTAATCCAATATTGACAAAGATGGATGTTATGACAACATTGAAAGTATCAATGTTAGAATAACATTGAGTTAGTCCCTTCTGATATTCAGGGGGAATGTACTTAGTTTTCCATTGTTATAAGATAGTGAAGTTTGTCTGAATAATTTGATCTGATTAGAACGGGTTCTTAGGTTTTGTGATTAAGGCAAAAAGGGGGAGATTGAAAGTGCAAGTATTCTGGCAATGTTAGGTTAACATTGAGAAGTCAATTTTAGAGTAACATTGCTGAGCAGAATCCGATTTACAATCTTGTTTATATTTATTATTATTGTTTTGCCTTATTCATTTAACTAATTGAGTTCCACAGTTGTGATTGTTTGTGATTATTATTCAGGAAACAAACTTGTCATAGGTTGGACGCTCAAGTTTCCAAGAAGGAAAGTTTTCTTAATTAAGCAAACCGCTCTATAAGGAAAGAAGAGTTCCAGTGCAACTAGAAAAGCTTTCCAAGATGAGTCCTGATTTGAAGAAGGAGTCTTTCCTTAGTTAGATCACTAACGAAGGAACTATTATTCAAGAAGGACTGTGAGAACAAGGAAGAGGAGTTCGAGAAGGAAACTAGGAGAATTACCAACCGTGTACAACACACCTTGAAGTCCAAGTCAAGAACCTATATATAGGTGTGAAGTACATCAAGACAAACACGAGACAAGAGCTAATCAATCCGAGATATTTATTTACAAGTTGTTGAGTGTTGTCTTGCTTTAGCAAAGATTGTGAGTTGTTAGAATAGATCTAAGAGTGATGAGCTTTTAGAGATAGTCGAAACAATTCTTGTATGCTTTGCTCAGTTCAATCAATTTGAGAGTGAGGAGCTTGAGAGTTGAGAGAACGACTTTTGTTAAAACCTTAACGGGTTATTTTGCCTACGGCTCGGAAGTTAATATAATCTTATATTCACTTCTTAAATTCGGTGTTTGTTTATTCTGCTCCACTATTACTCTGGTTTGTTGTTAAAGTAACATCGTTGGATTAACAACATACCAAACTGTTGTTAAAACTCCAGTGTTAAGTTAACAACAACAACAACGTATCGACCCGATCCACAATTTCACTGTCATCTCAGAATTCATAGCCTCACACCATTTAACATCTTTTACAGCCTGAGTGTACGATGTAGGCTCCATAAAAGATGTTAACGCCACAATATAGGCTTTATGAGTAAAAGACAAGCGTGAATAAGACACAAAGTTGTTGATAGGATGAGGGGTACCTGAATGCAGCACGACCAAGGAAGATGACAAAGTTGAAGTGCTTGATGGAAACTCACATACAAAGTCTTGGAGATGGCGGGGTAGCTGTTTATGGCGAGTGGACTGTCGGATAGGTGCCAAAGGAGTAAAAGCTGGAGCTGGAGATTCGAGCAGAGGACGTGCAAGAGGAAAGAAGGGTGCATAGTCCAACGAGGCAGGAAAATAGAAGGAGGGAAACACAACGGAGGAGGGTCGAGTGGTACTTGTGGAAGAGTGGAAGGGAAAGATGAATTCATGAAAAATGACATCACGAGAAATGAAAAAGGAATGGGTATCAAGGTCATAAACCGAGTATCCTTTGGTATGAGGAGGATAACCAAGGAATATGCACTTTCGTGTCCTTGAGTCGAACTTAGACTTATGCGGTGACAAGTTCGAAGCATAACAAAGGCACCCAAACACACGTAGGTGAAAGTATGATGGTTGTGACTTGTATAGAAGTTCATATGGTGATTTGTTATTGAGGAGAGGAGATGGGATGCGGTTCAACAAGTATGTGGCAGTCAGTACACAATCTCCCAAAAAAGATAAAGGTAATGTGGCTTGAAACCGAATAGCACGGGCAATGTTTAAGAGAGTTTGGTGTTTACGTTCGCCGATGCCGTTTTGTTGAGGAGAGTAGGTGCAACTAGTCTGATAAATGATACCTTTAGTAGCGTAAAAATCAGGCATCAAGAATTCGAAACCATTGTCCGAACAAATGGTTTTAACATGCTTATGATGTTGGGTGAAGGTCAGATTGCAGAATGATTCTAGATGTAAACGTGTGTCAGATTTGTGTTTCATAAGGCATATCCACGTACAACGAGAATAATCATCTACTATAGTAAGAAAATATTGGTGATTAGTTCGGGTAGGCATAGCAAACGGCTCCCATATATCACAATGAATAATATCAAAAGGTTATGTTGCCCGAGGAGAACTAATAGGAAAAGAAGACATGTGATTTTTAGCCATAGGATAGATTTCACAACAAGTTTCATTGCCTTTTACAACATCAGGTATAATATTGCGCAAAAGAGAGAGTCTAGAGTACGACATATGGCCTAATCTGGAGTGCCAAAGGTTCGAAGAACTGACGGCATTCAGAAGGAATGGGAAGAAGGCTATTGCAATGTGTAGAGTCCATGTCGCACCTCAGCAGTGCCAATCGTCCTCTTGGTGCGTGCGTCCTGTATAAGACAAAAAGATTCAAGAAACAATAAGAAACATGAAGAGCTTCTAATAAATTTGGCAACTAAAATCAGATTAACTGAAAAATTTGGCACACAAAGGACATCAAAAAGAGTCAATTCAGGATTGAGAGTGACTGTCCCAATGTGACTGACTGAAACACGGTCACTGTTAGGAAGGTGAGCATATGTACATGACACAGACCGGACATTGGCCAGTAGAGACAGATAATTGACCATGTGATCGGTCGCCCCTGTGTCGAGAAGCCAAGTTTTCTTATGAATATGTGGATTATCAAGTTGCGTGATGGAACAGAACATGGTACCGTTAGACCGGGCCATGTCACTGTGAGGAGGATTGACAATAGTGGGTTGTTGAGTACTGAGATTTAGGCCCTGGACCAAGGTCATCAACTGTCGGTATTGCTCTTGTGTGATAGGTACTGTTGGAGTAGAGAAAGTAGTGGGATCAGCATTGGAGATAACACATTGAGCAGAGACTTGGGAGTTCTTAGGCTTGAACTTGTATCCAGGTGGATAACCATGCAGTTTGTAACACTTCTCCTCGGTGTGACCAACTTTACCACAATAGCTACATACATGCATATCCTTGCGCTGACTACCTCGAGAGTTGTTCTGGTATTGCCTGTTATTGTTCCCATAACCAGTACCAACAAAACAAGCATTGTGATTATCAACATGATTAGAAAACTGAAAAGAATCTGCCATGCTTTTCTGGCACATCATAGCAATGGCTTCCTGTTGAGCCAAAGAGCTTTGTGCAACAGCACGTTGTTTCTCTTCTTGAACAACCAAAGAAAAAATTCGATTAAGAGATGGCAAGAGATTTAACAACAAAAATTGTCCATGAATGCCAGAGTAGCTATCATTCAAGCTCATCAGAAATTTCATTGTCATGTTACGCTCCTCATTAGCCATGATAACCTGATGAAGATAGTTACTGGTGCACGAACTCATAACACCACATTTGCACGTAGGTACAGGACAAAACTGATGGAATTCATTCCACAACGAGTTAAGCTTCGTAAAATAAACAGCGACAGACAAATGACCTTGACATGTAGCATAAATCTCCTTTTGCAGCTCAAAAATCCTTGGAGCATTACCTTGAGAGAATCGCTCCTTGAGTATTTTCCACATTTCTGATGCAGAGGCCACATATACCACACAATGTCCTATATCCTCATTGCAAGAGTGATAGATCCATGACTGAATCATCAAATTGTTTCGAAACCATGCCGAATACGTCGGATCAGAGGCGGTAGGGATGACGAATGATTTATCAATGAATATCGTTTTGTTTTTCGCACCTAACGCCATATGCATCGCACGACCAGGGGCGTATCTAGCCTTGGGCTAGGGGGGGCTATAGCCCCCCCTATTTTTTTTGAAACAAATTAATTACTATATATATGTAATATATACTTAATTGTATTGGTTATGATAGCTGGCATATTTTAGTGAGGGAGTTCCCTTTTCTCTTTGATTTCTTTTTACTCTGCATTACAACATGAATGATTAAGCAGATCTAGTCAAGTAATAAAATTTTGAATGTCTTTATATATATATATATTATATAGTTTTAAACGTTAAGAGATAGCTAATTAAGAGAATTAATGGTTCAATAATCAAATCACCACATTATATTAAAGAAAACAAGTAAACTTCAATACTTGCCATGTAATTCTCAAATAATTCCATGCTTTGTTTTGATTAGTAAAATAACTTATGTGGTGTTAATATAATGTTGATTAAATTGAACTATATGCATTTTGTTTTTATCTTTTTGAAGAAAACTCATTCGCTATCGAAATTGTCGCCGTAAAACGTTTTAAGTTTTCGTTTAGAAAAGTAAAAGTTGAAAAAAAAAACAGAAATCTCCTTTGAAAATTATCTTCTTCAAAAGTCCTAAAACATTAAAAGTTTACCCACGATATTTTTTTCCCTTCAAGTATTGTATCAATTCTAGAAAGAAAAAAAAATTAGCCCCCCCAACGTTCGATTCCTGGATACGCCCCTGCGCACGACTCCAGGAATGGTAATTGTCGACGTTGAGAAGAGGCGTAACCAGAGGGTTGTTACTTGTTAGGATTCTCATTGCCGCTAATATAGTAAGGGCTAGAAGAATGAAATCCATGTGCCGTCAACGGTGTTTGTAATACATGAGCTGTTGTCAGAGCTAGTGGAACCACCACAACTCGGATCTGGTAGGAAGAAAGATGATCAGAGAAGAGCCGATCTAAAATCGAACGGAGAGGATGAACAAAATCTAGATAAGTACAGTGACAAATGCACCGATCAGATTTGCAGCAAGTACCAGAGCCGAAGCTCTGATACCATGACGAATGTGTAAGCTAGCATGCATTGAAGCAATGCCATAACGAAGTGCATAACAGGTGTATGATGAAATATCAGAGAGAGAAAACTCAGTAAAATGAATTTTATATAATGAAGTGTCTTACAAGAAAAGAGAAATATCAGCCTTATATACATGAGATAGTGCACTACATAAATATATGATCTGATGTGACTTGTGAGACACAAAGGCATAACTGAATTAGGTGGTGGCTGAGCTGGCAGATGACCTCCAACATAATTAGGGTTGTGCAAAAAGAATCGGATCGATCGAATCGGGTGAAAATCGATCGAATGATCCGATTCGAGGATCAGGTCGAATATTTGATCCGACTTTTGATTTTTGTCTTAGGATCGAACCCCCCTTTGATCCGATCCTCGATTTTAGAGACTGAGAATTGGATCGGATCGAATACTCATTTTATTTTTTAAAAATAAATAAATATATAATAGTATATATATAATATTATATTTTTATCTATAATGCTAAGCCTATTAAGATGCTACTAAGATATTTCTACATATAATGCTAATATTATATTTTTATATATACACATACCTAACATCTTTTCCTTAGTCCATTTGAAAGCCACGTTTCTCTCTTTGGAAAACATATACAATTGTCAAGAGGAAACTCTTTTAATTGGAGCTGAATTGTTGTTGTGTGTTGGTGATATTGTGGTCGATGTTGGGAGTGAAGGCATAACTTCAAATGAAACTGCTGATGTTGGTGATACTGACATTGATCAAAATTGGGAGTGTTGGAGTAACCTTGAATGAAACTGTTGATAAGCCAGTGCATAGTCTGGTGAATAGAAAGTATAAAGTGGTGAAAACTAATTTGTGATAGTGTATCTTTCATAATTAATTTGTGTTTTGTGTCAAAAAATGTGATTGAGAACCATATGAAAGTGAATTTTGTAATTCAGTAACTCTGTTTGAATGTTGTGGTTGGTCCCATTGATATTAAGTTAAATAAAAAAAGAAGAAAAAAGGATCGAAATTGAATCGAATCGGATCGAAATCGAATGATTTTGGATCGAATCGGATCGTTTTAAATTGATTCGATTTCGATCCTCATTTCTCCAGGATCGAAATCGACTTTCAGCCTTGATTCGATCCGATTCGATCCAAATGCACACTCCTAAACATAATCCAATAAATATATATATATATATATATTCACCATATTACTTAAGTACGTGACTAACAAAATAATATATCAAAAAATATCTCCTTCATAGTGTACATTTATTATTTGCAAATTGCAATACATAAGTCCTCGGGTGCTTAAAATTCACCTACCATACCGTTCAAGTCACTGAATGACTAATAAAATCATCTTAATATGGATTTGAAGACAAATAAACGTGAAATTTCTTATTAACAAAAGGTTAATAATAAGGTCATTAGTAAAAGAGAAACCATGTATGTCCTTATTTATTATTCATTGCTTAAGCGTCCATGCAATGTTATAACTCGTTTGGTTTGAGCTCGGCTCACCCAAATAATCTGAATGACCACTTATGGAGGAACTAATAAAACTTAGGGCATGTGAACGAATTAAATCAAATATGGGTGATTTTTTTCTTCTTGTTTAGTGATTGGATTAGCTCCCCACAAGTTTGTTTATTGGTGATAAAAAAAGGAAAGAAAAAAATGATTTGTACTATGCACTTAGGCTACATAATTCTCTTACTATTTGTGCCGCACTAGCGCACCAATCACAAATTGACGAACTCGGTGCATTTGCGCGTCTTTAAGGTGAAATAATGATTCTTAATTCTCAAATTAAAAATTCTTACTAAATTCGTGTTGCGAATTATGTGAGGTTTATAAACTTTTCTCTTTTTTCGTTAGGAAGGATCGCGAGAGAGAATACCTTGTGAGATCAAGACAAATAAGAAAGAACATAACAATAACTTGAATAAAATACATTGAAACTCGTATTTGAATTAACAAATAAATCAGAAACTAAATTTAGCGCATGTTTTAAATCAATAACAATTATTTGATCCATCACTTGAGCATACAAATTCGCACCAAAAAAAAATCAGATTTGGATTTAATTAATCACGTAAATATTTATTTATTTTTATCTCTTAACCGACGCAATGGAATTTAAAATTGACTCATTGGCGCACTAGCTCGCGAAACTGTCAAAACGGGCTGTGGGTAAAGCCTAAAGAGCCCAACATGCATAGCCCACCTCAGAATCCCAAACCCAAACACGACTTCACTTCAAATAGCACAGCACCGGATATAAGCGAACAAGAGAGGAAGCCGTTACAATTCTCTCTTCCTCCTCTATATATATATATATAACCATCTTCAAAAACCTCTGTATCATCGTTAAATTCGTGTTGAAAGAGAAAACGGCGAAACCCAAAATTCAACTCAAGGTCGCAAAATTCGAATTTCAGATAAAATAATAAGCTGATTGACTGTTATTTTCATAATATTTTTTTTTTTTGCTATTTCCAGTACGTAAGTTGCTAATGCCACTCTTTTGTTGATGCAGGTGAGGTCGGAGAAGAAGAACAAGAAATGTCGGTAATGAAGCAGTCGTGTGACGGTTGCGGATCGAGTGCCGAGCTGTATCACACCACGTGCAAGCACCATACGGTCTGCTTTACGTGTGGCAAAGCCATGGCTGAGACTGGTGCTAAGTGCTCTGAGTGCGATACTCCGATTACGCGGTTGATTAGGGTAAGGCGGTGTCGTGATTTGTACGTAATTTGTGTGTACACATGTGAAAGGTGGCTTGGAGTTGGAGAAGAATGAGTGATGATGTGTTAATTGTTGTTTTCCGAATTTTGTTATTCGGTTTGGAGTTGTTGTCTGATTCTTCGAGTGGAAAGGTAGTAAAATGAAATGTGCGTGCTGCGAGCTTTATTTTCTCTGTGCTTTTAGTTAAAATTTACATCTACGAAATTATGGCGTTCACGTACTGGAAATCGTGGAAGATTGCCTTTCTCCAATGCTAGCTATGTCAAACTGCTTGCATACAGCCAAATAATTAGCATGTTCATGAATCTGAAGTAGAAAAGGAATTTCTTGTTTCGCCTGAAATCACCTGAGAATCGCTTATGTGCTGTATTTCTACGTAATTTGTATGTATACATCTAAAAGGTGGCTTGGAGTTGGAGAAGAATGATTGAAAATGATGTGTTAATTGTTGTTTTTGGAATTTTGTTATTCGGTTTGGAAATTATTGTCTGATTCTTCAAGTTTTTCGTCGTTTTGTATTCGTAAGTGGAAAAGTAGTAAAATGTAGGAGGTAACTAACGTGCCTATATTTGCTGCGAGCTAGATTTTCTCTGTGCTTTTATTCGAAATTTGCATGCACGAGATTATAGCGTTAACGCACTGGAAATCGTGAAAGATTGCCTTTCTCCACTAGCTATCTTAAGCTGCTTAAATACAGCCAATCGTGAGAATCGCTTATGGGCTGTGAGATGTTAATGATTCCGAAACATGTAGTTGTTTAGGAGAAAGGTTAATAGCTCAGAAAATTACTTTGTTAGGCTTTGTCACTGATAAGGGTAATATTTGGAATAGGTTCTTAATCGCTATCACGTTCTGGGTGCATGCACTCGTTTCTTTCTCTCTTATATTTAAACTAACTTTATTTTGTTAATTTAGGAGTATAACATTCGAGCATGTCCGAGCAGTGCCAAAAATTACTTCATTGGAAGATTTGGCACGGGATTACCGACTTTTAAGAAGAAGAACGAGAACAAATGGTCATTGCAGAAAGAAGGTCTGCAGGGGCGTCAAATCACAGATTCCTTGCAGGTACTGCATCGTAACGGATGTTTTTTGTTTTATTTCAATTGCTAACTATCAATCACGCAATGCATTAACTTCGATTGAAGTTTCTTTCCCTTCCCATTTTAGAAAAATAATAGGTGTACTGAATGGTTCATTTACATTTCCACAATTCATTAACTTGTAGTTTCTTTCTTTCATCGTATGATTGCATTATGTAGGAGAAGTACAAGAATAGACCGTGGTTGCTAGAAGACGAAACAGGCCAGGCTCAATACCATGGTCAGCTCGACGGATCACAGGCAGCCAAATATTACCTTCTAATGCTTCAAGGAAAGGAATTTGTTGCCATTCCTGCAAGTTCCTGGTAAGTAGTTTTCTCTTCCACACCATTAATGTTCCACAGCTTTCCTGATATAAATTATTCTCTATTTCACGATTTTAGGTATAATTTTAACAAAGTGGCTCAATATAAGCAACTGACTTTGGAGGAAGCAGAAGAAAAGATGAAAAATAGAAGGAAAGCAGCTGATGGTTACCAGAGATGGATGATGAAGGCAGCAAATAATGGAGCTGCAGCTTTTGGTGAACTTGAAAAGGATGATCATGAAAGTGCAGCCGGTGGTGGGAGGGGGCGTAAAAAATCTACAGGTGATGATGAAAAAGGAGATGAATTAGGACTCGGTAAAAAGAGTGAGGATGATTATGACGAAGGTCCAAGAGGAGGTGACCTTGACTTTGATGATAATGATATTGAGAAGGGTAAGAAACTCATGCTTTCTTTCAGGCTATGTTAACGATTTTTTCCAGTGTTAGACTTCACGATTCGGATTTTATGTGAGTTTGTTTGTCAAGTCTTGCAGTGTATTCTCTACCATATCTTGGTTCAAGTTATAAGTTTCTATTCGCATATCTATTGGTGGCTTATCCCGCTTGACAAAGAAATTTGTTGATGACCTTTTGAGTGTTGGGCCATTCACTAACTATTTCATGTTACCCAGTACTACAGCTGTCAATAATTTAGTGTGATGTTTATCTACATTTCTTGTCTCTGGAATTCTTTTATGGTGGTTCTTATGTTATTATAAATAGCAATCAGACAGAAACTTCCATTCTTGTTTACAAAGTCTTGAATTCTCTAGGCGATGACTGGGAGCATGAAGAATTTTTTACTGATGATGATGAAGCTGTTGGAAACAATCCTGAGGAACGGGAAGATTTGGCCCCTGAAATTCCTGCACCGCCAGAAATTAAGCCGGTTAGTTTTTACAGTTATCAAGATTTGTTGGTTTCGAGATTCTGTTTTAGCCAATATGTTATGTCAATTTTTATTAAAAAAATATTTCTTAGGATATTCTTGTACTGTCCAGGGAAGGAATCTTCTAAGAATCGTTTGATAGGAAATGTCATATTATCTACAAGTCATATATTGTAGTTCTTAAGCTCATACGTAATTGAGTTTAACACATCCATCTCACACAAGTACATGTTTTAGTTGTGGCAGAAAATTTTCTTCCGACACTTTTATGCTTACTTACAATGTCTGCACCGCCGGACGAAACAATGAATGATGGGAAGTTCTTACTTAACTCTCCTGGTGCAGATGTCGTATTTATAAGTCTTTTATTGTTTCTTATGATATGTGAGTTTTAGCCACCAACATACCCGTGGACTGAGTACCCAAGGAATTAAATAACTAATGGTTCTACTTATTTGGGAATTCTCACGCATGACATGGTCGACGTGATATTTGAATTCTTCATATGGGAGTTCTTGTTGACAGGATTGCTGGTTCTGGTTCTTTGGAAACCTAGAACAGGTGCCTAGAATTGTATCTCTGTGTGGAAAACATCCTGGTCATAAGGAATCGGGACTTTTTCACAAATATCAATTGCTACTTTCAGGAATTATTTTAAGAACCCGTGGAAGTCCTATTAACAGTGAGATAAACATGACTATTACTTGTTCTCTTGCTCTGGAAGTGGATAACCATTGATCATCCTATCCTCTAAAGGCCCTACTGTTTTCAATTGCTTAGTTTAATCCTGTTATCGTGTAGGAGAATTGCTTCACTTGAAAAACTAATTAGAGCTTGTCATTTCATATGGCTCCTGCTGTGGTGCTGAAGCAATAGCCTTTGTTAAGTTACAGTCACTGCTTTTCATCCATTTCAGGATGACGATGAGGATGAAGCTGAAGACGAAGAGGGAGGATTGAGTAAATCAGGAAAGGAATTGAAAAAACTACTTGGGCGATCCAATGGTTTGAATGATTCAGATGCAGAGGAGGAGGACGACGAGGATGTGCGTTTTTGCTTGCCAATTTATTTGTGTATAACTAGGATTGGTTTGCATTGTGAATAGTAAAAATATGATAGAGGATAAAGAAAAGAGTTTTTGTTGGAAAATTATTCGCATTCTTGGTACTGTTTTTCTACTTAGATTGATCCTATTTTCATCTTAATTTTGCTAGTTGGAAGATGATATATCTCCAGTTCTTGCACCTAAGAAGGAAGCTGCTAAAGAAGAACCAGTTGAGATTAGCCCCCAAAAAGCAATTTCTTCAACAATTGGCCGTGGAACACCACCTAACTCAAAGTCTTCAAACGGAAAAAGAAAACTTACTGGCGATGAATTAAAGGCGTCTAATGGGACACCTCTTAAGAAAGTGAAAACAGAAAATGTGTGCAATTTTAATCTCTGTTTCCAATGGCATTTAAATTCATTTCTTCCATTTTAGTTTCTTTTTGGAAAATTTCTCTTACCATTTATGGCTTCATGTTTTTGGATTTCAGGAAGTAAAGACTGTAAAAGATGAGCCTACCACTTCTGTTTTGGAGAGTGGTGCACCTCCTAAAGGTGCATCATCAAAGCCCGGTTCAACACCACCTACTGGACCAGTTACGGAAGATGAAATCCGGGCTGCTCTAGTAGAGATGGAACCGGTGACAATCCAGGATTTTTCGTCCAAATTTAAATCTAGAGTACAGTGCAAAGAGGTAAGAAATATGTCATATCAAAAAAGCTCCAGTTGTTTTTGTATCTTCGCTTAATCTTTTGTGCCTTCACCAGTTTTATTATATGTTTGTTAACTTAGTATACAAGGTAGTTTCTTGCTTCTTCTCTTTCTCATTGATTGATCGATAATTATGAGATGTCTTGATATTAGTTTCATTGTTTCTTGTGGTTCTCTTTTCATGGGCTTAGTGATGATTGCGAGATGTTTCAGCGTTCTTTCCTTATCATATTCTTCATTAGGTTTTCTTTTTGGGGTTGGTGGGGAACAAAGCTTTATATATAACGCGTTTTGGTAGTGCTGGAAATGATTTATAGTCCACAAGATTAGTCTATACTCACAACCAGGCCCAGTAGGCATAGAGAATGTGTTGGGTTCGGTTGTAACAATGTAATTTTTGGTGAGAAAATTAAATAGTTTGATATGATGAAAGACAAATGACAATCTCAAGTCCCGCCACTGCTTCATTCTCATTCTCCTCTCTCTGTATATTTCAAGCTTGGAACTAGGCAATTCTCTTGAGTCTTGAACCCCCTCAATCTTGATTTGAGTTGGTCAGGTCGGAACAAAAGTTCACTACTACATTGTATGCTTTTTAAGAACTTGATATCATTGAGCAACAAGAGACTTGTAAGTTCCATCATGTCAAATTTAGGCAGGTTATGGATTTTCATGGTGTCACGGGCAGTTAGGATAACATGACATAGTATAGGTGGCAGATCTCCGTTGAATTGTTTTTTATGTCATCAAGATGTGCTGGAAAAACTGGTATGGTGAAGACTGTATGCGTGTGCATAGTCTTGTTGAGCACTTCTTCCATTCTGCTCCCGTGATGTGTGATTTGTGTGCATTACTTGATAGATGTCACATTTAAATACGCCAGGTAAGCTTGGGTATTGTGGTCGTTCTTCTATTTATAGTATCGTATCATCATGTTGAGCTAGAACATATTTATTTTGGATGAATAATAAGATCTTTGTCTATGCAGGACAAGGCTGCTTTTATGGGTATGGTGCGAAAGATGGCTACGTTACGAAAGACTGATGGTGCAAGTTACGTTGTCTTGAGGAAGACTTAAATCACCGATGTTACTCTTGACATTCCGTTCAACGATGTAAACACAACTCAAAATCATGTTGGAGCTACTTAGAGTTAGGATTTACAGTAAATTGAAACTCTTTCTTGTTGGCTTCAATACTCATGTTGGTGGTCTATTTCCTTGGATTATGTTTATTTTCTGATTATGAAAATACTCAAACATCGTCTTGGATTATGTTTATTTTCTGATCATGAAAATACTCAAATGGGACGGGCACGGGAGTGTGCACCTGCTTTAAATGCCCACCCCTCTGGACCATAATTTGTACAATTTGATCCATTTACAGGATTTGTTTGATTTCGGTTATGGGACAGTAGGGAGAGATGAAAAAAACAATGACAAAATGATAGAATCAAACAAAATCTTACTATTGTCTTTACCGAATTATCAGATTTTCTTATCGACTCGTAATACTCTTTAGTGTATTTAATGTGGGGCATGTATATTTAAAAGTACATTGACATCATAAACTGCACATGGATAAGAGGGGAGGAAGGAAATGCAGAGAAATAAAAATTAGAAATATAGTCATAGAACAAAATATTTCCAAATATGTGTTCTCATAGACAATTTGTCGGAATCAATTTCTTTCCACACAACTATACATTTCCACAACCTGGCTAGAAACATTCACACAACAAACATAATTGCAGACGAATAAACACGAAAATTCCTTTCAACAGAACACCCTGAGCAGCAAGGTTAGCCCGGACCGAACTCAACAACTATCATAATCTCAAATAGAGTAAAAGACCGAAGTCAGACAGTTAGATTTCACTCGGACGAAGCCAGAGCTGATTGCAACACATCTTCAAGGTACTTCTCGGCAGCTGAATACTGCCTCTTCTTGTCCTCAATCGCCAGCGCCGCCAAAGCCTTGTCCTGGGTGTCAAACAAAAGACAAGAATATAAAATGGACCGGAGCCAACAGTATGAGGCAGTTAACAATGCAGAAAAGTTATGCAAGAGATGAAACTAACAGGAGGCAAGTCTTGGTAGCTTCTTAAGGTTTCGAGGATTGGCTTGGTTTTCTTCTCGAGGTCCTTCTTATGCTCTGCCATTTCAACCAACACCCCATGACTAATCTCAGGACTGTAGCCCACGCGATTAAGCATTGCCTGTGTTAACATAATACTTGTAAGTGTATATATGTAGAAATTTTTTCCTTCTCCTTTCTAAAAACTGGATCGCTTTAATGGGGAAATTACCCTTCAAAACATAGGATATGCAAATTGCACAAATCGCGTCACCAACTTTAACAAGGTCTCATGACAAAAGAAGAAAATTAACAATAAAGGAAGAATCCACAAATGTATCGTAAGTGTTGGTTTATCTGGCATCAACTCATATAATGTAGCCGCAATAAATACAGAAAACCAATGCTTGTGGATTAGTCACATGAGTTCCAAACACGATAATACCTTATAATTAGAATACTGCTGTAGATATTGTCTTTCCTTTGAATCCATTATCGCCAAGTTTGTATGCCAGTGATCTGTTTGAGCTTCACAAGAAGCTATATCATCTTCCAATTGTCCAAGTGTTCTGCAAAGGAAAACAGAAAGAGTTAAAAAGGAAAAAAGGTCATCACTCAATCAAAGCCCACATGCATGCATCGTTGTATTAACAAACTGATATTAGAATGATAAGTTTACCATGCCACTGGTTAAGCGGATTAATTTCATAAGAAAAGAAAGGCAGTAATACTAGATTCACCGTTTTAAATAAGTCAATCTTGATATCGCCTTTCGAGTATAGTCAAGAAGTTCTTTGGACTCCTGCTGCACTTTAGCCCTTTTTTCTTCTACTGCAGTTTTTCGCAGAGATAAATCCGCCATTGCGACAAGAAAACTGAAAAATATGTCTGCTTATGAGTCAATAGTAGCCTACGTAAATGACTATCGTTTAAACACAAGGAGGA
This sequence comes from Linaria vulgaris, assembly GCA_948329865.1. Classification (NCBI taxonomy): domain Eukaryota; kingdom Viridiplantae; phylum Streptophyta; class Magnoliopsida; order Lamiales; family Plantaginaceae; genus Linaria; species Linaria vulgaris. Next base: position 117,536,841 of record OX415252.1, read on the forward strand.
AAAGACCCACCTACTTAGTTCCGTATCTCTAATATTCAACAGATTTGCCACACCGGCAAGAACTTGGGAAGATGAAACCACATTTGACGGTAAACTCTCTTGCACCAGTCCCACATGCTCCAGTATCTCTCTCATCCTTGCAGCTGGGATCATAAAAAAGTCGGAACTTCAGGAAGTTACAAATCAGCATAACTACAACTACAGCAAATGCTATATCATCGACCTATTTTGATAGTCGAAAACAATATAAACTTTCCAATCATTCCAAGAGACCAAGTTAGGAAGTGTGAAGCGTAATTCAAATGGATTTCAGACAATGACATACAACCAATACTGCGGCAAGTACATTCAAGTTCATATAAGAAGGATGAAGGACCTTGCGAGCGATACTCGGAAGCTTTTTGCCGAAAGTCGTTGGCAACGATCGTGGCTGCCTGTGTTTTGGCTTGCGAGAGCGCGGCAATATTATGTAAGTGGGCAATGCTTCGAGGCGTGTACTCAAAATCAGGCACATCTTTCCCTGCTGCATCAAACTGGGAAACAAGCCACGCTTTCACTTCCGCAATTCGACTAGCATCAAAACCAGATGAGGATGCCGGATCTGAACCCCCCATAGTTTCGCTCATTTTTACTACCTTCTCGACAAGCAAACTTCAGATAAACCTTGAACCACAAAATGTGACAACCAATTAGTAAATCATTAAACTAAAATACAACCAGTCTAATGTACTGCAGTAAGGCACAATACGTATTAAAAAAGACAAAATGACAACGAAAAGTCGAAAACGAATAGAAATACAGTGAACTGCTTATTAACCTAAATCAAAATAAATCAAAACCAAGCATTGAAAATGCCAAATCACATAGAAATACGCTGCCCCTGCTTAAGCTCGACGATTTTTTTACTCCTTAATTCTCTTTTCAACCTCACCACTTCCGCTAAAACTCCATCCTAATAGTAAATCCTCGCCTTTTCCGAGTTTAAAATGTGCCGTACTCAAACCAAATACATTATAATCACGATGATGCGTGGATCTCCTAGTAATTATGGATTTCACCAGACTTCACAAAACAGCCATTCGCCATATGCATATACCGACAACTAGTCACCGGACGGAAAAAAATCACTTTTTCGAATGCTTAACCTAAACCAAATAAATCAAAACCAAGCTCAAAAAATACCAAATCACATAGAAATACGCCGCCACCCCTGCTTAAAATCGACGATTATTCTACTCCTTAATTCTCTTTTCAACATCACCATTTCCACCAAAATCCCATCCTAACAGCAAATCATCTATTTTTCCGCGTTTCAAACGTACCGTACTCAAACACGAACACATTACAATCGCGATGGTGCGTGGATCCACAAATCAGCCATTCGCCATATCCGTATACAGAAAACTAGTCTAGTTATCTTTACTAACAGTAAATACTCAAATTGCTATAAATAAATAAAAATATAAAAAAAAAAAAAAACGATTTTTTGAAATGCTCCGAGATTCAATTCAATAAAAAATGCTGAAATCAAAAGTAATTCCAAGTACTGAAGCCTGTCATCACGTTGAATCTCTAATCTCTGAAATTAGGTCAAAATTCGCGATCTATAAGTTGAATTTTAAACATACAAATTCTGCAACTCAATGGAACAAATAAGGGAAAAAAGCGAGTAGTAAAGAGTACTTACCGTAACCTAATTTTGAACAATTTTTTGCATTTGCAAGATTCAAAGGTCGGATTTTTGGAGGCGAAGAAGAAGACAGTGAGAGAGAGAGAGTTAAAATTGTAATATGTATTCACATTGAATTAATTATTATTAGATAATTTAAATTTGTTAAATAAAAAAGATAATTTAAATATTTATTATCAGCTTTTTTTTTTTTTTTTTGATTTCTCACTGGTGTCCGCTTATGTGACTAATCCAGCCGAGCCTCAGTCGGGCCCTTTTTGAGGGGGGGACTCTCCCAACGGTGTTTTTTACATCCACAAGACTCGAACTCGAGACCTTGCTTAAGTGAACTCAAGTCTCTTATCATTTGAGCCAACAACCGTTGGTTATTTATTATCAGCTATTTACTTTATTTATTAATTCAACACCCCAGATACGCCATGTGACACACCAGGACGGTCGGTCATGTGCTTTTTGATTAAAAGCTAATCGACAATAGTATTCGATTTCGATAATACCAAAACAAGGATCGAAATCATATAAAATTAGAATGGTCTTATTAGATTCAAAAAAAAAAAAACTTGCTCCTATTTACTAAAATTACAGACTTAGTTGTTGTTATATTTAAAAAATATTTTATTTTTATGATATTTAATTACCTCACGCAAAGGCAAAAGATTATTCCGTACCTACACCCAAGTATTAACGGTCATTTTTAAATCTCGCACAACATAATGGGATATAATAATATGATATAAATAAAGACACGCAAGAGGTTCCCTACCCTTAACGGTCAAAGTAGCCCCCTTTTTCTAAATTCATTAATTCAGAATGAATCAATCTCCCAAGTAGGATTCGAACCTACGAGAAGTGTTATTGTGAAACATGAATCCGTACATATTCTCAACATGAGGATTTTCAAGAAATCGAAAAACATGAAACAAGGTAAAGATATAACGGCCAAATACAATCAACAAGATAAGTCATTTCGAGTCTTCAATTTTTCACGAAATCAAGACAGATGGTTCTATTTTTTTTTTATAAAAAAGAGAAGGCCACAGGCCTTAGATAATGTCCTTAGCAATCAAACCACTAATACAATGAGAAGGTGGAGTATCCCAAAGGAAATCCACCACATTATTACTACTATTATACTTAACAAGGCTATCAGCTACCAAATTAGCACTTCTTGGAATCCATTTGAAAGATATACTCCATGGCTTGTGAAACAATTCCTTGCAATCCTCTACCAGCGACAAGAAAGCTTGTGGTGGCAGTACTTCACCTGTGATCATCTTATATGCACAGAGGGAATCAGTTTCCACCTCTACAAAGTTCAATCTCCTTTCCCATGCAATCACCAGGCCTTGTTTGATAGCATGGAGCTCCACTTCATCCACTGTCGTTGATGGAATTGTGAGAAGACAGATGGTTCTATGAAATATCCCCAATAGGCCAATAATTTAGAGAGATCAAGAAGACGATTCAAGACACATGGTAACCATCGAGACCATATATCCAAAACACCTTCCGATGATTTAAATTCACAGTTGGCCTATTTAAAAACTACAAACAAACTGCAACGAAATTCCCAAAAAACATAAGAAAGAGACACAACCAAACCAATTGGGAAAGACTAATCACGTCGAGTTCGATATATGAATTTTTTGACTCCATTCGTTAAGATCGAAAAGTACGTCCAAATTTAGATCTCTAAACTTGGCATCATTTAAAACAAAAATGAAAATGGAATAAAGAAAAAGAAAGAAAGAAGAAACATAGTAAAAAGAAAAAAACCCCAACACACAATAGAACCCTAGTGGCCACCGTTAAATCACCAATCGGAAAATCATGAGACGAAATTTAGCCAAACTAACTTCGCCGGTGATCGGCCGGACAACCATCTCCGCCGCTTTCTCAACCGGCCGCGGTCGCGCCACCCCGTTCCGGTTCACCGTCGCCGACGATAATAACAATAACAATAATCCCCAATCCAAAAACCCTAATTTCGAGCCTTCACCTCCGATCCCGCAGGGACACGGACGCGGCAGAGGCCAACCGCTTTCTCCTCCGCCACCATTCGCCGCCAATTCCAGTCTTCCTCCAATTGGCCGTGGACGCGGATTTGTTCCCCCGCCACCGCGGCACGAAGAATCGGAATCGACGAAGAAACCTAATTCAGCTGCGAAGCTGCCATTTCTATTCGTCGATAACGATACTAAGTCGGCTGAATCCGGATCGGAATCCTCCGCCGGAAAAGTGGAGAAGAAGCTTAATGGCGAGGGTGTCGATGTTTTGTCGGGATTTGGCAGGGGGAAGCCTCTGCAAACTCCGGCGGAGAAGCCTAGAGTTGAGAATCGGCATGTTCGCCTGCGGCCTGAGCAGCAGGGACCGCGACAGCCGCGCGAGGGTGGTGTTGATGTGGCTGGTGTGGATAAGAAGGTTCCTGAAGTGGAATTGAGCCAGGACGAGAAGGTGAAGAAGGCGGTTGGGATATTGTCAAAGGCGCGCGATGGGGGTATGACAGGTGGAGATGGAGTTGGGGTTGGAGTTAGAGTAGGAGGCGGATTTAGAGCGGGAGATGGCGGTGGGAGAGGCGGCGCAATGATGGGAAGGGGTGGGAGAGGGAGAGGAAGGGGAAGGGGGAGGGGACGAGGAGGATCTATGGGTAGAGGGAGGGGTGGTGATAGGTATGAGCAATACGATGACGATGATGAAGAGGATGAAGGGCTTGATCTTGCTGATGCGGCCGATGAGGAGCAATTGGCGGAGAAGCTTGGACCGGAGGTAATGAGCCAATTGGCGGAAGGTTTTGAGGAAATGTCGGCCAGGGTGTTGCCTTCGCCTATTGATGATGCTTATGTGGATGCGTTGCATACAAACTTATTGGTATGACGGTTTTCGGGTTTTTATTTTGGGTTGGGTGCCAGAGTAATGAGCGTATTTGGTTGATTCGTTGAACTTTTGTTGTGCAGATTGAATGTGAACCCGAGTATTTGATGGAGGAGTTTGGCACGAACCCAGATATTGATGAAAAGCCTCCAATTCCTCTTCGTGAAGCATTTGAGAAGATGAAGCCGTTCCTTATGACATATGAAGGGATTGAGACCCAAGAAGAGTGGGAGGTGACAACATTTAACTTTTAGTTCCTCCGCATATTCAACTTTCGCTTGCTTTCAGTTTTAACTTTTATTGAGTTACTTCATCATAGAGTACCCTTTTAGTAGTTTGCTGATTGATTTGTTGTCCTTGCGCCTCTTACTATATCACCACACCTAAACTTTTTACGAATCCTGTTCATGTAAAGGGAAATCAAAGCTGTTTGTTAAGAAAGTTGAGGCAGGCCGGTGATATATCATGGACACTGATCAGCATATACTTAGAACTTTAACAGTTGACCGGATCTTGGACCTATAATTTGGTCATGCCTCTCTGTATTTCCTCTTTGTCTGTGTCAAATTTGTGGGCTCTGCTTCTATGCAGGATCTGCACGTGAGAACTCCTTGTTCATAAGTCTCCTCTGGTCAATGAAGCCCTTTGTCCTGCCGGAAATTGCACACCTGCAAGTTCTTCTAAGGGAGTGTTGTATATTGTTGATAGCTCCTTCATCTTTACTCGTGTTTGACTCCTAGTTGTCTTATAGGGCATTTGTCCGGTTCCACAAAATAGTTTTGACTGCAAAATGACATTGTTGACCTAACACATGGGAAGATTTGGACACATATTTCTTCAGTATGGACATTGCTATTGCTGTACTTGTGATTTTGTTTCAACTTCTCTGACTGTTCCTGTTGAGTATTGTGTGTTTCATTTTCACACATTTGTGTTCAGCCTTTCTTGGATAAGATTTCATGAAGTTTACTCTTACGTCTTCCGATATTAAGTTGTTCTGGTGCATTTTATCTTCTCTGTTACTTCTTCATATATCTGATTTATACTGTATCCTCTGCTTCAGTTTTCTATTGATAATCTAGTCAATTGTTGATCTAAATATATCTTCTTTAGGAAGTCATCGAAGAAACAATGAAGACAGTTCCTCTGATGAAAGAGATTGTGGACCATTATAGTGGACCTGACAGAGTAACAGCTAAGCAGCAGATAGGAGAGTTAGAAAGAGTGGCCCAAACTCTCCCAACTAGTGCTCCAGCTTCGGTGAAGCGTTTTACCGATCGTGCAGTTTTATCATTGAAGGTTAGTTTTGTCATTTGGACGTATTGATCTGCACTGTTCACTCGCTACTTCATTGGCTTACTACAGGAGGTTGGTACTGAGGTGCAGGCTTCTGCATGTGCCTCGTTGTGTTCTTGTTGGCTTCTTTGTTCGACCTCCAAATTTCATTTATGGTTTAGCACTAATAGTTTCTAGAAGTTAATTTGTAACTGGCTTTAATTTGAGTGAGGAGAAATAGGTCAACAGTGATATCATTATATTGGCGATGTGACCCCAAATGTTTATGAAAGAGCATATTTAGTTTTGAAATTATTTACTGTGAGATATTTAAATCATTGTGACACAACAAGGTTTTAGAAAGAAACAGAAGTATAAGTCTTGAAGATTACACTCACATGGGTTTATGGAGCTTTGAAGTCCGGGAAGCAAATCAGAACTTATGATAGGGGTCGTCAAAATTCCAGTAACACCCTTTCATCCCGCCCAAATTTAAAGCAATAATTTAAAAATAAATAAATTCTACCTTGATAGTTTCCTTTAGATATTGTGCAATTTCTCAAACACTCTTTGATCTGTATAGCTTCAGAGCTGGAAAGTCTATTTAGAGTGTGTACAAATAAACTTATAGAATCTTAAGTTTGCTTGACGCGACACTGCCTGATTGTTATTTATGCATTCTTGCGTTGGCTACTCTTTAGGAGATGGCGGGAGAGAAATAATGTTAAATACTATCGGCTCCTGTCCTTATCTATCGTTGATCCTGATATTGATGAATTTGAACTGTGCAGAGCAATCCAGGATGGGGGTTTGACAAGAAATGCCAGTTCATGGACAAGCTAGTCATGGAGGTTTCAAAGCAATATAAGTAAGCGTGGCACAATTTCCCTTATAAATTTTGCTTCAGAAGATTTACTTTCTGATCATGCAACCTAACTAGAAGATTGGTCACGTGGTTATTGTCCTTATGACTCAGTTCCTTGAGAAATATTTGTCCAAGTTTTTTGTTGGCAATGGTAGGTGATCACTAGAGCAGACATATTTTGTAGTAGTCTAATTATGTTCATGATCAAAGGTCACATTTTTAGTATTTCTACCTTTCGTTCAATAACACTCAATATCTGTGGAGTGGCGTGCCTTGTGTCTCCCAATCATGGCTGTTTCAATTATGATTACATTGGGCCATACCGTGATTTCAGCCGGACAAACCAAATGGGCCGATGGGTGTAGAAGCCAATTACTCACAGTGGTCCTTGCGAAACAATTATTTGCATTTTTCCTTGATTATTTTAAACGAAGGTTGTTGATACTTCAATAAATTAAGGATCATTTATATTTTCAAGTTGTGTTGGTTGTATGTTCGAATATAAGGAAAGTTTCTTACATTACTAGATTTTAGTGTAGTTGTTAGCATTTGAATTCTTTCTTTAGCATTTGGACAAGGCAGTATCGTTTCAAGTCATGGTGTAAGATGCGTGAAATAGACTTGTTTTACTTGGAGGTTCATAATCTTTCATCAGGAAAAAGCTTTGCCAACCTTGTTTTCGTTTTATATTTGACTAGCTACTCAAGCACGCCATACTCGTGCACATGCAATAGTATTAGAAGCCGTTTGGTACGATAGATCAAGTGAGATATCATCTCTCAGCTTATCTCACTTTCTCGTTTGGTTATATAGATGATTTTTTGGGCGGATGTGAGATATGCTCGGGTTTTTTGGTTTTATCTTATAATTTATACTATTATATAAAGAAAGTCTAAACCGTGACATCAAATTTTTGATTTTCAGTTTTAGCCTTATAATTTTAGTCTTGGAATAATAGTTTATTATTAAGTTCTTAATCTACTCTTAATTTAAGTAGAACCACTACTACAATATTCATTATTGTGACTGGAGATTTATTTTTTCAAAATTTAGAATTTTCTATATAAATTTCTTATCCTCATATATCTAATCATTACTTGTTAAACTGTTTTCTTCACCATACAAGATAACATAAGTTTTTAATTATGCGGAAATCGTGTGTCAGCGTTTCTAGTTTGAGATAAATGATCTCACCTCTACCAATAATCTTGATTTTGCCTTACTTTTACTTTTCTCTGGGATTTTTCAATAAATTCTCTATAAGTTTATAAATTACTTCACTTCTCCGTTACATAATTAGAAATAATATTTATTAAAGCTAAAAATTAGAAGTTTGAACAAAAAAAATATACGTTATATTTATAAGATTCCATTGTACAACAACTTTATGGTTTATTGGTCAAAATATAAAATAATATTAAAAAACTCTTTTGATAGTTTATTTTTCGTTTTTCAGTATTTAATTACATGACTTATATTATATTAAATTTTCATTTGCAACATGTAACAAAAATTTCAATTTCGTCTCTCTTAACTTTTCTTCTTCTTTTTAAAGGTGATTAAATTATGATAAAAATATCATAACTTTACGAAATTATTTTATTTGTTTAATAATTAAAAAAAATCTTATTGATTTGTAAAATCAAAATAGAAAAGGAAAAAGATTCAAACTTCTTTTTTCCCTCTTACTCAATCTTAGCGCCCCCATTTTAAAAATACGTTTGTTGTCATAACTTATTTTTATATAATTGTTTGGTAATATACAATACTGAGAAAAATATATAATATGTCATTGAGTTGAAAACAACAATATGTTTTCACTTAAAAAAAATTATAGAAAAAATGGTTAGTTGGATGTTAATGACCCAAAGCAAACAAAAGGTTATTGATGCAATCATTTGTCTGAGCACTTAATCCTATCAACCAATCAAGTGGCACATATTAGATATCACAGAAATTATGATTTTTTTCTCATTAATAATCTATACCATGTTTTTGAGGTAAAATTCATCTCATAATAAACCAAACATCTTCTTACTTGATTATATTTAAGTTCAACAATATTATATTAATAATAACTACAAATAAATAATGGTGTAACTTTGTATTTATATACATAACTTCGTATTTTAGTTAATTATAAAAAAATCAAATCTCTTTTTATGAGTTTTATAGGGAAATATGTTCACGTTGATGTCTATCATTTTCATGTAGATATTTTCTATCTTTAATGTAGTAAATACGATTTAAATAAAATTATAAGATTAAATATAGGAACCAAAAGCTCTATTTTTCCCTATGGCTTATATGTGAAGTGATTTTTCTTTCTAAAACATATATTTATTAAGTTAACTAACCAGTATTCTTGGTAGGAGACCAAGAGGGTGTGATATAATCGGAGGACTGCAGGATTGAAAAGGTTAAATGCTTGCTTTATGAAGCAAGATTGGAAATTAACACTCTTCAACTCTTCTCCAATTAAATATTTTTGCTCCAATGAAATTACATAATCAATATAACAGAAATATCTATTTTCTTCAGGACTGTTCTTTCCTAACGGTAAACAACGACATGTACCGAACTCGTTTAATAGTAAGCTATTTGTAGCAGTCAACTTTTGAGACCAATAACTTCATTAAGAACCATAGTTAATTAATTATCAAGGGTTTTTGGCAGAAAGCCCCCCTGTGTTGTTCGAAACAGGCAAGAAACCCCCCTGTGAAATAAAAAGAAGCAGAAAACCCCCCTGTGTATTGAAATACGTAGCAAATAACCCCCTTTTGTACGAGAGTGTGATACACTTGCCAAGAAGTGAGAGTGGGAATTAATATTCTCTTATAAAATAACTTGGGTTTTTGGCAGAAAGCCCCCCTGTGTTATTTGAAACGGGCAAAAAACCCCCCTGTGAAATGAAAAGAAGCAACAAAACAATCCCTCATATTATGATAATAGACAAATAATGCCAATAATTTAGAAAACTATCTGAATAACCTCTAAAAATTAAAAACTTCAAATAAGTCCATATAATTTCGACATAATTGCAAATTATCCATCTTCAAAAAACTTATGCACTTTTGCCTACATTTTTTGCTGTAATTTTTTGGTATTGTTAAAAAATTGTCGGTAAAACTTTTATTTTGAAATGTATCTCTTCTAAAATATTTTGAAATGTAAATTTTCTTTTGGACTTGTACGTACAATTAAAGTAGTACAAATTTAGAAAACTCATAGAAGTTCATCACATGAAATATAACAAAATTTTACATAAAATTATTTCTGGTGTAAAAAAAGGATAAAATTATTATTTATGCCCAATAATTTTGCCAAAAATTATTTCTGGGGAAGATGACATTTTTCACTTTTTTTTTAGATTTCACTAATTAAAAAAATAAATTTTCATTTAATTATATTAATTTATTAAAGTACTTATATATTTTAATAAATATTACGAAAATATAAGTTCATTTAAATATTAGAATAAGTTAATTTTAAAATTTACAGTAACATAATTAGATGCGTTCAAGAATCCAATATATATTTTTAAAATAATTAAGCATAAATATAAAATGGGAAAATGGTGGGAGAAGAAATGACTATTTTTTAATTTGGGGGTAAATGAGTCATTTCTGGTGAAAATACGTATAAAGAAAGAAAATATGTATAAAGAAAGAGAAGGGGGGCAGTGTGCTATGATTTGTTTAACACATGGGGTGTTTTTGCCTATTTTGTTTTCATAGGGGGGTTTCTTGCCTCTTTTCCATAACACAGGGGGGTTTCTTGCTAGTAGCCCAATTATCAATAACGCAATATATATATATATATATATATATATATATATATATATATATAACGCACTGTTAAATCAATTTTGTACACCATTCGTGGGATAGGGGTTAGGGGTTGGTTGTTGTGGGGCCGGGCTATAAGCTATTGCCATGAGGGGGGGGGGGGGGGGGGGGAGGGTACATGAGTCAATATATAAATTTCTTAAGAAAATAGGCATCAATACCCTTAAAATTTGACTTAATTGTATTAGACTCTCATATCTAGACACATTTATATTAACATATACACACAATGTTGGTAAGATTATTCATTATACTCTTAAGAAGAAGATACTACATTTCATGCACCATAACTCATATCAAACATGGCAAGCATCTCGCCTATAACAAACCTAGTTAGATTTAATTTGTATATCTTTGCAATATTATGTAATTTTTTTTGTAATATCTTCCTTTCCTAGTTTATGATGATTTAGTTATTTAATTTAACTATGCTAGAATTCTGTTGTACTTATATTTATATCCTACCAGTTCCTAATGAAGATTTCATCAATTCAAATTAATTTCTTATATGGTATCACGAGTCTAAAATTCTCTCATGAGACTCTTTCCTAATATCGATCCATGGCCGGCCCTAGCTCACCTTCCGCCAACGACTCCACGTCGACCGATGATTCCCAAGTCACCCAACATTCGACCCATAGTGGAACTGGTTCTGATCCTCTCGTCCCGATCAACATTCTTAACCATCTCCCTCTTCAAATGGACGGAAGCATTTTTGCTTCGTGGCGTGCTTAGATGCGCCACCTTCTCAACGACTTCGGCCTTTTTGGCCATCTTGATGGCACTACTCTGTGCCCTCCCCGTGGCGACACACCGGAATTCATCGCTCGCCACGTACACTGGACGAGGCAGGATTCCCTCATTATATCCGCCTTGTTCAACTCTCTCAACAGATCCCTACAAACTTTAATCTCCGGTGATGCAACCGCGGTAGCTGCGTGGGAGACCTTGCAACGCACCTACGCCAATCGTTCTCGTTCTTGCAAACTCCAACTCAAGGACGACCTCAATACAATGAAGCTTGGGTCGCGCTCGGTTGCTGAATTTCTTCAGGCCATCAAAGCCAAGGCGGACAAACTAGCGGTGATTGACCACCCCCTTCATGACGATGACATTACACTATATGCGCTGAACGATCTTGGTCCTGCTTACCGTGATTTTTCTGGTCCAATCCGCGGCCGTGAGAATCCAATTCGCTTCACGGAACTTCATAACCTCTTGCTCGCTCAAGAGGTGTTCATTCACCATGGTGAGGCTGAATTCACAGTGTTGGTAGACACTGCAAATTATGGTGCCCTTCACGGGCGTCCTAATTCTAGTCGGGTGGTCAACAATTCTCTCGTAATAGACCTAGTTAGATTTAATTTGTATATCTTTACAATATCTTGTAATTTCCTGTAATATCTTCCTTTCCTAGTTTATAGTGATTTAGTTACCTAGTTTAAATGTGCTAGGATTTTCTTGTACTTGTATTTATATCCTACCAGTTCCTAGTGAAGATTTCATCACTTCAAATTAATCTCTTATAGCATAATCCTCTCTTTCAAGACCTTAAGGTTACATTCCAACCCTCCACCCTAGTTTTTCCATCACAACAAGTTGAGAAGAAATCCGTTTATTTGTCACACTCTGACCAAACTGTCAGTTTCAATGTCAAAATGGTCGATTTTGTTTTTCGGGCTAACCCAGAGTTTTCACCAAAGACCGTGTCCAACCGGTTCAAACTTGCACTAGAGAGAGTTTTGGTGCCATACGATGTTGTTGCCGGAAGGCTAAAGTTCAACCACAAGTTTGGTCGGCATGATATCGACTACAACGGTGCTGGTATCGATTTTGCAATGGCTTCTTCTAAGTATTCATGGTGAGATAGGGGATCTAGTTTCGCCCAACCGCGGATTTTGCCAACTTGTGCCACATAATTTGGACAATTTGGCGCCAGATGAAGACCGACCACTAATTAGTTTTCAGGTTAGTCGTTATTAATATGTCTTTAAAATATAAATGACAAAATGTCCGTTCGTGTATTTTTTCTGTTTGTAATTTAGAAAAAAAATAACACATTGTGATCTAAAATACATGCATGCCCGATAAAAGATTCTATATACATGGTTTTTTGCCTATTGTTTTTCTTTCCGTTTTTTGTTGCTAATTACATAAAAACACAATGAGTTTCTTACTTTTGTTAGAGTTGTTTTATTTGTCAATCACAAATTAAAAAATTGGATTTATTTAGTGAATCAAAAGCTCTATTTCTTATATTTCACTAATCATAGCGCGTATACAGGTAACTTCGTTCGAATGTGGTGGTTTTACAATTGGCGTGACAGGAAACCATGTTGTACTCGACGGTAGAGCGTACAATATATTCAAAGATAATTTAGCTTCCCAAGCTTTTGATGACAACAGACCCTTTGCAGTCATTCCAAATCACAATCGTCACCTCCTAGCCGCTAGATCCCCGCCACGCGTGGCATACGCACACCCTGAGCTCTTCAAGTCTGACCTGCCTGCCACTTTGGTTCCTTCGCATGAGCCAAAAGAACTAGAGCAGAGAGTTTTTAGGTTTAACTCAAACGACACCGATATCTTAATGAAAAGGCAATGTATGGAACGAGTTTTAGTGCAAACGCCAAAAAAATCAACAGTTTTGCCTTGGTAGCAGCATTCATATGGAGGTGTAAAGTCATGTCGTCATGCAATAATAACGGAGATAGAGTGTGTAGACACATTAATTTTGTGTCTAATTAAATTAAATGATGGTAACTCTTAAGATGCAAGAAATACAAAATATATTTTATTTAATCTTAATATTTTGAGGGATTAAAATAAATATATTAATTAAATCTTAAGACAAGGAAATAATTGCTCACCAAATCTCAACACAAGGAAATAATTCCCCACCAAGTCTCAATCTTCAAGAGATGGAAAGAAGATTCTCCTAGATAAAGTCTTCCGCATCAAGGGATTGTAGACGCGATCACAACCGTTCATCTCATCAGGAGATTCTAATTGAGATTCACTCCACAACTATAGATAGAGGCGGTCTTGAAGAAGAAGAAAAAACACACAAAATATTCACAAGTTGAAGAGGAAAAAGCTCTAAGTTTTTCGCTCCACCAAATTCATCCATCTTCAAGCGTTCTTCGCGGCATTCAAGGTATCCTTCAACCATCTTCAAACGTTCTTCGCGGCATTCAAGGTATCCTTCAACCATCTTCAAGGTGTTCTTCGTTAAGAACTCCTTTCAATCCGCCATCAAGCCTCAAGTTTATCCAAAAACCATTTTTTAAGATCGTGTCTCTGTCAAGAAGATCAAATCTTCAATGTATCCAAAAAAAATCCAAATCAAATTCATACCGTTCTTCAACAACATTCAAGCCAAAAATTCGTTTGATCCGAGATCAAGTCACAAGACCCTGGGAAAACCATTTTGAAGATCAAATTTCGTACTAGGAATATCAAAACCCCAAAACTCCAAAGAACTGAAGACGAAGTTCATACCAATCTTCATCAACCTTCAAGTCAAATTCCAAATCAAATTTCCGTTCGATCCGAGATCAAGCCGCCAAGCCCTCGAATCAACGTTTGTCAAATATCCAAGTACTTTGAAGATCAAGATTCCTCCAAAGAAGATTGACATTCTACAAGTTCAAGACGAATAATTGTTCGTCGCAAATATCAAGTCAAGTAGATCGTCAATTCAAGATCAAGCTCAAAGCCCTTGGATTAACGTTCAACTCACATACACGTGGAAGAGATCGAAATCAAATCCACTTTCAAGACAATCAAATTTCAACATTGTTCTTGTAGAAAATAATCAGAGCATTAAATAGAGATTGAACCACAATTGTACTTTAAATTTATTCAAATTTACTTTGTAATATTTTCTTGTCTTTTAATTACAGAGATCAAGAATTTGTCTATATAGAGTGTCCAGTCTTCTTATCCCCCTTGACATAAGATCGAGGACGAGTCCTCCATTGCCAAAGTCATACTGTGGAAACGTCGTGGCTTGTGCTTATTCCATGGCCACGTGTGCTGAAACTGAAGATGCACCACTTGGGAAGTTGGTAGATTTGGTAATGGAGGGGCCTAAAAGATTGACGAACGATTATATAAGATATAGGATAGACTGGATGGAGATAAATAAAGGGTTTCTCTGTGGAGACTACTTAGTGACCTCGTGGTTAGGGTTAGGATTTGAACGGGTAGTGTATCCTTGGGGGAAGCCTGTTCAGAGTGTCCCCGTGATGTGCAACAACATGTGTTGGTTATTCCCGGATGCTAACTGGACAATTCATGCCATGATCTCGCTGCCTAGCTTCAGAGACGGACAAGTTTGAGTTTCATTCCTACAACTTCCTTGCCTCGAGTCCCTAATTCGGAGATTAAAGAATTTGTTGGATTTCGATCGCCGCTTTTAAGCATTAACCTTATATGTATCATTGTGCGACATAATTTGTCATGTAAAAAAGAAGCCACTATGGCGCAAAAATGACCAATGAGTGTCGAGAAGACTTAAAGTTAAAGCTACCTTAGCCGTATTTGGTTCACCAAAGCCACATGCGTCTATGTTGCAACGCAATAAGCGGAATGCAATTCGGAGGTCCAGAGAGAAAGTTATGCTAAAAGTAGTAAAGTTGCGCAGGTCAGTATCAAATTTGCACAATTCGATACTGAAAAGTAGATCGAACCGCCTCAGTTCGATCTAAGCCTAAAATTACCTTTAAGCCCTTCTAATCAAGCCTATATATACCCCCTCACTCCTCACAAGTTGGGGGGACGGATGGAGAAGTTTTAAGATCGAATCCAAGCCAGTTCGATGCACAGCCGATTCGATGCACAACCAATTTGATGCACATCCAGTTTGATGCACATCCGGTTCGATGCACAGCTGGTTCAATGCACAGCCGGTTCGATGCACAACCAGTTCGATGCACAACCAGTTCGAGGCATAGCCAGTTCAATTTATCATCGATCTAACCAAGTAAATACAGTGCTCAACTAGATCAAAACCATATATGCCCTTAAATCTACACGAGTCAGGGTCCCGAATCAAAAAACGGATCGAGGTTTTGATCATCCATTGAAGAGATATGATCGAAACCGTGAAGTCGCGCACTGTAGTTCGATTGTACCTCGAACATAGCCGATTTGATCTATCATCGATCGAACCAAGTCAGTTCGATACTCATATAGGTCGAACCCATATATTTCATGAAAGCTACTCGAGTCAGGGTCCCGAATCAAGAAGCGAATCGAGGTTTCGATCATCTAACAAATAGATATGATTGAAACCGTGAAGTCGCGCTGTTCACTGATTCGACATTGATAGATCGAATCCAAGTGATTCGATACTCACATAGATCGGACCCATATATCTTATGAAAGCTACATGAGTCAGGGTCCATAATCAAGAAGCGGATCGAGATTCTGACCAACTATTAAATAGACATGATCAAAATCGTGAGGTCGCGCAATGCAGAACCAAGTGAACCAAGCAGCCCTACCAGGGGTCGGCTCAATAGAGGCAACTCAAAAGAGATAAATGAACTACGCTCGGCTTGATTTCCTCAATGGGATACGTAGGTAGCTTGGTACGATCCCAAGTTTAGTCCGAAATCATAAGTATCTAACGCTCTCAATTCGACAACCGAAGAACATCGAATCTGTCTCGTTCGACTGTTCCCTCAACTTGGCCATTTAGGGATTTTTTCCGTCATCTTATATCTACTTATGTGTAATAGGTATTCCGGACCAAGCTAGTCCGTTCATTGTAATGAGATAGCATTATTTTAAGTCAGGCTCCATTGTATCGATTTCTCGATGTATTGTAACTTAGACGAAATAAGACAAAAATATATCACTTAAATTGTTGTGTGTTTAATTAAGACCACTTAAATCATAGTTTGTAGCTCAGCTCATAGCTGTATAAGCTCTTGGTGCCTAACTGTTTTCGATCTTCTGCATATGAATGGTGTTTGAAGGGAATGTGCGTAAAAGAACACAAACTATTTTGAGCAAATTATTTTTTCTGCCCTTTAATTTTGGCTATATTTGCCTTTTGCCCTTTAACTTTTCGGGCTCCACTTTTGCCCTTTAACTCCTATTTTTTTGACCAAAAATGCCCTATGGGCTTTTTCATAGGCTTTTTACCAAAAATACCCTTTAATTTATTTGTTTTAATTAAATTTAGTTTTGAAAACAAATTTAAAATAGTTTAATTAAATTTAATTTAATTTTCTGATAAATGAAAAATTAAAAAAAAACAAAAAAAATTAAAAATCTCCCCACCACCCCTCCTCCTTCCCTGTCGCCCCCCCCCACCCCTCTTCCCCGTCGCCGCCACCCCTCCTTCCCCCCCCTTTCCCGTCCCCGTCGCCCCCCCTCCTTCCTTCCCCGTCACCCCCCCCCCCTCCTTCCCCGTCCCGTCCCGTCGCCCCCAACCCCACCCCTCACCGCGATTTGCAGCAAAGCGGGGTGGGGGTGGGGTGGGGGTGGGGCGACGGGATGGGGAAGGAGGGGGTGGGGCGGTGGTGACGGGGAAGGAAGGAGGGGGGGCGACGGGGACGGGGAAGGAAGGAGGGGGGGCGACGGGGACGGGGAAGGGGGGGGGGGGGGGGCGGCGGGGAAGGAGGGGGGTGGGGAGATTTTTATTTTTTTTTTGTTTTTTTTTAAATTTTTCATTGATCAGAAAATTAAACTATTTTAAATTTGTTTTTAAAATTAAATTTAATTAAAACAAATAAATTAAAGGGTATTTTTGGTAAAAAGCCTATGAAAAAGCCCATAGGGCATTTTTGGTCAAAAAAATATGAGTTAAAGGGCAAAAGTGGAGCCCGAAAAGTTAAAGGGCAAAAGTCAAATATAGCCAAAATTAAAGGGCAGAAAAAATAATTTGCTCAACTATTTTAATGCAAAACCCGTGTGTTCGTTTGATTATGCAATAAGAAATAATAGAAAAAGATAGTGTGATCACCGTGCATGATAAAGCAGTGGGCTATTGAAAAATTTCACCATCAATTCTTTCTTCTTTATATATATTAAAGAGATATTCGATCACAGTACATGTAATAGTAACTGTTCCGCAATTACATGGCATATATTATCAATTATATCTCATTATAACAAACTCATGTTCATGTATTAATTTTCGTCACTCTGTCATGTCAGATAAACCTTCATATATATATATATATATATATATATATATATGTGACAACCATGTGAGTAAAAAGAGCCCGAATAAAAGCAAAATGTCAATTTCAACAGCGACTTACATGAGTTATTAAGCAAAACTAAAGCCCAAAAAGATATTTGATATTTTCATCGAAAGTGAAAAGATATAGGGCAAACTTGACAATTTCCCCGTGAAATAACACATGATTATTTTTTTATAAAGATCAAGTACTCATGTACTTCATAAATTAAACTCTTTCGATTCATATGTTGATAAGATTTTTTTGTCCATCAAATTAACAAAAGGATATTTCATATTTCCTACAATTTAGTCTTTGTAATATGGGTTTATAATACTATTCGGTTGGTAATTATGAGTAAAAATGTTCAAGAAATCTATTAATAAAACCAGCTCTTAATTAAAAAAACACAAGTGCTTGCTTTATATGAAGCACGATTGGAAATTAACGCTCTTCAAACTCTTCCTCAATTAAATACTTTTTCTCCAACAAAATAATTAAATTAAATAATCGATATATTAGCAAGAAAATCCATCAAAATACGCACCCCTTTCTCCAGATTTTACCTAGTGTTCGGTGACAACGACATGTACCGGACTAGCTAGTTTAATTATATAAGTTATTTATTTGTAGCAAGTTAAGCAGCCAACTTTAATTACAAGATTAGTAACGTCATTAAGAACCCTAGCTAGTTAATTATCACATACCCAATTGACCGCTGTTCATCCTTAATTTTTTATACACCATTATATTGGCGGGATTTATAGAGGTTGGGATTGGTTATTGAAGGGGCTATATATAAGCTATTGCCAGCTGAGGGAGGGAGAGGTAAGAGAGTTAATAATACATAAATTTGTAAATACTGATTAATGTATTCATAAGTTAGAAATAGTGACATGAGAAATTTAGAGTGTTTATAATTGACTAACTAAAATCTATAAAAAAGAAGCAAAAAAACTGCCTTATTTGTAAAGTTGGAGGATATATAGACATGCTGTAAAAAAATAAAATTAAGTCATGATCGGTTACATAATACTCATCAAGGAGTATAAGAGTGAACTACTACTATTCTAATACAATTCACATTGAGATTGAGATATTGGCAACTACGCTTTAATTTAACGGCACTGATAATGACACTGACACTACCTAATGTCTGTCATACAGACACTGAATGAGAAACAAAGGGTAATTGCCAATTACTTCTCTAATAAATTCAAAATTACGTTAAAACTTTTGTATATATTTAAATATAATCTTTAATATATTTAAATATGTTGACTATTTTAAATATATATTATCCCACGTGAGAATTTCTATCCACTCTTTTAATTGTTTGTGTATATCCATATCTTTGAAAATTGATTCCCCATGATTTAAGGAACCTTAACAACAATTGGCCTTGCTAATTTTTCTCAACTAAAGGAGTGGACGGTTAATCTATAAACTAGAGCACAAATTGGCTGAGTAAAAGAGATATCTTCTATTATTTTTCTACTAGTACTGCTCCTAAATAATTATTTTAAAAGATTTGTTCAATCCTGGGATTGTCAAATAAATCCTTAAGGACAGTGCTTTTTGCACAACTCAATATATTTTATTTATCTAGTGTTTTCCATCTTTTACAACAATCTTAAGGAATAGTGAATTAGTGATAACATAATGCTATCACAAGAACATTATGTTGAGAAACTTTTTAAGAAGTTTGGACATTTTGATGTGTCACCAGTGAGTACTCCTTATGACGAAAACACTCAATTAATGAAAAACAAAGGAGATCATATTGCAGAATCTGAGTATGCTCAAATTATTGGGAGTTTGATGCATTTAATGAATTTCTCTCGACCTGACATAGCATATGTTGTGTGTAAATTGAGTAGATATACAAATAACCCCAACCGTGATCATGGGACTGCTATAGTCAGACTAATGAAACATTTGAGAGGTACCATAAACTATGGCATCCAATATAGTGAATTTTCCGTTGTGTTAGAAGTATACAACGATGCTAATTGGATATCAAACGCAGATGAGATAAAACCCACTAGTGGTTATGTATTTACACTAGGAGGTGGTGCAATTGCTTGGAAATCATCTAAGCAAACTATAATTGCCAAATCTACAATGAAATCAGAGTTTATAGCTCTAGAATTAGCTGGCAATGAAGCCGAGTGGTTAAAAAATCAGCCAGTATTCCTTTGGGAGTAAAATCAACATCTTCAGTGTCTATGCATTGTGATTGTCAAGCGGCAATAGCCATTGCAAAAAATAAAACTTTCAATGGTAAAAATAGACATATTCGTCTGCGACATAACGTGGTTAAGCAGCTGCAAAAAGATGGATTTATATCCATTGACTATTTAAATCAGAAGTGAATTTGGCCGAGCCTCTAAACCATTGGGAAGAAAACTAATTCTTGAAACATCGAGGGGAATGAGACTTCGCCATTTTGATAATTAACCATGATGGTAACCCGACCTTTATGATTGGAGATCCCATGACTTAGGTTCATATGGATAATAATAAACTCATGTGTTAATATTTGTAGCACTTTAAATTTATTTTCTCAATTCCTATGATATATGTTGTGGCAATTAATTAAAGGATGAATTTATTTCTTAATGAATTTCATATTCCTTATGGATGGTGTATAATTGGAGTATATACTTAATGAAATCACCTATATGAATGTGGAGTGGGGTCGCTCCTATGAAATCCTGGCATAATTTGTAAAGCATTCTTGAAATTACAGAATTTGAGGTGTATAATGTGGTTGATAAGATTTCTAACATACAATAATGAATTATTTTGGTTCATAGAAGTTTTAACACTTCACCAAGAATTATGTTAGTTATATCTTATCATTCTAATTTTGGTTCATAGTCCAAAAGACACCAGATTTATTACATTATACATAGATATATCCGTACGCAGCTAATCTTTTTGAAATATGTGGGGGATTGTTGTATATATTTAAATATAATCTTTAATATATTTAAATATGTTGACTTTTTCAAATATATATTATCCCACATTTATTTAAATTTACTTAAGAGAATTTCTATCCACTCTTTTAATTGTTTGTACATATCCATATATTTGAAAATTGATTCTCCGTGATTTAAGGAACCTCAACAACAATTAGCCGTGCTAATTTTTCTCAACTAAAGGAGTGGGCCGTTATTTTTAAACTCTATAAATTTGGAGAAATTATTATATACATCCGCTGTATGTACAACCGGTGGTTGAGATTAAAAGGTGATCCCTAAATTGTAAGAATAACTACCCAACACCCAATTCCTACCGTGTATTGGTAGTGGATACACATACAGCGGCTGCACTAAATAATCTCTCATAAATTTGAGCACGAATTGGCTGGGTAAAAGAAATATCTTATTATTTTTCTACTAGTACTACTCCTAAATAATTATTTCAGAAGATCTGTTCAATCCTCTGGATTTTCAAATAAATCCTTAAGGATAATGCTTTTTGCACAGCTCAAGATATTTTATTTATCTAGTGTTTTTCCATATTTTACAACAAAAACTCCTTTTATTACTTAAAACTATTAAGACCTTGATATTAAAAAAAGTTAATTTGCATAAGGTAATTATTAATCATTAACCACTCAACGTAATTGATGGCTTGCAACCATCAATAAAACCCACTCACCTTTAAAACATAGATTTTTTTTTTATTTATAGAAAAGACATACACTACTTTGTTGAAGTAGTCTTAGAATAAGGTGGATGGCAAAACTCGATATTGTATTGTACTAGTTTTTTTTGGCATAAGATTGTAACATTTTTTTAAATTTGAGTGTACTACTTTATCAAATTCCTTTTTAGAAAATACACTTTATAGATTTATGAGAAATCACAATATTGGTTATTTCATAACATTTTCGAAAGTAAAAGAAAACTCAATATACGTATTAAAAAACACTTATATTTAGTTGGATATACACATGGGGCGCATGTATTTGAATGCTAGGGAGGGCTATTGCTAACATTTTTCTTTTTTTACTAATAGCAAGTATATTTACATATGAACAAACTATAAAAGTACTGGTTATTAAAAAAGGGCAAAATATATTTTTTAAGTTTTGCCCTTTAATTTTACGGGCTTAGAAAATGCCCGTTAACTCTTTGTTTTTTTATTATAAAATATGCCCAACGGGCACCAGAACTGGGCTGAGCTCATTTTTGCTTATGTGGCGTCTGACTCGGACGACACATCATTAAAAAAACAATTTAATTGCTGTTGACTAGGCTGGGGGCAAAATTATCGATTCACCCCCGTCAACCCAATAACCCCCAAATTCGGTCAAAATCACGCTCCACATTCCCAAAGTAGTGAATAGGTCAAAATGTACCGCCGATTTGATTCCCGATCAAGTGTGCCGACTGTATAAATAAGTAAGAAGCTTATACCATCTTTTTAAGAATCTAAGTAAGGTAGTTTTATGAGTGTTCATCTTTTTTTCGATTAGTTTCTTTATTTTTGCCTTTTTTGAATTATTGCTAATAATTATTAGTTTTTATTTTTGTTTTTTGTTCGAACACAGATAATGGGTAAATTTGGAGTGATGAAATTGCAACAATAGAGGTAATTTTGCTTTCGTTGAAATGTTTAGGGTTTCCATGTTTGTAAATTGTGTTCACTCTAATTTAGGCAAAATTACCCTATAATTACTTGTTATGGTGTGATTAGTTTGATTTGTATGTTTGTAAATGCAATCATCAGTGCCCTGATTTAGCAAATTGGATAAAAATTAGGGTTAAGTCCTCTAATTACCTGTGTTAGTGTAAATAGTTTGCGTTGATTTATAGTTTTGTTTGCTAAGTGGCTCATACCTACAATCTTGCTTTCATTGTAGATGATGTATCAGTTTTCGTGTGTTTGTGGTCGTGGTATAATGATATATGATAGGGCTGGGTCAACGTCAACTCGACCCGGTAAATTCTACTATGTGTGTCCGATGAGAGTTCGTCACCCTAATTATTTTATTTGGGCCAATGAACTCTTCATGGATAAAAATGCTCGTCTTCATCCATTCATGCACCCTCGTTGTGATTCAGATTCTTCACCATCTTTGTAAAAGAGAACACACGGTGAACAAGAAGTTTTTGAAAATTTTGAACAAGATAAAACCGAGTCAAGTTACCGTGTCTCTACTGTTGGGGGTCCTCATGGTTATGTATTGAATGAAGTGTTTGAAAATATCACTGTTACAAAGGCGGCTTCTGTTTGTTGTGGCATTGCGTGGTCAATAGTGATCATGATGACCATTTTGCTTATTTTTCTCTTGTTTATTTTTTATTCCAGAATGTAGTTGCATTTGATGTCTAATATTAAGTAATTTCCATTGTTGTATTTTATGTTAAGAGTTTAAGTTGTTGGATAATGTAATGGATTATTTTCCTTAATTAACTTTTGTTGTTTAATGTTGTTGGTTGTTATTTGATGGTTATCTAATTAGTTTTATTTTTATTTTGTACAAGAATGAAAAGCATTGGTGATGAAAGGCTTAAACACCTTTTTAGGGATCCATGCACTAATGAGTTTGAAGTGATGAAACTAATTGACATTGTTTGCACTTACGGTGAAAGGCATCGTATTACTAATCCTAATATTTTGAACTAGGGGATGAAGTTTTTCCAGGCAGAGATGGAGAGGGTATTTGCCAATCCCGATCCTTTTCCTCATATGAGAATCAAAAAGATGTTGAAAATTTGCCACGGTGAAAGATGTATCTCAAATTTCTCGAATTTACTGAACGACCTCACATTGCCTTTGTTGGATAAACTTATGAAGTGCACCCTTTTGACAACTACGATCCTATTGGGGTATGTTCCTTAGTTAGTATTTATTAATTTTAAATTTTTATTGTTATTTGAGTAACTAAAATTAAAATTGGTACTTGTACGAAACTGATTCCGACCGCTACTTCCGCCTTTAAGGCTTTGAGAATGCTTATTACATCTTCCAACTCTTTAAGCACCTTGAGTGTGTTTTTCTTCCTGAAGAAGATATGCCAAATGTCCCTGCTGAAGATGCTGAGATTGAAATAGTCGAGCGTGATTGAAATTTCATTAGTTATGATTATTATGTTAAACTTGGAGTACTTTGTTTTGAGTTGTAATAAAGGGTTATCCTAAGCTGACAACTCATGGATACTGTTTGTTAGAGTTGTTTTATTTGTCAATCACAAATTAAAAAATTGGATTTATTTAGTGAATCAAAAGCTCTATTTCTTATATTTCACTAATCATAGCACGTATACAGGTAACTTCGTTCGAATGTGGTGGTTTTACAATTGGCATGACAGGAAACCATGCTGTACTCAACGGTAGAGCGTACAATATATTCAAAGATAATTTAGCTTCCCAAGCTTTTGATGACAACAGACCCTTTGCAGTCATTCCAAATCACAATCGTCACCTCCTAGCCGCTAGATCCCCGCCACGCGTGGCATACGCACACCTTGAGCTCTTCAAGTCTGACCTGCCTGCCACTTTGGTTCCTTCGCATGAGCCAAAAGAACTAGAGCAGAGAGTTTTTAGGTTTAACTCAAACGACACCGATATCTTAATGAAAAGGCAATGTATGGAACGAGTTTTAGTGCAAACGCCAAAAAAATCAACAGTTTTGCCTTGGTAGCAGCATTCATATGGAGGTGTAAAGTCATGTCGTCATGCAATAATAACGGAGATAGAGTGTGTAGACACATTAATTTTGTGTCTAATTAAATTAAATGATGGTAACTCTTAAGATGCAAGAAATACAAAATATATTTTATTTAATCTTAATATTTTGAGGGATTAAAATAAATATATTAATTAAATCTTAAGACAAGGAAATAATTGCTCACCAAATCTCAACACAAGGAAATAATTCCCCACCAAGTCTCAATCTTCAAGAGATGGAAAGAAGATTCTCCTAGATAAAGTCTTCCGCATCAAGGGATTGTAGACGCGATCACAACCGTTCATCTCATCAGGAGATTCTAATTGAGATGTGAAATTGTTGGATCGGGACTTGATACTCTTTTTTTCAATGTTAACCTTGATGTTGGTCTAACACTGATCAGCTCTTCCAATGATAAGCTGATGTTGGACTCTCGATGTTATCTTAACATCCGTTTAACAGCTGACAGCAGTTAACGTTAGCACAAATCTACTTGACAGAGAATATTACGCAGCGGATAAATAAAGAACACAAGTAGATGTAAATTTAAGAAGATAATATATTAATATGATCTTCCGAGCCGTAGGCAAAATAACCCGTTAAGGTTTTAACAAAAGTCGTTCTCTCAATTTTCAAGCTCCTCACTCTCAAATTAATCGAACTAAGCAAAGCACACAAGAATTGCTTCGACTATCTCTAAAAGCTCCTCACTCTGAGATCTATTCTAACAACTCACAAACTTTGCTAAAGCAAGACAAAGACACTCGACTATAAAGATTTCCTCACGGGAGATTTTCGCTCTTGTCTTCGTGTCTTTCTCTTGATGCCCAACATGCCTATTTATAGTGTAGTCTTCTTTGATGTCTAAGACATGTTGTGCACGTTTTTGATTGCTATTAGATCTCCTTGTATGACTCTAATTTCGTTCATGGCAAGTCTCCTTCAATAGGAAAAGGTTTCCTTGCCCAACTTGAAGTCTTCAATGGAAAGGTTTCCTTCTTTGACTAGAAGTCTTCAATGGAAAGTGTTAACGGGTTTGGAATTATTCCCTATTTAATGGAAGATATTTATTTTGGGTTGGAACGCTCTATCCGTAATTCAGAGACAACGATAGGTGTATATGATAACAAGAATTGCAAGAATATTCCCTTCCTTTATTACTGAACTTTTCCTCCTCATCTCACTGTATATATGAGTATCAGTTTGAATTCAGTTATGCTAAGTTATCTTTCTTCCACTGATCACCTCCCTTTATATAGACTTTGGTAGGGGCAGGTGTCATTGTGCATGTGTTTTGGTAAAGACAGGTGTTCTCGTTACCTTGATACAAGTGTAAAAATCAGGATAAGGTTTATCTTTTATCTACTAAGCGCTGACTAGATTAATCTTAGTGTCTTCTGATAGCTCCGAGGACCTCTGATGTATGTTTGTTTTGGTAGAGCGATTCTTCCGAGGGGTTATACTTTCGTTGATGCGTAATTAGGATGCTTGTCCGGGGTATCATGTTTTAGCATAAGTGTATTCGAGAGTATGGACTGCTGTACATGCCTTCCGAGGGGTTTTATTTCTCTTTCTTGATTCGGGTCTATTCTTCAACAATCAGGAGTGATCTCTGGGGGTGTAAATGTGATCTCCGAGGGCGTGGTGTGATCTCCGAGGGCTTGATTTGGTCTCCGAGGGCTGCATTTGATTTCCGAGGGCTGTATTTGCTCTGTTTGAAGTGTGATTTTTTCATCGGAGTTCTCGGAATATATTTACTGGGTGCTCTTTTATTCATTTCTTGATTTTCTCCGAAAATGGGTCCTCGGATGATAGTCCGAGTGTAGTTTTCTTCGAGGAGTGTTCAGCAAGGAAGTTTTCTTGTCAGTTCCTGGGACTCGGGGTCCATGAGGGTCCCTCTTGGCGCATTGGTGGATATCGGAGTCACGCGGATCCATCGGGGTTTGCTCTTTTTCCGATGCTGCGTTTTTTTTTTCCGATGCCGCGTTGATATCTGTTTTTCACTCACCCTTTGACTTTCCAAGGGACGCTTATATTCCTCCTCGTGTTCTCTTCTAAACCTTTTTAGGTCAGTGACCGAAAGGTGGGGCAATCCTCCGAGGGGTTCTCCTCATTAGGAGTGGGTACATCTCATCGGAAGTACTCGTGACAATTGTATTGTCCATGTATTGTTTTTTCCGAGTAGGATTAATCTTCTTTGCTTCCTTTTTTTTATTTTTATGGTTAACACTAGCCCCCCCAAATTTCGATTGCCTTCGTAGAAACAAGCGAAATTTTAACCATCGTCCTCAGTGAGGCGAGGGGTTAGTTCTCGTTCTGGTATCCTCTATATTCGTTTTTTGATATTTTTCCGAGAGATATATGCATAGATATTTAGAATTTATATGGATTTTACCTGAATACCCTTAGGGTATCATTATTGTGCACGCGAGGATCTCGGGGCGCAGGTATTGGATGGGTTTGACCAGCTTTGAAATTTGAAGTATCTGACCGTTGGCAACGGTCAGAATTTTGACGACGTGGCGCGATCAGGCGACGGTTACGTGGAGCCGTAAATAAATGCCACGTCTTTAAGGGCATCTGACCGTTGTAGGCCCCGGTTATAAATAGGGGCACTGTTGCTCTTTCTTCTTCATTCTCCCAATTCTAATTTACGATTACTTCCTCTCAGAGCAAAAAACTTCCTTCCTTAATTTATGCTCTTCTTTTTTTGTACTCCAAATTTCTAGCAGACTTACTCGTTCTCTTCTTACTCTTCAAAAAACAATCCTCTTTTTGCATCCATGGCTTCTTCTGCCAACACGAACCCTGTTGCCGCTGCTACTTCCTCGGAAATTACTACTCCGATTGATACTTCTACAAATGTGAGGAGTATTCCGGTGGGAGTTGTCACTCGTAAACGTAAAGGAGAGATCGCTTCTTCTTCTGAGGGCGGCGCTGCTTCTTCTAAGAAAGCTAGGGTTCCCAAACCAAAGAAGACGCCTCTTCGGACTTTCGCTAAAGTGGAGAGGGTTCCGAGCATTGCCACTCGTGAATAGGTGTTAGATTTGTTCACTTCAACTGGGGCTTTTCAAAAGAACATGGTGTTCCAAATTCCGACTAGGGACGAGAGAGCATGCTATCCTCCTCCGGGTATGTTGACAGTCTATTTTGCTCAAGTAAAGTATGGGTGGCGTTCATTCATGTCCCCTTTCTTTTGTGAGGTTTTTAAAACTTGCAACATTAGCCCAAGTCAATTGGTTCCGAACGGGTTTGCTGCCCTCTGCATTTATGTTTTTTGGTGTCAATTGAATGGGTTGGAGTGTAGGGTAGATCACTTTCTTTCAATCTTTGATGTGGGGGTGTCGCCCGGGGGTATCCCTTTTATAATGTTCGTCATCGGGACAACTCGGGGGATTCCACGAAGAGGATATTGGGTGCGGCAATTACTTCGCATAGCGTTTGGAAAAACAGGTATTTTTTTGTGAGGCCCGCACAAGGTAAATGGGATATGCCCTTTGACTGGAGAGAGGGCACAACTCCAGTGTATGCATTGGACCCGAAGATAGTTTTATCTCCCGTGATTTCTCAACATAAGCTGATGGAATCGGAGGATTTTACCATGTTGTTTGAGACGTCTGGTCTCCATCATGTGGTGTTTACCGATGATGCTGTGGAGAAGCCCTTGTCCCTGTCTCCCGAGGACAAAAATCTTTTTCGTAAGTTCCTTATTTTCCTCTTTTACTCATTTTCTGCATATAATGGTAAATTGTACTTATGTATCCTGACTTTGGGGTGATGCAGAGGAGGTTATGGCCAACTATTACTTGTCGGGTCCAATTGATCCTACTCCGAGTGGTGTTTCTGATGTGCCAGAGGAGGGCGATCACGAAGAGGATGAGGTTAATGCTCCCGAGGGAGAGTACGCAACTCCGGAGGTGGAAAGAGTTCACGAGGATCACTCTCCACTGTGTATAGACATGTCAGGGGTTATCAGAAGTGATGTTCCCCTACGCCAGGTAGCTTCTTCTTCTTCTTGGGCTTTAGTGCCAGTTTCTAAGTCTAGTACAAGAGATTTGCTTGCTTTTGGATCCGACATAGGGAGTTCTCCGAGGGCATCTGAAGAAGGGGTGTTTCCGAGAGCGGTTGAGGGAGAATCTATTCAGAAGACCATGGAAGTGGTGGATTTATCTTCCGATGATCCTTCTCCTGCTTCTACTGAGCCTACGTCTTCAGAAGTTCCTCGTGGTGAGTTTTTACGAGTTCTTAGTAAAATTTCTCACATTTTCACTGTAGACTTTCTTCATGTACTGATTTTTTCCTTTTTGATACAGTGGCCGTGGACAAAGGGAAGGCTCCGATGGTAGAAGAGCCCTCCTTATATGGTAAGTGTTCCTTACCTGTCCTTCTTCATTAATAATGTTTTCTAGTTTCATTCTCTTTCTTATCTTCAGTGATTTTCTCTTGTAGAGGAAGAATTCTTGGCACAGTTCAACGTTCATGGGCAGGAAACTTTACGAGGGGATTCCGAGTACACTCAAGGGGAGTTTGATCCTTCTTCCGAGGACAGAGATGTGAAGGAGGGGATTCTGAATTCACTGTTGGGAGAGACTGGCCCACCCGCAACAGTTGGTGGTTCTCGGGCCGTGTTCACAAATTCAGAGGTGATGACTCCAGTACCTGGAGCTACTCTTCCCGGGAGTCGTATTCCAGTATCCTCCTCTGTTCCAGTGACTCTTTCTCCGAGAGGTCAGACTTTCCAGGCGCCCGTTCCTCCTGGTGGACCTGCGGGGCAATTCTCATCTCGGACAGTGGGGGAAGCTTACTAGGATATTCTCCAGTTTTTTGCTTCCTCCAGTTCAACACCCGCCGAGGGGTATCAATTTCTGTATACCAGTCTTAACTGGTTGGGGCTCATTGTAAGTTTCTCCATACTAGTCCTCTGGAGTTATATGATGTATCTGTGTTAACTTTTTCTTATTGACTTCTTCGCAGATTGGAAAGACTCGGGAGGCGGTCACTGCCGTGGAAGAACGTGGTCGAAAGGACATAGAGGAGGTGGAAGTACTCCGAGCGCAATTGGCGCCTCTCTTGGTTCGGGATAAAGAGAGTCAGACTAGAGAGGACGTTCTCCACACCAAGATTTCTGACTACAAGTTCGCTCTTAAAGAGGCAGAGAAGGCGAAAGAGGGTTTGCAATATAACTTGAACGCTGCCGAGTCCGCTTACAAGAAGATGGAGGCATCCTAGAAGGCGGCAACAACTAAAATAGCTCTTTTGGAGAAGGAAAGGGAGGAGTCCGAGGGGGTTCTTAAGGCCCGTGTTGCGACTCTCGAGAAGATGGTGTTGGAGGGTGGTGAAAGGGAGAGAAGTCTCCAGGAGACGTTGGGCCAAGTTACTAACAGAGCTGAGTCAGCCGAGGGGAAGTTATCAAACTTTCTTTCTCCCGAGGAGGTGCAGGCTAAGATTGATGCTGCAGTTCAATTCGCTCAGCTAGAAATATCAAGGTAGCACTCAGAAGTCTCCGAGACGCCTTCCCATGAGCTCTTGACAGGCCACCTTTTGTGGGGTTACTTGGAGTGTGCCAGATTGGCCAAGTCTTTGCTAAGGCCGAACGTTGACTTTTCAAAGTCTTTTGACCTTAGCAAGTTGAAGAAGACAACTCCCGATGACTTCCATTATTTTGTGGGGAGATTTGGGGGCTTGCTATCCCCTCGAGATTCTCCTACACCGTCCCCGATGCGTTCTGCCAGTAGCCCGAGTCCGATGGCTAGCGGTTCCGGGGCGGTATTTTCTCCGATTTCTCGCCTTGCTCCGCTGGGTACTTCCGCCGAGGAGACAACCTCTTCCCCCCTTCTATCACGTGGGCTTAGTCTTGCTCTTTTTATTTCTTGTTTTTACATAAACGTTCTTTGTACTTATTACCCTTTCCGAGGGCTCTTCGGCTTAAATGAATAAATATTTTGTCCAATTTTGCCTTCTCTACCTTTTGTTTTTATTGTTAAGATTCAATTAAAGTGGATAATGATAAACCCTATAAGGTTGCTGACTAAGTATATCTCCTAAGTAGGAGGTGTTGCTTTGCATGGTTAAGTAAGGTACGTGTCATTTTTAATTAAGAAAATTTTTCAACACGTGTCCCTTACTTTATATAATATAAATCTAACCTTCTTCTTTTAATCAAGGAATAAAGAGTATATATGCACTTAGGCCCTTTACCAGCTATGCACTTATCTCTAACCTTATAATCATAGCTAGTCTTTGATCTTCTTTCAAGTTTGTCAATAATTGTGAGCACGAGGATAATACTTACCTGACAAGATGATGCCCCCTTACTATAGAAGAAGTGGTTCAGTTTCATCTTGTGGTTCATCTCGAGATACCGCTCGGAGTCCTTCTGGACCATCAAGGGTTCCTCCTATTTCTCGTGAAAATTTCTCTCCGAGGGATAATTTATCCGAAAACCAGGCGACACTTGGTGTTAGTTCCTCTTTGGGAGTGGTTCGTAGGCTTTCATCTTCAAATTCACGTAGAGTCAATCATATCAGGGAGATATTCATGGACAGGGAGCCTTACCCTTTGGCAGATGAGTCTTCGGAGTTTGATTTGATCCCTATTAATCCGTCCAGATTGATAGGTAGGGGACGTGTAGGATCCACTATGAGTACGGAGTGTGAGAACTCGGTAAGGTCTCTTTTCACTGGTTAAAACCTGGATTTCGAAGAGTATGACGTAATAGTGCCTTCCTCGGGCTAGAGAGCTTATGCGCCTCATTCGGGTTATCTGACTATTTATAGCGAACAAATGCGTTGTGGGTTACGAACGTTTTTCCATCCCTTTTTCCAAATACTCTTTCGGTATTGGCAGGTATGTCCGAGTCAGTTAACACCAAGTTCATATAGTCATTTGGTGGGATATGTCTTGCGCTGTGAGCTTTTAAACCTTCCAATGTCCCCTTATCGGGTGGGAACAATATTTACCCTTCGACCTTGTTCAGAGGGGACTCCCTTTTTAGCTTGACCTATCGGGACAAGGAAAATACCTTCACTCGTGTATCCAGTATCCACTCTTGTAGAGGGGATTGGAGGTGGAGATTTTTCTTTGTCCGTCCGAGAGATCAATCAGCCAGATCATGGGGGGTGCCCATCCGATGGGGTCTGGGCTATATTGCTCCCAACATCGAAACGCAAGGCCAGGTGAGGGAGGTGTTACTTCACTCAGGACTTTTTTCTGGTTCCGATGACATGTCCGGGCTGTTGGATTTCCCCGAGGCCATGATTTTGGCAGGTTTGCAAGAGGGGGTGGGGGGGTGTACCCCTACTTCTCGTCCTCTTCACAGTAACTTTTATTTTCGTAAGTTTTACTGATCATTCTTTAACTTGTAAATTTTCTGGGTGTCCTCGGACTGTTTGCATACTGATATTTTTTGTAGGAGCGGAGATGGGAGCATTTTCCCTCGGATCTTCTAATGACGTTTTTCTGGGGCGGGCGTTGCATGGTAGTCCCAGGATGCCGGAGGTTGGTGATTCTGATCCACTCGTGAATGGGGCAATGGTTGATATTTCCTCGGAGGAGGAGGAACCTGTGGCAGCCCCCCCAGTAAGCTTTATAATTCCTCCCGGAGTATCATATCCGATAGCGGCTCTCTCCCAGACGGACTTCCACATGAATCCAACAGTGTCACAGCCCGTTCCTCGTAATTCTGCCGTGGTGAATGTATTAGAGGAGTATCTTCTCTCTCCTGGCGCGGAGGACTTGCAACCCCTGGCAGATGTTCCTGATCGTGTTCCGGTTCCGCCGCCCGAGGAGAACCCTTCCCTCGAGAGATCTTTTCCCCCCGGGGATAATCATGATGTTTCTCCTCTTGTATCAGTGGTGGGATTTTGTCGAAACTTCCTCAGCGGTTTATTGAACGTGACAGATTGTGGGCTGATGAAAACCCTTTCGGTATCCGTTCTTCAGGATTTAGCTTGTAAAGACCTGTGTGAGGTATTTATTCATTTTATTTAATACTAACCTGTCGCCCTGTTTGATGCAATTTGCTTTGTTCTTGAGCAGATTTATATGGTGCTAGATGCTCTCGGATCTTACAGAAGCTCTTCTTCGGATCCTGGTTTAGTATATCGTCGCCGGGACGAGTTAGAGCAAGGTCTCTTAGAGGCTCAAGGGGAGATAACCCGTTTGAAGGAAGTTCACGAGTCCGCTCAGGAGACTCACATCAATACGTTACAATCCGAGAAGGATAAGGCGTGGGAAGTGGAGCGCCAGTTAGTGCTTGAAAGAGCACGGGTACTAAATTTAGAAAGGAGAATTGAGGAGTTACATGGCCACATGCGGTCCTCGGAGGAGCAATTGGTGCATGCTACGATGGAAAGAGATGCTTTGAATCAACAACTCCTAGTGATAACTCGTACTCATGCGGTAGCAGTGGTTATGGCTTAAGTCCAGGCCGTGTTGGAAGTGGTGGGTCCATCCAACCTTCGTGAATCTCTTCAGAGGGAGATGCGTGATTTAGTGCATATAGGTTATCGGTTGTGCCAAGATGCTGTACAAGCTTTGCCAGAGTTTCCCTCGGGTTTACTCATTCCAGAACTTAACATTCGTCAGATCTCCGAGGGGTTCCCTTCTTCACCCATTAGGGATTCTGCAGTTCCGACTGTGTTCATTGACGACCCAGTCTCTCTTTCCGAGGAGCAGCGCCGGCGACTTATTCGAGAAGGAAAACGTCCCATGGGAGGGGCTTAGCTTATACAGTTTAATTCATATTACGAGGGGCTTTTTTGTTAGGTTGCTAAGATGACTCATATGTAGAGTTATCCTTTTGTTAGCAACTATCTTTTGTAATAAGACCCTTCGTATATGAATAACTTTTCTTATTCAAGCATAACTATTACATTAAGCATAATACTTTCTAAGGTTGAATGAGTTCCAAGTGTTGTGAAGTACTGCCCCCTCAGAATTGGTCAAAAGATAGATTGAGGGTCCTACAATTTTCGCTATTTTATAGGGCCCTTCCTACCGAGGATCCAACTTGCCCACATTCTTGGAAGCCCCCACTCGTTTCATTACCAAATCTCCAACCTGAAAATTTCGGGGTTTTACCTTGTTATTATAGTATCGTGACATTCGAGCCTTGTATTCTTCCACTCGGAAGGCCACTCGGGTTCTCTTTTCTTCAAGAAGGTCAAGGGCGAGGGCTAGATTTGAGCCATTGGCCACTTCCTCATATTCCCTGACTCGCCAACTTTCTATGGAGACCGAGGGCAAGATGGCCTCACATCCGTAGGATAAACTGAAAGGAGTTTCACCCGTAGCGACACTTTGCGTGGTCCGATAGGCCCATAGTATCCCGGGTACTTCCTCTACCCACTTAGCTTTGTGCCAATCGAGTCGGGCCTTCATGTTTTTCAAAAGGGTTTTGTTGGTCCTTTCTACTTGGCCGTTTGCTTGAGGGTATCCCACCGAAGCAAAGCGGTGTTTTATTTCCCAATGATCGCACCATTTTTGTAACCCTTGATCTGTAAATTGCAGACCGTTATCGCTTACCAGGCTCCGAGGGACACCAAAACGACAAATGATACTTCTCCAAAGAAAATTGATAACGGCCCCTGCGGTTACCCTAGCTAGGGGTTCCGCTTCCACCCATTTGGTGAAGTAGTCAATGGCTACTAACAGAAATTTCTTTTGACCGGCATCAGGAATGAGGGGTCCTAGTATATCAATGCCCCCACTTGGAGAATGGGCAAGGGGTCAGATGGGGTTCCCAAGGAGCTGCGGGTTGATGGACCCGAGGGGCGTAAGCTTGGCACGGTTTACACCTTTTGGCATGGCTTTTGCTGTCTTTAGCCATCGTGGACCAGTAGTAACCCTGTCGAATCAAGCGTCCGACCATGCTTTCGCCACTAGTATGACTTCCACATACCCCCTCGTGAGTTTCTGCTAAAGCAAGTTGAGCCTCTTCTTCATTAAGGCATAGAGCGTGGGGGCACGAGTACGTTCTTCGGAAAAGTATCCCATCTTTGAGGAAGTATCGAAGAGTTTTTTTGAACATCATTCACTGAATATTCTTGTCAGAGGAGTATCCCTCGGAATTCTGTAAATAGGCCTTGATAGGAGTTACCCAGCTAGATAAGGGATCTGAGATGGTATTCACCTCTATGCCTTCACTTTTTTCAGACTCGTTGACATGAAGTAGAGTAATCCTCCGAGTGTGTACGGCGGCTGTCTGAGTAGCCATTTTGGATAAAGCGTCCGCCTCTTGGTTTTCTTTTCGGGGAATTTGAACTATATCATATTCTTCAAACCATTCGGACCTTTGACGAACAACTCGGAGGTACTCTTGCATTCTTTCTTCTTTTGCTTCATATGATCCCTTGACTTACTGAACAATCAATTGAGAATCACTATGAAGGAGTATTTTCTTCATTCCCCCTTCCTTTGCTAGTCTCATACCAATAAGGAGAGCTTCATACTCGGCTTCATTGTTGGAGAGGGGGTAATCTATTCTGATTGCGAAATGGAGCCTTTCTTCCTCTCCTTCTTGATTCACAAATACAATTCCTGCTCCCCCATGCGTACTCACCGAGGATCCATCTACATATGCATGCCATAGTGGTTCATTTTCCTCTGATACGATGCCCGTAAGTTCCATTACAAAGTCCGCTAGGACTTGTGCCTTGATGGATGGTCTCAGAGCATAGGAAATATCATACTCGGTGAGCTCCACAGCCCACTTTATTAACCTCCCTGGCGATTCAGGCTTATTAAGAATTGCCCTTAGGGGGTGCTTTGTTAGCACTGTAATCGGGTGGGATAGAAAGTAGGGGCGTAGCTTACGGGCTGTAGTAACCAGTGCTAAGACAAGTTTTTCAGTTAGGGTATATCTGGTCTCGGCTCCGAGGAGGGTTTTGCTGACGTAATATACCGGACGATGTTCTCCGTCTTGTTCTTTGACTAAAACAGTGCTAATAGCTTCTTCTCCAACCGATAGATACAGAAATAACTCTTCTTGAGGTAAAGGTTTTACCAACAAGGGCGGTTTCAACATGTACCTTTTCAGTTCTTCGAGGGCTTCTTCGCATTGGGGGGTCCACTGAAATTCCTTGATATTTCAAAGTATCTTGAAGAAGGGAAGTCCTTTTTCTGCGGACTTGGAGACAAACCGACTCAACGAGGCCATTCTACCAGTTAACTTTTGGACATCTTTCACCGTCCTCAGGGTGGGTAATCCTATGATGGCTTCTGCTTTCCAGGGTTTACCTCTAACCCCTTCTCCGTAACCATAAATCCCAAAAATTTTCCTCCTCGAATACCAAAAGAACACTTCCTAGGGTTAACTTTCATGCCAAAATTGTTGATGATGACCAACGCTTTCCGTAGGTCCTCGGTATGCTCTTCGGCAGTATTACTTTTAACTACAGTGTCATCCACGTAAACCTCTACTGATTTTCCGATAAGTCCTGCGAACATAAGACTTACTAACCTTTGATAAGTAGCTCCGGCATTCTTCAGCCCGAAGGGCATGACTAGATAGCAAAAGGTGCCTGCATCTGTAATGAAGCTAGTTTTATCTTGGTCAACTGCTGCCATCGGGATTTGGTTGTATCCTTGATCTCCGTCTAGAGTCGATAGCAACGCACATCCCGCGGTAGAATCCACTAGCTGATCTATGCTTGGTAAAGGATAACAATCCTTTGGGCATGCATCATTGAGGTTAGTAAAGTCAACACACATTCGCCATCTCCCTCCATGTTTGGGAACTAGCACAACATTAGCTAACCATTCTGGGTAGATGACCTCTCGAATTTGTTTCAAATTAAGAAGGCGTTGTATTTCCGAGCGGATGATCTTGTTACGTTCGGGTCCCATTTTCTTTTTCTTCTGCTGAACTGGTTTAGCCTCGGGCTTCACATTAAGGAAGTGTTGGCATATTTTGCTGCTGATTCGCCCGGGCGGTCCACCTTCCCATGCAAAGAGGTGGTGGAACTGTTTGAGGAGGGAAATTAGTCGATCTTCTATTGCTGGGGTCATGTGAGTGCCTATTTTGATCACCTTCTCGGGGCTTCCTTCTACTAATTCCACCATCTTTAACTCTTCCACAGGATGGACTCGTGTTTCCTCGGTTTTGCATTTTTTGTTATTTCCGAGTGAGGACCCGTCCTCTTCCGAGGGAATGGCATTCATGCAACATTCTCTAGCTTTAGATTGACTTCCCCTGACTTCTCCAATTCCTGAAGAAGCGGGGAATTTCACTTTGAGATGCAAAGTAGAGGGAATAGCTTCAAAGGCTCGAATGGATGGTCTTCCGCAGATGACATTGTATGCCCGTGAAGAAGCTTCCACTATCCAAAACCTGATAGGTTATGTCCTTCGAAGAGCTCCCTTTCCCCATGACATTGGAAGAGTTACAGTTCCAAGGGTCTGGCAGGCTTCCCCAGAGAATCCTACCAAGGGGACTTCAGCAGTTTCTAAATTTTCTGGTTTTAACCCCATAGCAAGATAGGTAGGTAAGAAGAGTACGTCCACAGAGCTGCCCGTGTCTATGAGGATTCGTTGGATTTCATACCCATAGATGACGGCAGAAATAACCAATGGGTCTTCGTGAGGGTATAGTATGTCTGCGAGATCTTCGTGTCCGAAGGTAATGCTAGGCAGCTTTGATCCTTGGACAAAGCAGACAGGTAATCCTTGCTCTGCTCGTCGAGCTTCTTTCAGATATTTCTTCTTTTTACCTTGAGGTATCATGGAAATTTCACCTCCTTCAATCATGTTGATGGTTCTCCCTGTCGGGGGATTGTTTTTATAAGAGTCAGGTGGAGGAGGCAAACTCCGATACCCTGTCGTCTTCTCTCGTGAATGTTGCCGACGATCTTTGGTTCTCTCTTGAGACCGTAGGCGTCCAACTGTCCCCTCTCGTGACTTCCGAATACGCGTCCTTTCTTCCTCTTCTCGTTCCTCCTCCTCTCTTCGGGACCTCTTCCAAACATTTGCCTTAGGTTCCTCGAGATTATTTTCCTTGAGGTAATTCTTCAAGTATCCTATCTCTAAGAGACGAAGCACTTCTCTACGAAGGGTAGTACACTCTTCCGTAGTGTGCCCGTAAGTTTTATGGTACTTACAATATTTTCCGGTGTCCTTATCTTGGTTAGGAAATTTAGCCGGCCTGGGCCAGTGCAGCTCGTTGCTACCCCTCATTATATTGAGTATTTACGGGGGAGTAACAGTCATCGGAGGTAAGTGTACGGGTCAGAGGATTTTCTTAACCACTCCGCCCTCATCCTTGCGCTGAGGAGGTTTTCCTTCATTATTCTTTTCTTTGGTCTTTGCCTTCTTCTCAGCGCGCTCTAAATGTTCATTATCCTCCTGCTCCATTTGCTTTTTTGTTCCCTCGACCTCCTCCATCAATAAGTGGACTTCCGCCTTTTGCATAAGCTCATTCATGTCCGTGATACGATTTCCCATAAGGTATCTAAAGAAGTCCCCCGTTCGGAGTCCTTGAGTTAATATGTCCGCCATGATGGTCGGGCTAACGTTGGGAACATCTAGCGCTTCGTCCGTGAAGCGCTTTATATACTCTCGTAAGGGTTCATCCTTTTTTTGCTTAAATGTGAAAAGATGTGTGGCGGATTTGGGGTACCTTCGATTGCAGGCGAATTGTCGTACGAACAAATGAGCTAATCGGTCAAAACTCGTAATGGAACAAGGTGGAAGGTGAGTGAACCATGCTTGGGCCCGCCCTCCGAGGGTAACAGGAAATACGCGACATAACACATGATCAGGGGCGGAAGATAGGTCCATTCCGGCCAAATATTGATGGATGTGATCCTGAGGATCCCTTCCATCAGCTTCTCCGGTATATAACGGGATATTGATGGGCCGCATTCCCGAGGGGATAGATGCTAAAGCAATTTCAGGCATGAAAGGTGAGGTCTTGAATGTGGGATCTTCCTCATGGGCCATGGTCCACTTGAGGTCTCCCAACTCTTTTCGTAAATCATCCATCATCCCCCACAGGGAGTGTTCAACCTCTCCCCGATACTCCGAGGGGCGAGAAATTTCTCCCCGACCCCTCTCGGGAGTTCTTTCATAACTTACATACCTTCGAGGCGTTTGTCGAGGTTCCTGTTGCCAAGGAATTTAATTTGGGTTCCATGCCGTCCGAGGTGCGTTTCCTTCCGAAGGGAAATTCCTGTCCTCGAGGGGTACAGAGGACATGTTTCCGAGATGTTCACCCCTCCGGGGTATTCGTGTAGCATCTATAAGTCTTTCATAGACAAATCGAGGAATATTAATAAAATCTCTTGTACCTGATTCATAATTGGACAAGGTTTCTTCCGAGTCGCTGTAAGGAGTTGGAAAGTTTTCGTTCTCGAAAAGATCATCCATCCTAATCGACATCTGCTGAATGTTCTCGAAGACAGATATTATGGCGTTCCCACAGATGGCGCCACTTTGTTAACGGGTTTGAAATTATTCCCTATTTAACGGAAGATATTTATTTTGGGTTGGAACGTTCTGTCCGTAATTCAGAGACAACAATAGGTGTATATGATAACAAGAATTGCAAGAATATTCCCTTCCTTTATTACTGAACTTTTCCTCCTCATCTCACTGTATATATGAGTATCAGTTTGAATTCAGTTATGCTAAGTTATCTTTCTTCCACTGATCACCTCCCTTTATATAAACTTTGGTAGGGGCAGGTGTCATTGTGCATGTGTTTTGGTAAAGACAGGTGTTGTCGTTACCTTGATACAAGTGTAAAAATCAGGATAAGGTTTATCTTTTATCTACTAAGCGCTGACTAGATTAATCTTAGTGTCTTCTGATAGCTCCGAGGACCTCTGATGTATGTTTGTTTTGGTAGAGCGATTCTTCCGAGGGGTTATACTTTCGTTGATGCGTAATTAGGATGCTTGTCCGGGGTATCATGTTTTAGCATAAGTGTATTCGAGAGTATGGACTGCTGTACATGCCTTCCGAGGGGTTTTATTTCTCTTTCTTGATTCAGGTCTATTCTTTAACAATCAAGAGTGATCTCTGAGGGTGTAAATGTGATCTCCGAGGGCGTGGTGTGATCTCCGAGGGCTTGATTTGGTCTCCGAGGGCTGCATTTGATTTCCGAGGGCTGTATTTGCTCTGTTTGAAGTGTGATTTTTTCATCGGAGTTCTCGGAATATATTTACTAGGTGCTCTTTTATTCATTTCTTGATTTTCTCCGAAAATGGGTCCTCGGATGATAGTCCGAGTGTAGTTTTCTTCGAGGAGTGTTCAGCAAGGAAGTTTTCTTGTCAGTTCCTGGGACTCGGGGTCCATGAGGGTCCCTCTTGGCGCATTGGTGGATATCGGAGTCACGCGGATCCATCGGGGTTTGCTCTTTTTCCGATGCTGCGCTTTTTTTTTTCCGATGCCGCGTTGATATCTGTTTTTCACTCACCCTTTGACTTTCCAAGGGACGCTTATATTCCTCCTCGTGTGCTCTTCTAAACCTTTTTAGGTCAGTGACCGAAATGTGGGGCAATCCTCCGAGGGGTTCTCCTCATTAGGAGTGGGTACATCTCATCGGAAGTACTCGTGACAATTGTATTGTCCATGTATTGTTTTTTCCGAGTAGGATTAATCTTCTTTGCTTCCCTTTTTTTTATGGTTAACAGAAAGGTTTCCTTCTTTAACTTGAAGTCTTCTAAGGAAAGTATCCTTCTCCATCTTGTAGTCTTCTATAGAAAGAATCATACTGCAAGTAATCTTCATTCCTTCTTGCAATTCACACGCCATGATCTTTTCATTGCACCGCACACATCTTTCCTTATTTAATTATGGAAAGTTCTTCTTTGGAAACTTCTCTTTGAATGGGAACTTCTCTTTAAGGAAATAGATCCTTCCTTGAAGTCTCTTGACCTGGAGCACATGCAAATACCAACTACAACTCGTGGAACTAAGTTAGTAAGTGAATAAAGGCAAAACACAATTATAGCAATAAATCCCGAATGTGCAGTTTTTCTGTGTTCAATGTTATCCTAACATTGTTGATCT
Organism: Linaria vulgaris; assembly: GCA_948329865.1. NCBI lineage: Eukaryota > Viridiplantae > Streptophyta > Magnoliopsida > Lamiales > Plantaginaceae > Linaria > Linaria vulgaris. Next base: position 117,577,290 of record OX415252.1, read on the forward strand.
AACATTGACAAAATACTTGCACTTTCAAGATGCACTCCACAACTATAAATAGAGGCGGTCTTGAAGAAGAAGAAAAAACACACAAAATATTCACAAGTTGAAGAGGAAAAAGCTCTAAGTTTTTCGCTCCACCAAATTCATCCATCTTCAAGCGTTCTTCACGGCATTCAAGGTATCCTTCAACCATCTTCAAACGTTCTTCGTGGCATTCAAGGTATCCTTCAACCATCTTCAAGGTGTTCTTCGTTAAGAACTCCTTTCAATCCGCCATCAAGCCTCAAGTTATCCAAAAACAATTTTTTTAAGATCGTGTCTCTGTCAAGAAGATCAAATCTTCAATATATCCAAAAAAATCCAAATCAAATTCATACCGTTCTTCAACAACATTCAAGCCAAAAATTCGTTTGATCCGAGATCAAGTCACAAGACCCTGGGAAAACCGTTTTTGAAGATCAAAATTCGTACTAGGAATATCAAAACCCCAAAAATCCAAAGAACTGAAGACGAAGTTCATACCAATCTTCATCAACCTTCAAGTCAAATTCCAAATCAAATTTCCGTTCGATCCGAGATCAAGCCGCCAAGCCCTCGAATCAACGTTTCTCAAATATCCAAGTACTTTGAAGATCAAGATTCCTCCAAAGAAGATTGACATTGTACAAGTTCCAAACGAAGATCAAATTGTTCGTCGTAAATATCAAGTCAAGTAGATCGTCAATTCAAGATCAAGCTTAAAGCCTTTGGATTAACGTTCAACTCACATACACGTGGAAGAGATCGAAATCAAATCCACTTTCAAGACAATCAAATTTCAACATTGTTCTTGTAGAAAATAATCAGAGTATTAAATAGAGATTGAACCACAATTGTACTTTAAATTTATTCAAATTTACTTTGTAATATTTTCTTGTCTTTTAATTAAAGAGATCAAGAATTTGTCTTTATAGAGTGTCCAGTCTTCTTATCCCCCTTGACATAAGATCGAGGATGAGTCCTCTGTTGCCAAAGTCATACTGTGGAAACGCCGTGGCTTGTGCTTATTTCATGGCCACATGTGCTGAAACTGAAGATGCACCACTTGGGAAGTTGGTAGATTTGGTAATGGAGGGGCCTAAAAGATTGACGAACGATTATATAAGATATATGATAGACTGGATGGAGATAAATAAAGGGGTTCTCTGTGGATACTACTTAGTGACCTCGTGGTTAGGGTTAGGATTTGAACGGGTAGTGTATCCGTGGGGGAAGCCCGTTCAGAGTGTCCCCGTGATGTGCAACAACATGTGTTGGTTATTCCCGGATGCTAACTGGACAATTCATGCCATGATCTCGTTGCCTAGCTTCGGAGACAGACAAGTTTGAGATTCATTTCTACAACTTCCTTGCCTCGAGTCCCTAATTAGGAGATTAAAGAATTTATTGGATTTCGATCGCCACTTTCAAGCATTAACCTTATATGTATCATTGTGGGACATAATGTGTCATGCGCAAAACTGACCAATGAGTGTCGAGAAGGCTTAAAGGTAAAGCTACCTTAGCCGTATTTGGTTCACCAAAGCCACATGCGTCTAGGTTGCAACGCAATAAGCGGAATGCAATTCGGAGGTCCAGGGAGAAAGTTATGCTCAAAGTAGTAAAGTTGCGCAGGTCAGTATCAAATTTGCACAATACGATACTGAAAAGTAGATCGAACCGCCTCAGTTCGATCTAAGCCTAAAATTACCTTTAAGCCCTTCTAATCAAGCCTATATATACCCCCTCACTCCTCACAAGTCGGGGGGACAGATGGAGAAGTTTTAAGATCGAATCCAAGCCAGTTCGATGCACAGCCGATTCGATGCACAACCAATTTGATGCACAACCAGTTTGATGCACATCCGGTTCGATGCACAACTGGTTCAATGCACAGCCGGTTCGATGCACAACCAGTTCGATGCACAACCAGTTCGATGCACAGCCAGTTCGAGGCATAGCCAGTTCGATTTATCATCGATCTAACCAAGTAAATTCAGTGCTCAACTAGATCAAAACCATATATTCCCTTAAATCTACACGAGTCAGGGTCCGGAATCAAAAAACGGATCGAGGTTTTGATCATCCATTGAAGAGATATGATCGAAACCGTGAAGCCGCGCACTGCAGTTCGATTGCACCTCGAACATAGCCGATTTGATCTATCATCGATCGAACCAAGTCAGTTCGATACTCATATAGGTCGAACCCATATATTTCATGAATGCTACTCGAGTCAGGGTCCCGAATCAAGAAGCCAATCGAGGTTTCGATCATCTCACAAAGAGATATGATTGAAACCGTGAAGTCGCGTTGTTCACTGATTCGATATTGATAGATCGAATCCAAGTGATTCGATACTCACATAAATCGGACCCATATATCTTATGAAAGTTACATGAGTCAGGGTCCATAATCAAGAAGCGGATCGAGATTCTGACCAACTATTAAAGAGACATGATCAAAATCGTGAGGTCGCGCAATGCAGAACCAAGTGAACCAAGCAGCCCTACCAGGGGTCGGCTCAATAGAGGCAACTCAAAAGAGATAAATGAACTACGCTCGGCTTGATTTCCTCAATGGGATACGTAGGTAGCTTGGTACGATCCCAAGTTTAGTCCGAAATCATAAGTATCTAACGCCCTCAATTCGACAACCGAAGAACATCGAATCTGTCTCGTTCGACTGTTCCCTCAACTTGGCCATTTAGGGATTTTTTTCGTCATCTTATATCTACTTATGTGTAATAGGTATTCCGGACCAAGCAGTCCGTTCATTGTAATGAGATAGCATTATTTTGGTTAAGTCAGGCTCCATTGTATCGATTTCGATGTATTGTAACTTAGACGAAATAAGACAAAAATATATCACTTAAATTGTTGTGTGTTTAAGACCACTTAAATCATAGTTTGTAGCCCAGCTCATAGCTGTATAAGCTCTTGGTACCTAACTGTTTTCGATCTTCTGCATATGTATGGTGTTTGAAGGGAATGTGCGTAAAAGAACACAAACTATTTTAATGCAAAACCCGTGTGTTCGTTTGATTATGCAATAAGAAATAATAGAAAAAGATAGTGTGATCACCGTGCATGATAAAGCAGTGGGCTATTGAAAAATTTCACCATCAATTCTTTCTTCTTTATATATATTAAAGAGATATTCGATCACAGTACATGTAATAGTAACTGTTCCGCAATTACATGGCATATATTATCAATTATATCTCATTATAACAAACTCATGTTCATGTATTAATTTTCGTCACTCTGTCATGTCAGATAAACCTTCATATATATATATATATATATATGTGACAACCATGTGAGTAAAAAGAGCCCGAATAAAAGCAAAATGTCAATTTCAACAGCGACTTACAAGAGTTACGGAGCAAAACTAAAGCCCGAAAAGATATTTGATGTTTTCATCGAAAGTGAAAAGATATAGGACAAGCTTGACAATTTCCCCGTGAAATAACACATGATTATTTTTTTGTAAAGATCAAGTACTCATGTACTTCATAAATTAAACTCTTTCGATTCATATATATATTGATAAGATTTTTTTGTCCATCAAATTAACACAAGGATATTTCATATTTCCTACAATTTAGTCTTTGTAATATGGGTTTATAATACTATTCGGTTGGTAATTATGAGTAAAAATGTTCAAGAAATCTATTAATAAAACCAGCTCTTAATTAAAAAAACATAAGTGCTCACTGCTTGCTTTATATGAAGCAGGATTGGAAATTAACGCTCTTCAAACTCTTCCTCAATTAAATACTTTTTCTCCAACAAAATAATTAAATTAAATAATCGATATATTAGCAGGAAAATCCATCAAAATACACGCCCCTTTCTCCAGATTTTACCTAGTGTTCGGTGACAAAGACATGTACCGGACTAGCTAGTTTAATTATATAAGTTATTTATTTGTAGCAAGTTAAGCAGCCAACTTTAATTACAAGATTAGTAACGTCATTAAGAACCCTAGCTAGTTAATTATCACATACCCAATTGACCGCCGTTCATCCTTAATTTTATACACCATTATATTGGCGGGATTTATAGAGGTTGGGATTGGTTATTGAAGGGGCTATAAGCTATTGCCAGCTGAGGGAGGGAGAGGTAAGAGAGTTAATAATACATAAATTTGTAAATACTGATTAATGTATTCATAAGTTAGAAATAGCGAGATGAGAAATTTAGAGTGTTTATAATTGACTAACTAAAATCTATAAAAAAGAAGCAAAAAAACGGCCTTATTTGTAAAGTTGGAGGATATATAGACATGCTGTAAAAAAATAAAATTAAGTCATGATCGGTTACATAATACTCATCAAGGAATATAAGAGTGAACTACTACTATTCTAATACAATTCACATTGAGATTGAGATATTGGCAACTACTCAGCTGATAATGACACAGACACTACCTAATGTCTGTCATACAGACACCGAATGAGAAACAAAGCGTAATTGCCAATTACTTCTCAAATAAATTCAAAATTACGTAAAAATTTTGTATATATTTAAATATAATCTTTAATATATTTAAATATGTTGACTATTTTAAATACATATTATCCCACGTGAGAATTTCTATCCACTCTTTTAATTATTTATGTATATCCATATCTTTGAAAATTGATTCCCCGTGATTTAAGGAACCTCAACAACAATTGGCCGTGCTAATTTTTCTCAACTAAAGGAGTGGACGGTTACTCTATAAACTAGAGCACAAATTGGCTGAGTAAAAGAGATATCTTCTATTATTTTTCTACTAGTACTGCTCCTAAATAATTATTTTAAAAGATTTGTTCAATCCTGGGACTGTCAAATAAATCCTTAAGGACAATGCTTTTTGCACAGCTCAATATATTTTATTTATCTAGTGTTTTCCATCTTTTACAACAATCTTAAGGAATAGTGAATTAGTGATAGCATAATGCTATCACAAGAACATTATGTTGAGAAACTTTTTAAGAAGTTTGGACATTTTGATGTGTCACCAGTGAGTACTCCTTATGATGAAAACACTCAATTAATGAAAAACAAAGGAGATCATATTGCAGAATCTGAGTATGCTCAAATTATTGGGAGTTTGATGCATTTAATGAATTTCTCTCGACCTGACATAGCATATGTTGTGTGCAAATTGAGTAGATATACAAATAACCCCAACCGTGATCATTGGACTACTATAGTCAGACTAATGAAACATTTGAGAGGTACCATAAACTATGGTATCCAATATAGTGAATTTTCCGTTGTGTTAGAAGTATACAACGATGCTAATTGGATATCAAACGCAGATGAGATAAAACCCACTAGCGGTTATGTATTTACTCTAGGAGGTGGTGCAATTGCTTGGAAATCATCTAAGCAAACTATAATTGCCAAATCTACAATGAAATCAGAGTTTATAGCTCTAGAATTAGCTGGCAATGAAGCCGAGTGGTTAAAAAAAATAAGCCAGTATTTCTTTGGGAGTAAAATCAACACCTTCAGTGTATATGCATTGTGATTGTCAAGCGGCAATAGCCATTGCAAAAAATAAAACTTTCAATGGTAAAAATAGACATATTCGTATGCGACATAACGTGGTTAAGCAGCTGCAAAAAGATGGATTTATATCCATTGACTATTTAAATCAGAAGTGAATTTGGCCGATCCTCTAAACCATTGGGAAGAAAATTAATTCTTGAAACATCGAGGGGAATGAGACTTCGCCATTTTGATAATTAACCATGATGGTAACCCGACCTTTATGATTGGAGATCCCATGACTTAGGTCCATATGGGTAATAATAAACTCATGTGTTAATATTTGTAGCACTTTATATTTATTTTCTCAATTCCTATGATATAGGTTGTGGCAATTAATTAGAGGATGAATTTATTTCTTAATGAATTTCATATTCCTTATGGATGGTGTATAATTGGAGTATATACTTGATGAAATCACCTATAGGAATGTGGAGTGGGGTCGCTCCTATGAAATCCTGCCATAATTTCTAAAGCATTCTTGAAATTACAGAATTTGAGGTGTATAATGTGGTTGATAAGATTTCTAACTTACAATATTGAATTATTTTGGTTCATAGAAGTTTTAACACCTCACCAAGAATTATGTTAGTTATATCTTATCATTCTAATTTTGGTTCATAGTCCAAAAGACACCAGATTTATTACATTATACATAGATATATCCGTACGCAGCTAATCTTTTTGAAATATGTGGGGGATTGTTGTATATATTAAAATATAATCTTTAATATATTTAAATATGTTGACTTTTTCAAATATATATTATCCCACATTTATTTAAATTTACTTAAGAGAATTTCTATCCACTCTTTTAATTGTTTGTACATATCCATATATTTGAAAATTGATTCTCCGTGATTTAAGGAACCTCAACAACAATTGGCCGTGCTAATTTTTCTCAACTAAAGGAGTGGACGGTTACTCTATAAACTAGAGCACAAATTGGTTGAGTAAAAGAGATATCTTCTATTATTTTTCTACTAGTACTGCTCCTAAATAATTATTTTAAAAGATTTGTTCAATCCTGGGACTGTCAAATAAATCCTTAAGGACAGTGCTTTTTGCACAACTCAATATATTTTATTTATCTAGTGTTTCCATCTTTTACAACAATCTTAAGGAATAGTGAATTAGTGATAGCATAATGCTACCACAAGAACATTATGTTGAGAAACTTTTTAAGAAGTTTGGACATTTTGATGTGTCACCAGTGAGTACTCCTTATGATGAAAACACTCAATTAATGAAAAACAAAGGAGATCATATTGCAGAATCTGAGTATGCTCAGATTATTGGGAGTTTGATGCATTTAATGAATTTCTCTCGACCTGACATAACATATGTTGTGTGCAAATTGAGTAGATATACAAATAACCCCAACCGTGATCATTGGACTACTATAGTCAGACTAATGAAACATTTTAGAGGTACCATAAACTATGGTATCCAATATAGTGAATTTGCCGTTATGTTAGAAGTATACAACGATGCTAATTGGATATCAAACGCAGATGAGATCAAACCCACTAGCGGTTATGTATTTACTCTAGGAGGTGGTGCAATTGCTTGGAAATCATCTAAGCAAACTATAATTGCCAAATCTACAATGAAATTAGAGTTTATAGCTCTAGAATTAGCTGGCAATGAAGCCGAGTGGTTAAAAAAAATAAGCCAATATTTCTTTGGGAGTAAAATCAACACCTTCAGTGTATATGCATTGTGATTGTCAAGCGGCAATAGCCATTGCAAAAAATAAAACTTTCAATGGTAAAAATAGACATATTCGTATGCGACATAACGTGGTTAAGCAGCTGCAAAAAGATGGATTTATATCCATTGACTATTTAAATCAGAAGTGAATTTGGTCGATCCTCTAAACCATTGGGAAGAAAATTAATTCTTGAAACATCGAGGGGAATGAGACTTCGCCATTTTGATATTTAACCATGATGGTAACCCGACCTTTATGATTGGAGATCCCATGACTTAGGTTCATATGGGTAATAATAAACTCATTCGTTAATATTTGTAGCACTTTATATTTATTTTCTCAATTCCTATGATATATGTTGTGGCAATTAATTAGAGGATGAATTTATTTCTTAATGAATTTCATATTCCTTATGGATGGTGTATAATTGGAGTATATACTTGATGAAATCACCTATAGGAATGTGAAGTGGGGTCGCTCCTATGAAATCCTGGCATAATTTCTAAAGCATTCTTGAAATTACAGAATTTGAGGTGTATAATGTGGTTGATAAGATTTCTAACTTACAATAATGAATTATTTTGGTTCATAGAAGTTTTAACACCTCACCAAGAATTATGTTAGTTATATCATATCATTCTAATTTTGGTTCATAGTCCAAAAGACACCAGATTTATTACATTATACATAGATATATCCGTACGCAACTAATCTTTTTGAAATATGTGGGGGATTGTTGTATATATTTAAATATAATGTTTAATATATTGAAATATGTTGACTATTTCAAATATATATTATCCCCCACTTATTTAAATTTACTTAAGAGAATTTCTATCCACTCTTTTAATTGTTTGTACATATCCATATATTTGAAAATTGATTCTCCGTGATTTAAGGAACCTCAACAACAATTTGCCGTGCTAATTTTTCTCAACTAAAGGAGTGGGCCTTTATTTTTAAACTCTATAAATTTGGAAAAATTATTATGTACATCCGCTGTATGTACAACCGATTGTTAAGATTAAAAGGAGATCCCTAAATTGTAAGAATAACTACCCAACACCCCATCCCCACCGTGTATTGGAAGTGGATGCACATACAACGACTGCACTAAATAATCTCTCATAATTTTGAGCACGAATTGGCTGAGTAAAAGAAATATCTTATTATTTTTCTACTAGTACTACCCCTAAATAATTATTTTCGAAGATCTGTTCAATCCTCTGGATTTTCAAATAAATCCTTAAGGATAGTGCTTTTTGCACAACTCAAGATATTTTATTTATCTAGTGTTTTTCCATATTTTACAACAAAAACTCCTTTTATTACTTAAAACTATTAAGACCTTGATATTAAAAAAGGTTAATTTGCATAAGGTAATTATTAATCATTAACCACTCAACGTAATTGATGGCTTGCAGCCATCAATAAAACCCACTCACCTTTAAAACAAAGATTTTTTTTTATTTATAGAAAAGACATACACTACTTTGTTGAAGTGGTCTTAGAATAAGGTGGATGGCAAAACTCGATATTGTATTGTACTTGTTTTTTTGGCATAAGATTGTAACATTGTTTTAAATTTGAGTGTACTACTTTATCAAATCCCTTTTTAGAAAATACACTTTATAGATTTATGAGAAATCACAATATTGGTTATTTCATAACATTTTCGAAAGTAAAAGAAAACTCAATATACGTATTAAAAAACACTTATATTTAGTTGTATATACACATGGGCGCATGTATTTGAATGCTAGGGAAGGCTATTGCTAACATTTTTCTTTTTTTACTAATAGTAAGTATATTTACATATGAACAAACTATAAAAGTACTGGTTATTAAAAAAGGGCAAAATATATTTTTTGCCCTTTATTTTGGGTCAACTTTAAGTTTTGCCCTTTAATTTTACGGGCTTAGAAAATGCCCGTTAACTCTTTGTTTTTTTATTATAAAATATGCCCACCGGGCTCCAGAACTGGGCTGAGCTCATTTTTGCTTACGTGGCGTCTGACTCGGACGGCACATCATTAAAAAAACAATTTTATTGTTGTTGACTGGACTGGGGGCAAAATTACCGATTCACCCCGTCAACCCAATAACCCCCAAATTCGATCAAAATCACGATCCACATTCCCAAAGTAGTGAATAGGTCAAAATGTACCGCCGATTTGATTCCCGATCAAGTGTGCCGACTGTATAAATAAGGTAAGAAGCTTATACCATCTTTTTAAGAATCTAATTAAGGTAGTTTTGTGAGTGTTCATCTTTTTTTCGATTAGTTTCTTTATTTTTGCCTTTTTTGAATTATTGCTAATAATTATTAGTTTTTTTTTTTTTTTTTGTTCGAACACAGATAATGGGTAAATTTGGAGTGATGAAATTGCAACAATAGAGGTAATTTTGCTTTCGTTGAAATGTTTAGGGTTTCCATGTTTGTAAATTGTGTTCACTCTAATTTAGGCGTAATTACCCTATAATTACTTGTTATGGTGTGATTAGTTTGATTTGTATGTTTGTAAATGCAATCATCGGTGCCCTGATTTAGCAAATTGGATAAAAATTAGGGTTAAGTCCTCTAATTACCTGTGTTGGTGTGAATAGTTTGCGTTGATTTATAGTTTAGTTTGCTAAGTGGCTCATACCTACAATCTTGCTTTCATTGTAGATGATGTATCAATTTACGTGTGTTTGTGGTCGTGGTATAATGATATATGATAGGGCTGGGTCAACGTCAACTCGACCCGGTAAATTCTACTATGTGTGTCCGATGAGAGTTCGTCACCCTAATTATTTTATTTGGGCCAATGAACTCTTCATGGATAAAAATGCTTGTCTTCATCCATTCATGCACCCTCGTTGTGATTCGAATTCTTCACCATCTTTGTAAAAGAGAACACACGGTGAACAGGAAGTTATTGAAAATTTTGAACAAGATAAAACCGAGTTAAGTTGCAGTGTCTCTACTGTTGGGGGTTCTCACGGTTATGTATTGAATGAAGTGTTTGAAAATATCGCTGTTACAAAGGCGGCTCTTGTTTGTTGTTGCATTGCATGGTCAATAGTGATCATGATGACCATTTTGCTTATTTTTCTCTTGTTTATCTTTTATTCCATAATGTAGTTGCATTTGATGTCTAATATTAAGTAATTTCCATTGTTGTATTTTATGTTAACAGTTTAAGTTGTTGGATAATGTAATGGATTATTTTTCTTAATTAACTTTTGTTGTTTAATGTTGTTGGTTGTTATTTGATGGTTATCTAATTAGTTTTATTTTTATTTTGTACAAGAATGAAAAGCATTGGTGATGAAAGGCTTAAACACCTTTTTAGGGATCCATGTACTAATGAGTTTGAAGTGATGAAACTACTTGACATTGTTTGCACTTACGGTGAAAGGCATCGTATTACTAATCCTAATATTTTGAACTGGGGGATGAAGTTTTTCCAGGCAAAGATGGAGATGGAGAAGGGATTTGCCAATCCTGATCCTTTTCCTCTTGTGAGAATCAAAAATATGCTGAAGATTTGACACAGCAAGTATCTCAAATTTCTCGAATTTACTGAACGACCTCACATTGCCTTTGTTGGACAAACTTATGAAGTGCACCCTTTTGACAACTACGATCCTACTGGGGTATGTTCCTTAGTTAGTATTTATTAATTTTAAATTTTTATTGTTGTTTGAGTAACTAACATTGAAATTGGTCCTTGTATGAAACTGATTTCGACCGCTACTTCCGGCTTTACGGCCTTGAGAATGCTTATTACATCTTCCAACTCTTTAAGCACCTTGAGTGTGTTGTTCTACCTGAAGAACATATGCCAAATGTCCCTGCTGAAGATGATGAGATTGAAATAGTCGAGCTTGATTGAAATTTCATTAGTTATGATTATTATGTTAAACTTTGAGTACTTTGTTTTGAGTTGTAATAAAGGGTTGTCCTAAGCTGACAACTCATGGATAATGTTATGAATTATTCCTACTCTTTATTCAATACATTAGTAATCTTTAATGTTTTTAGTGAGTTGATCAACATTTGAAAAGCCAGCTCCATGTTTCAATCAAACATTAGCTAAAGACACATTACAAAATTGGTCTTGTTATTGAATATTTGTACATGATAAGAACTTATATACTCACTTGTGATTCTTTAAAACCCCAATCTTCTATAAATGATGGCTTCTTCCCCTTCTTCTGAACTCTACTTCCAACCACAGTGCTTTGTGTTCCCATATCTATGTTGTCCAATCCTTATGTCTCCACTGCATCTTCATTCCCTCCCATTGAACTGTCACTCTCCAGTAATTTCTCCAACATTTCGTCTTCATTCTCACTCCCTTAGTAAGTTTTTTCTCAAATAACAGGTCATAATGTTGTGACCTAATACACCACAAAAACTGCACTGAGTAGTTTTCTGCTTCCTTCTCAGCTTTTGAGAATTCTTACCCTTTCCCTTATCAGCAGCCTTAGATGTGTTAGCGTTCTTAGTGGTCTGCGTTGTAATGCCTGATCACAAATGTTGTTTCATTCTTAACCTTTATGACATTGATCCTCCATGACAGTCTTCATCACAATGCCTAACATGTAATCTTCCAGGATCACTCTTCTTGACACACAAACTTCTCATTTTTTGTACTGCAAGTGACCTTGTAGCCATCTTGATCTCCTTCTTGCTTGTAAATATCATCCCCACCTGAGATTTTGGCTTAAACAGTTGTTCTTTGTTGAAAAACCAGTCAACATCATTATCCTCATCATTCATTTCAGCTTTAGTGATCCTAGTTCTCTTAGGACTAGAAACTACATCTTCATCTCATGGATATTCTTCATTATAAACCACCTTTTATTTTCCCTTGGCACTCACACCAGCTTCAACTCTATCATCTCCAGTTACACCAGTTCAAACTCCACCTACTTCAACATCCTCTCTGATTTGATTCTCTACATTAGGACCCAACTTTTCCTCAGGTAGCATTACATCAATGAACATGTCCAGCTCTCTGCTACCTACCAAACAATCACAGCTGATTGTTTGCAAACCCTCATCACTCCCAATAAGCCCGAAACCATCAATATGACTTGTATAAAACCTCACCTCTCCATTGATACCAATACCAGAACAAAGCCCTTTCAGAAATGCCTGATCAACTGTTTGATAGTTAACAAAACCCCACTTGCTTACCACCCCTCCAATATACTCATGTCTTGGCTTGAATATGTAACTCCCACCATGATGCAACACAACTGTAAGATCAGTGCTGTCATCAGCTGCAACATGCAACACAAAAAGGGAGGTTAGTTCCATAATAATGAATAAAAATTGCTATGAATGGTTTTACAAAATCATTAAAATAAGCATTATGCATGAAACCCTAAAAATATTTTGACAATACCACTTTCAGATACAAATCAACACCCTAAACCATAAACCACTTGCATAATAAATCAAAACCACCAAAATCCAACAACTTTGTTGTTATAGTGAACCCACTGTAAAAACACTACACCAAAACCACTTGCATGTGCTAGTCAAAACCACTAAAATCCAAAAAGAAAATTAAATAATTAAGTGAGAGGAGGACCAAAACTACCTGTCACATACTCTAAAAGCAACCCCACTACAAAAAACCCCACTTTGCAAAACCTACTATAAAAACCACTCTAAACAAACAAACAAAAACAAATTTCAAACCACAAGACCTCGGAAAACACTAACTAAGCTAAATAACATGACAAAATTGACAGAAAATATGCATGCATGTAAAATTAAAGTACAAACCACATGTTGGAGGCGGATTTTCGAGCTCCTCTGTCGGTCTAAGTGTAAACATGTTTGATTAATGGCCAAATTCGTCAAAATATTTTGATTTGGGGTGAAATTGAAGTTAGGGTTATGTGATTTGGGGGGGGGGGGGGAATTGATTTTAGGGTTTAGATGATTTGGGAACTGGGAGTGAATGCGTGTGTGTTATGATTTTCAGATATCACTTAGGGTTTTTTTTTTGGTTTAAAATCGGACAACAATGCCTTGTACGGATTGTACTGTTGACGGAGGTGAATCGATAATTTTGCCCCAAGCCCAGTCAACAGCAATTAAAAAAAATGAGCCGGCATCCGAGTCAAATGCCACGTAAGCAAAAATGAGCCTAGCCCTGTTTCGGAGCCCGTTGGGTATATATTTTTTTTTTTAAAAAGAGAGTTAACAGGCATTTTCTAAGCCCGTAAAATTAAAGGTTAAAACTTGAAGTTAGAACAAAATAAAGGGCAAAAAAAATATTTTGCCCATTAAAAAATGTTGGGCCAATTTAAGAATGAGTGTATTGCTTTAGGGCACGAAGTACGACTAGTTTATTCTTTAATAGTATTTTAAATTTTCATGTGAATCATAATATTTATGATTTATTAAAAATACAATTATAATATTTGAAGTTCAAATCAGACTTTGTTTGTCAAAGTCAGTCAAAAAATTAACTGTGCCAAATAAGGCACATGGCTTCAACTTAATTGACAAGTTAATTCAATTTGTTTTAATTCTCCCTGTTAACATGGTAAAAATCCACGTGCTTAAAACATACCATAATTCGATTACTAAAATTTCCGGAGATATTATATGATTTATACTCGTAACCACAAAATATCCGTATCACACGGCGAAGACCACTAGTCCCCCAAAATACGAGAACACCCCCTACACCCTCTGATGTCTAAAAGCTATCGGAGAACTCATCCCGAGGGCCAAAGCGCGATAAAAATGCACTATCAAAACCTAGAACCCCTCGGAGCGCACGTCATAAAGACCTGAATGCAAGAACATTGCCCTGTCTGAACAAGAAAGCCTTGTCTAAGCATAAGGAACGTTGGAAGACATTCTACGAGGGCTTGGATACTAAAACACTACTTCACGAAGGCCAAGCAAAGCCCTCGGAGACAAAGCAAAGCCCTCGGAAATCAAATCAGACCCCTTGGAAACATGCCCAATTTACGGAACCCAAGACCAAGATAGAAACACCTATCAGAGTGCACATCAGAAGAAGACAACCTAACAATGGACCACCATCGGAACTACAACAGCATCGGACGAGCATTCCCTCCTACTTATCCAGCGTTTTGGATAGGTACCGCCCATCGGAGAGAAGGAAACCAAGGAGCCAGTTCATCATAGTACGTTGAAGTTATCGGAGAGGATAATTCATCCTGGTCAGTACCCCATCAGCAGATATACCAAACAGATAAAACATATCTCTTCACACATGCATAATGACACCTGTGAACACATGCACTGTGACACCTGTCCCTAAAAGACTTCTATAAAAGGTAGAGATGAAGATCAGAGAGAGGGGGGCGCTCCCAAGGGAACTCATGTTCTCTCTAAAACTAAAAGAAAAAAGGCTTCACAAAGGTCAACTCTTTCAACAGATACAAAATCAACACAATCAATAAAATCGACATACTCCAAATAATCAACACCAAGAACAAGAACTACGAGTGGCTTGATTCCCAATCGGGGGATACGTAGGCATCTCAGAAAATATCCGGGTCCAGCCGCAAATCAATAAAAACCAACAATCTCCTCGGGTCGGGATCGGCGTTCCAATCCAAAAATAATTCAGTTAGATAGGGTATAATTCCAAACCCGTTAACACTCCCGCTTCTACACCAACAACAATACGTGTATTTTTAACAATGAACATGTTAAGACTTAAGAGTGTTCTTAAAAACAAAATGGATGATGAATACTTGTCAAATTCTATGATTACTTATATCGAGCAGAGTTGACAAAAACTATCGACTCTAACTCAGTCATTGATGAGTACTATTTCATGACAGGCCATAGAATAAACTTAGATAGTACTTTTATTTCTTAAATTGTCATGTATATAAATATACACTACAAGATTTCATGGTCTACAGCAACTGCATTTGCGGTTGCAGAAAACCTTAATGCGGTTACATAAAGCCATCTGCAATCGCATTGAGGTCTCAGAAAGTGCGGTTGCATAAAGCCTTGGTCGCTTCACATCAGAGACCGCGTTGCGGTTGCCGTTGAGGTCAACTTCGACATAAAAATCTGCAACCGCATCGCGGTTCCAGATACTTTCAGTAACCGCAGCGCGGTCTCAGATTGTGTTCCACTTTCTAAGACCGTAGTGCGGTCCCAGATACTTGAAGACTCTCTGCAATCGCATTGCGGTCTCATATAGTATGAATATTACCTGAGACCGCAATGCGGTTGTAAAAACTCAAAAGATTTTTTGCAACTGCGTTGCAGTTTCAGATAATATTCACACTATCTGAGACTGCAAGGCGGTTGCAGAAACTCAAAGAGCAATTGCAACCGCAACGCGTTCTCTATTGATATTCAAGTATCAGAGATCGCAACACGGTCTCAGATAGTATGAATATTAACAGAGACCGCATTGCGGTTGCAAAAGACCTGTGAACAAAATAAAAAAAAACCAATAATATTTCGGTAATTTACTGAAATATTATTGATTTTTGTTGAAATTATATATAGATAATGGCAATAAATCAATATAGTGAATATACAAGAACAAATATAATTAAATAACGAAAACAATTAATAAGATGAAATGAAAAAGGATAAAAAGATGAACAAAAAAGTAAATGAAATAAAGAAGAAGAGAAATAAAGTTTGTGGAATATAAGTGTTAGGTGTTATTTGTTTTGGATTTGGAAAAGAAAAGAAGAGAAGTGTTAGGTGTTTTTTTTTTTGGATTTGAAAAAGCAAAGAGGAGAAGTATTGGGTGTTTTTTTTTGGGATTTGGAAAAGAAAAGAAGAGAAGTGCTGGGTGTTTTTTTTTTATTTGTAAAACAAAAGAAGGCAAGTGTTAGGTGCTTTTTTTTTTTTTTTTTTGTAAAAGAAAAGAAGAGAAGTATTGGTGAGTTTATTGTAAGAGTTATGAAAAAATGAGAGGGTAGTGGTGGGTATATATAGAAAATGAGGTGAAAATTTGAATTTTCGCGAAACTTCAAATTCTCCCCCTAGCCCGCCTAAAATTTCAAAAAATTTGAACAAATTGCAACCGCAAAGCGGTTGCTAAAAGTTTTTAAAAGTCAAAATAATAGTTATTGAGACCGCGTTGCAGTTGCAGGAAGTATGAATATTAATAGGGACCGCAGTTCGGTTACTAAAAATATGAATATTTGCAGCAACCGCAATGCGGTCTCTAAAGCTAGATTTTGCAACCGCAATGCTATATCAATTGCCTCTTTTTGAAACTGCATTGCGGTTGCAAATAATATTCATATATTAAAATCACAATTTTATAGAACTATTTCAATGCGTTTGTGATTTTTAGCAACAAACATCAATGTTACATGTGAAATAAACTAATAAATGGTTACAAAACAAGTAATTAGAATAAAAGAGTAGATTGAATGTGAACGATCGAAGGAGTTATTAGACCATGAACTTATTGTATGTTATATCTACTACTCATCATCATATTTCTTCTTGTTGATTTGTTATTATGAGTTGCTTCACTAATAATATGATTAATCGATTTAATTAATGGACAATCCTTCACGTTACATTTAAACTAACAACGTGGTACCTCAGATCATCAAAATGATGTTATTTTGAAGTGTGAATATTAGTTTTACCTGCATTTCGATTACAAATACACTGAATTGCAACCACGTTGCGGTCCCAATAGGGTTTAGTTGAGACCTCGTAGCAGTCCCTAATAACATTCATATGATTAGGGACCGCAATGTGGTTCGAATTGACTCTGTTGGAATCTGAGACCACAATGCGGTTGGAATTGACTCTGTTGGTATCTGAGACCGCGATGCAATTGCAATTGCCAGAATTTGGATTCTAAGACCGCTTTGCGGTTGCAATAACCTAATCTATACTAAAATCTAAGTTTGAGCTTCGATTTGCAATTGAGCTATATTTTAATTACCAACTCCTAAACTTTTTACACTTATTTAACAAATCGTTAAAACTTATCTTTAAAATTGTTAAAATTGAACATTAAACTTTCTTTAACACGACAAGAAATCGTTCAAATCAGTTTTAAACTAACAATTTAACAATTTAACAACTAAACTAACAACTTCCCACAATAAACTAATCAATCTTCAACATAATCTAACAATTAAACTAACATTTCATAACTAATCATCATCACTATAATTAACCACTAAACTAACAATTTAACAATTCAACCACTACACTAACAACTTAACAACTAAACTAACAATTAAACAACTAAACTAACAATTCAACCAGTAAACTAACAATTAAATAAATAAACTAATAATTAAACATAAAATCGAGAAATAATCAAAACAAACTAACATTATTCCGATGAAGCTAAGAGCAGCGGTGGAGGAGTGAAGCGGCGAATGGACGGCGTGAGGAGGACGTGAAGTTCGGCTCTTTTCGGGTCGGGTCGGGTCGGGTTCAGGTCTGGTCCAGATGTGGTGTGGCTCGCGGCGATGGTGGCGGTGGCGGGTGGGGATGAGGCTCGCTGTGGCGGTGGAGGTGGAGCGTGGGGATGAAGGTTTTGGTGGTGGTGGAGGGTGGGGAAGAAGGTGGCGGTGGGTGGAGATGGAAGTTGCGGTGGCGGTGGCGGTGGCGGTGGCGGTGGCGGTGAAGGGTGGGGGTGACGCTCGGGGTGGCGGTGGCGGTGTAGGGATCCGATGAAGGTGAAGCTCTCGGTGGTGGAAGGGGTGGTGGTTACGGTCATGGTGGGGGGTGGGTGGAGGAGGACGGCGGATCTATGGAGGAAGGACGGAGGAGCAGTTGCAAAAAATTTGAAATCGAATTTCAGTCCCAATTGATGGAGGTGGCGGTGGAGAGAAGAGAAAGAAGAAGAAGTTAAATGAATATATATATATATATATATATATATATATATATATAATATGTTAACTTTTAGAGACCACATCGCGGTCTCTGAAGGTCAGGGACCGTAAC
Source organism: Linaria vulgaris (assembly GCA_948329865.1). Taxonomy (NCBI): domain Eukaryota; kingdom Viridiplantae; phylum Streptophyta; class Magnoliopsida; order Lamiales; family Plantaginaceae; genus Linaria; species Linaria vulgaris. The sequence goes on from OX415252.1 coordinate 117,595,519, forward strand.
GCGGTCCCTGAAAACCTCCCTCGGCGATCCCGAGGGAGGCACCCAAAATTAGGGCAGAACTTTTGGGCCAAAAGTTCTGGCCATTGGCTAGGCTTGGGACCGCAACGCGGTCCCTGATAACTTTCAGGGACCGCGTTACGGTCTCTAAAAGTGAACAACCGCATCGTGGTTGCTGTGCGGTTGTTGTTGTCCAGTAATCGCGTTGCAGTTGCTGTTTCCCGGTCTCTGTTGACCGTGGAATTTGCGCGTAGTTGGGATTGTTCCCGAAACTTTCTAGAAGATTTTGATTTGATTATGCAATGAGTTTTGGTGTAGTTTTGAAGTATTTGTCTATCTTCAATAGTACTTTAATTTCTTATATTGATGATATATATGTAATTAACTTTATTTTTTAATGGAGTATTATGTCACTTTATATATTGTTTATTATTTTAAATTTTAGTGTTTACTTATATGAAACAAACATATTCGTTACGTTAGTGGCTAGTCCATTGCATTTCAAATTTTAGGATACGTCGTGGATATACACATGTTTTATACAATTACAACACATAAAAATGTTGTTTATAAATAAGAAAAAACACACAAAAATGGTAGTTATCACTCAAGTCAACTAGAAAAATAATGTTATGGTGTCATTTATTGTTTCCCAAAATTGTAAAGGGACATATATGCTATTTAAAGATATGACAGATTAATATTTGTGCCCTGTAAGTTTGCCTTTTTGAAGAATATGCTCATTATCTATTTTTTAAAAATGCCCTCACTTATGCAATTTTCTTTAAAAAGATGTCCACCCGCTGCCACATTAGAAAAATTGCACTTACGTGGCTGCCACATGAGAAAAAGGCACACGCCATATTAATATATTTAAAACAAAAATATATCTTTTGTGTTATGTGGCTGCCACATGGAATATATATAAAATATATATCTTTATGTATTAAAATATCAAAATATATACAAATATATAAAAAATATATATCTTTATGTATTAAAATATCAGAATATATATATATCTTTATGTATTAAAAACAATATTATATTTATATCTAGAATATATATAAATACTATAAAAAAATATCATTATGTATCTAAATATATCTATATCCAGAATATATTTAAATATATAAAAAAGGAAATATCATAAATACCATTTTTTATTACTAAAAATTTAAAAGAAAATTATAAGAAAAATTCAAAAAAAACAAAAAAAAAATAGAACCCCCCCCACCGCTGCAACTTGCGGTTGCAACGATTGACGCCACCACCGCTGCAACTCGCGAGTGCAGCGGTGGGGGGGGGGGGGGGTTGGTTTAGGGTTTACCATCGCTGCAACTCGCGAGTTGCAGCAGTGGTGGCGTCGATTGACGCCACGGGGGGGGGGGGGGGGGGGGGGGGTTGGGTGGGGAGGCTCTATTGATTTTTTTTTTTTAATTTCTTTTAATTTTTAGTAATAAAAAATTGTATTTATGATTTTTCTTTTTTTAATATATTTAAATATATTTTAAATCATAAAGACATTTTATATATATATTTATATAAATTTTAAATATATTCCATGTGGCAGTCATGGCGTGTGCATTGACATCCACATCGACTGACACGTCTGCATTTTTTCTGATGTGGCAGCGGGGTGAGCATTTTTTTAAAGAAAAGTGCATAAGTCAGGACATTTTTAAAAACTCGATAGATAATGGGCATATTCTTCAAAAAGACAAACTTACAGGGCACAATTATTAATTTGTCCTTAAAGATAATGGTAGCATAGTTTTTGCAGTTTACCATGATAAAAACTAATATAGAAATACGTTAAATATTGGATATGAGGAAATCTTACCTTATACATCGTCTCTATGCATACAGACTATTCAAATATCATTTTCCTTACTTTAATTCTCTGTCGGATCACATATATGTTTTTTTTTTAAAACAATTACTGAAGAAGAACTATTTTATTAAACACGTAAACTAAAATATAACAATTTTGTTTTGACGAATTAAATAAAACCATTTCAAGATCATGATAGTGCAGAAAAATAGATAAGTGTTAAATTACATATGCTTTCATCAGTTTTGCAATTAATTCAGATTTCAGCCAAACCAATGCGTAAACAGAAAAATCAATTAATGGCACTATATCGAAAGTTATTATACCTATTTATTTCTTTCCAAAACAACAAGGGAAATAATAAATGAACTAAAATATCGCAGGGAAACTCAACAAAATGTACCTAACGTGTCTAACTAATTCCTCTCTAGCATTAATTTCTTAAGAATTTAACTTAATTTCATTAGCCTATCATATCTATACACACATATATATATACACACATTGTTTGGAAACTTATTTATCACAATCTAAGAAGAATTAAGGTACAACATTTCGTGCACCATAACTCATAACTCATCCAACATGACATGCATCGCCCCCAATCCTCTTTTTCAAGACCTTAAAGTTACATTTCAACCATCAACCTTAGTTTCTCCATCACAACAAGTTGAGAGGAAATCTGTTTATTTGTCATATGCGGACCAAATTGTCAATTTCAACGTCAAAATGGTCGATTTTTTTGGAGCTAATCCGGAGTTTTCACCAGACACCGTGTCCGACCGGTTCAAACTTGCACTAGAGAAAGTGTTGGTGCCATATGATGTTATTGCCGGAAGGCTGAAGTTTAACAGCAAGTTGGGCCGTCGTGAGATCGACTGCAATGGTGCTGGTGTTGGTTTCATGATGGCTTCGTCCGAGTATTCGCTTGATGAGATAGGGGATTTGGTTTCTCCAAACCTCGGATTCCGCCAACTTGTGGTGCACGATTCGGACAACTTGGCTCGAGATGAAGATCAACCACTAATGAATTTTCAGGTTAGCGTTATGTTACATGTCTATTGCTTCAAAATATAGAAAATGACAAAAGGTGCCTTCGTGTTTTGTGTAGTAAAAAAAAAAAGAATTCTTGCATGCGATGTGATCTAAAAGATATGCATGCCCCGATATAAAAAGCATTCTTAGATGTTGTTTATATACACATGATTTTTTGTCAATTATTATTTTCCTGTTAGAGTTGTTGTTTTGCATATCACTCATAACAAAGTCGATTTATTATCTCTCTCTCTCTCTCTCCCCCTCTCTCTCTCCCTCCCTCCCCCCCCTCTCTCTCTCTATATATATATATATTTCACTAAACGTTGTATGGATGAAGGTAACGTCGTTCAAGTGTGGTGGTTTTGCAATCGGCATTACGGGGAACCACCTTTTACTCGACGGTAGAGCATACAAGACATTCAAAAGTAATATAGCTTCCCAAGCTTTTGATGACAAAAGACCTTTGGCGGTAATTCCAACTCACAATCGTCGACTCCTAGCCTCTAGATCTCCACCACATGTGGCATTTCCACACCATGAGCTCTTCAAACCCGACCTATCTACTTTAGGGTCTACAGTGTTTGATCGTAAGTCGAAACAATTAGAGCAAAGAGTCTTCAAGTTTAACTCAAACGACATCAATATCTTAATGGAAAAGGCAAAATATGGAACAAGTTTTAGTGCAAACGCCAAAAGAATCAGTAGTTTTGCCTTGGTGGCGGCGCTCATATGGAGGTGTAAAGTCATGTCATTGCACAATAATGTTGGAGAAAAAGAGTCCACTCTTCTTACCGCAGTTGACATAAGATCGAGGTTGAATCCTCCACTGCCAAAGTCATTCTGTGGAAACGCTGTGGTTCCTGCTTATTCCATGGCAACATGTGACGAAATTGAAAATGCACCATTTGGAAAGTTAGTGGAGTTGGTAATGGAGGCGCCTAAAAGATTGACGGACGAGTATATAAGATCTAGGATAGATTGGATGGAGATGAACAAAGGGCTTCCCCGTGGGGACTGCTTAGTGAGTTCGTGGTTAGGATTAGGATTTGAACGGGTAGTGTACCCTTGGGGGAAGCCCATTCAGAGTGTCCCAGTGGCGTGCAACAATATGTGTTGTTTATTCCCTGATGCCAACCGAACAATTGATGCCATGGTTTCGTTGCCTGCCGAAGAGATGGAAAAATTTCAATTCCACTTCCACAACTTCTTTACCTCGAAGTATTAGAGGGCCTATGTCGTCGGGTGCCTCATACTTAACTTACATGTGGAGCTTGAAGTGCAAATGTATGAATGAACACAAGTTGGTTCAAGTCTACAAGCTAGGAATAACATAATGCACAGTATGTAGTTAGTTTGTCAAGTCTGTTGAGAATAATGGTAAGATGATTTACACCGTCGGTTTGTCTGATTATGTATTAAGGAATAATAGGAAGAGTGTGATCACCTGCATGGTGCAATGGATTGAGAAATTTCACCATTAACCCTTCTTTGTTAATTAAAATGATCTTATTGTAATGTTAATTGTAATTAAAATCACTCATGGACTCATCCACGGCCAAACTGGTGTATTTATCTCGTGATAACAGATAGACTAGTAATATAATGTAAGACTCATTTTTAAAACAAATTCTGTAGAACCTATTGGGTCACACCAAATAAGTTTATTGGGCATTTGACCAATGAAACTTGTAGGGCTAAAATCGTATCATGCACATGTAGAGTTCACCGAACATTATCTCTTTATTGTTTAAAATCACTACAGAAAATACAGTTTTCACCAACGCATTATTAGGCATTTGCCAGCATCCTTTTGCGCTGGGGAAGACTTTTGCCAGCACTGCCTAGCGCTGGTGTTGTTTGCGCTGGGGATCCATACACCAACACTGTTTTTTAAGGTTATTTTAATAATATGGCACTGGTGTATTGTGTGTTGAACGTTTTTACCAACACTTACAAGAGGTGCTGGGAAAATCAAGGCGCTGGTGATGGTCAAATTTCTTGTAGTGAATTTTTCTTTTTCGTAGTTTATTTTGCGTACGTATTACTTTGCTTGAATAGATATAAATTAAAACTAAACTACTTTTCCTTTTACTCCTTTTCTAAAATGTAACTTCAGAGTAAGGGGACAAATTAAAAGAAGCTTCGAGGGGTACTTAGTTTGAGCTATAGAAAGAGTACAAAGAAACAAATGATTACACACAGAATCGAATGTACAAAATCTGCGTGTGTTCGCGCTAATGTAAGTTGTATGAAATGGAACCAAATATATCCTAGTTGCATGAGAATAATGCCTGCTCAAGATTAGGACATGGACATCATTAAATTTCAGGATTCTAGTGACTTTATTACAAGATATTATTAGTTTGTTTTTTTATATAATTAAGATATTATTAGTTTGTTCGTACAAATGCGATAATTTAAATAATGTTGGACGATATAAGGATCGTAGATTGCGAAAACTACCCCTGTGATATTTTTAATCGGTAGAGAACTCCGTGTTATTTAATTAGCAATTCCTTTTTGATGAACACATGAGGAAAAAAGCCCCGACTACTCTCAATTAATTTGTTCGTAATTATCAGATGCATAATAAGTAATTAATATTGGCCAAATTCAATAACTGATACACACACAAACACACACTATTCCTTTGGTCTCTAAAGCTAATCCACTAAAGTACGTCATGTCAAGGCCGGTATGTTAGATTAAATACTTTATCATGAATTAAATCACGTATTCAAGATCGCCACATGTTAAACCATAAAGAAATTCATAAGTCATGAATCGAGAAGCGTACCTTGATCCATACATATAACCTTTTATGCGAGAACGGTGAGGCTTCGGTCTTCCACATACTAATCTATTTCTCTTTATGGGTCTCTCTATATTGATGGACATGGAGGAGAAGAGTAGTCATAAGATTAGCCTTGGGGACCAAGACCCTATAACCTTATATAGTAAACTAACTAGAGCCCCATAAACCCTAGTTAGAGTACAACAGGAAATTACACATTACAAAGTCCATACATATTAAGATACTAATTGGACACTTTAATTAGATCACTTAATTAGTCCAATATAAATAATTAGCCTTTTAATGTAATTGTCTTAAGTTGTAAAGCCCACATATTAGATTATTAAATATAATCTAACAATCTCCCACTTGGGCTACAAATTAAATCCAAACGACAATTACATCTGATAACCTTAGGTGTACATAAACTTTGCTAATTGCCGAAGTATCTTTCTTAAACAATCTTGTCCATCTCACATACCAACATGGAACCAAAGCGGCCTTTGTTACATTAATCGTAACTCGACCCTCAATGATCACGCATACCAAATATACTCAAATGACATAGATCATGTATGGATGTGTAACATAGAAATTACATGCAATGTGATCATAAACATGCCTATTTCCAATTGGTCCTAAATCTTTCGTGAGATCAATCTTAGTCTTTCAAACCTTATGTCAAACCACAATGAAAGATAAAACAAATAAAATATTCAGAGCTATAATAAGAAAACCATCAACCTTTTCTGCAGAAAACTGAATATACATAAACCAATGTATCGTGTCAATAAATGAGCCAAACACATGAAACAAACTCCCACTAAAACTGCATATCATAAAATAAGACAACACTCGTGTAAGCATTATGCTCATGAAAGACCTTGAGTGTCAAACATTTATAAGTGGGTAAGCTAGCATTATGTTTGTTTCTATACGCTCATTAAACACTAACTAACTCTGAATTCTCATATAACAATTAGGTACTTCAATGTCTATGTGGCTAGACTTTGAAGAACTCCTATTGTTCAAATATATAACTGTAATATATTGTCACGATAAAACTTTAGTGGTCTTTCAAAGCTTATCCACAATTTGCAGCCTTGTGACAAATTTTACAGTGATGTCACAAAATTGGTTGCCACATAACAAGTTACGAAATATAATGCTATCATGAAAGAACCTATAAGTGTCTGCTGAACACTTTGCATAATATAGATTCATTTGATAGCATATAGAAATAACAAGAATTGGATCCTTTGGCAACCCCATATTGTAGTCAGAATACCAAAAGATCTCCTAATTTTCTGACTTACAATTGATGAGCATGCAATCTTTTATTCTATTAAGTACCTTATAACCCATTTGGCTGCAATCCAACGATCCATACGGGTTCACTTAAGTAATTACACAACATATAAATTACGTACGCTAAATCTAGATGCATACAAGCTTGGGCATACAAAAGTTTATGTTTCAAAAGTAAAATGAATGTTTTGCATCTCCTTTATTCAGAAAAGTATGTCATTAACACAGAGCATTAGGAGTATAAATTACTCCCACTGAACTAATGATATACACAAGTATCAACTGTATCAAACTTAAAATTGCACGAGGCAATGACTTGATGATAATTGTGATACCATTGGCAAGAATACTTATTTGTATCACATAAATGACACTATCTCTTGATGTTGTTGTGTTTGCTCTTTTGACGCAAGTTCTTAATACTAGACAAGGATTTCCATAGGTGAGTCCTCATTGTTGTCTTGCAAAAACAACACTATCTCCCCCCTCAAATACAACATCCTCAAGATATCTCAGATTTGCTGTCTCAAAGAAGGACTTATTTATACTACAGACTTTTAGTGCCTCTTGATTTTATTTGCAAGGTTTTATTAAATGAAACACTTGTTTTAGCATACATAGTTTATCAATCAAAGTACTAGTCGCAACCAAAATAGAATTAAGTAAAAGACTAAATTTATTATTTCTAAATGAACAATAATTACCAAATTTGTCCAAAAGAAATAAAATCATACCCATCTAAATGGCAGAACTACATAAGTCTTTCTTAATTCAACTAAATGACGAGTCTCAAAAGATATTCTAAGAATATCAATTTCTTCAACTAAAAAACTATTTTTTCATCGCCCCATATAGATGATTCTTTCATCATCACTTGACGATTGACTCTGAATGCAACCCTTTCTTTGCACGCCATAAGACATATTTGGCATATCTAGAATAACCTTCTTCACATGCCCAAGTGTCTCGCAAAAGAAACAAACAAGTTGTTTATCTTGAGTCTTGGCTTGTGAAGTTCCCACTGTAGTAACCTTATTTTCAGTCCTCTTTTGGTTAATGCTCTTGGAGGTAATTGCAACTCGAGCACCTTTTATCTTTTCACGCTTCAATCTATCCTCTTTTTGCACAGAATGTGAAATGAGCTCATTAAGAGTCCATTTATCCTTATAAGTATTATAGTTAACTATAAACTGACCATAGCATGCAGGAAGAGATATTAGTGCCAAATGCACAAGCAAGTTATCAGACATATCAAGCTTTAGTGCCTTAAGTTTTGAAGCAATGTTAGACAGCTCTAGAATGTGCTCCATGATGTTTCCTTTACTCTTATACCTCATTTGGATAAGGTTAGCTAAAAGCTTGCTTGTATCAGCCTTTTCGTTCTTTACAAAACGATTTTCGATTTCTAGAAGGAAAGCTTTCACAGATACCTCATCGGACATACCGTCCCTGAATGCTTCTGGAATTCTGCGCTTTAGTATCATCAGACTTAAACGATTAGAATGTTCCCACATCTCAAAGTTCAGTTTTTACCCAGTGGAACTTGTCTCCGTAAGAGAAGTGGGTCGTTCTTTCCTTAACGTGTAGTCCAAATCCATGCAGCCGAGAACTGACTGAATGCTTTCTTTCCAACTCTTAAAGTTTGTGCCATTAAGCATCGGAATGGAGTTAATGTTGGCAATAATTTTGACAGCAGAAGTAGTAACTAACAAAAGACAAACAGATCACATAAGCTCACTTAATAGAAAACCATGTCATAACATGCAAAGTTTACTAAAATAATCATGTAAGACATAAATTTCCATTAACCGAAGTGTGGCGGGCCCATTGAAACAAGATACCTAGCACAACATTGAGGTTTAGTCATTGGACAAAAAGCTCAATTTAAAAGTGGTACTCTCCATGCAGAAATCAAATGCTAATAATAAATCCTGTCAAACAACAACCTTCCGTTGGGCCGATATGTTGTCCACATGGAGACCTTATAATTATTACACATCATTCCCGCAAGTGCATCCTTATTTTGCCAATCAAAGACCTTCCGTAGGGCCGATCATCAACGCATAAATAAGAAACACACACATCCTATTATTTTAAAATAAATAAATTAAAACACAAGAGGCTACGTTGGCAACATTCTGTTTCATCCCATCTATTTCAATATAAAGGACACAGGATTTTAAGAAAGTACCCAGTCCAAATTACCAAATTATGACTATAAAAATATATTCATGAACTGTAGCATGTATCATTAACATGCACCATAATACATAAAATACCCTTATGCATAATTAACAAAGACACGCATCATATCAAATCCTAATCAAACATTATACATGATCACACTTAAGATGGCAGATACAGAAGATACATTAACCAAAAGCACAAAAACAACATGCTTTAACATACATAAAAGGGCACTTAATCCGAAAATATAAATTAACTTTATTTTCATGCAACCCCATAATGATAACACCAATTATTTGAATTATGTGGAGAACTGAAGTTAGGTGAATCCTTATGAGATACCCAACACAATCCTGAAATCTAGTCTTTAGACAAAAATAACAGTTGTAAGTGGTACCCTCAAAATCAAAATAATAAATATTGATAATAAATTTCCGCCAATAATACATCTTTCGTTGGGCCGATATATTATATGCATGAATACCTTAATTATCACATATTTATTATATGTCGTTAATAATTATTCGACAACAAAATCCTGCCAATAATATAACTTCCTTTAGGACGAAATATTATATGCATGAAATTTTCCTAACTCGTCAAATCTTTATTAACCAACGCCTGCTATCTGACCAGAAAATTAACCTTCACTTGGGCCGATTAATCTCCGCATAGATTTCAGACAATAAACTTAAATCACATAATTTAATCAAAGCATTCTTCTGGATTTAAAATGATTTGGGACTTTAATTCTAGATCAAACCAAAAATAAACTAATATGGACTTATGATTTATAATTGGGTTTGAATATTGTTTTAATTGTAAGAAACGTTGGGCCTAGAACTCCCAGCCCACAAAAGAAAAAAAACTATTTCCAGCCCAGATTAAAAGCTGGCCCAGCTCAAGCTTCATCTTCTCCAAGCTCCCATCCGCCACCATCTTATCATCGCGCCTCCGTCGGAGACAGAACCACCGCCTGCCAATGCAGTGGTCATGCAACGGCAACCAAATGGATGCCTTATCTGTCTTCGCCACTAGCGTGATGCCTTGCCGTCGATAGTTGCGCCACCACCAAAGTAACCATCTTCACTACAAAAAAAATCAGCTTTTGTGACAATTTGTTATGACAAAAATTAAAATTGTCATAATAAATTCCACTGTCGTGACGAATTTTTGTATCGTCACGTGAATTGCCACTTATGCGACGAACTAAAATATTGTCACGTGAATTTAATCTCAAATGACAAATTTCATAAATTCGTCACTAGAAAGAAACTCTCTATGTATTTTAAAAATTAATGTTATTTCATAACCCGGGAACATTTTGGTAATAGAAACCTTGCCCATCAAAAAACTCCCTCTCTTCCATTTTCATTTTAAGGTTTCCCCCCAAAATCACAATATACCCTGTGTTGCAACCCTAATTTCTTAACTTTCATCTTTATCTCAACTCTCAGTATCTTTGTCTAACTGGCCTTGCAGCCGCCGCACATCATTCACAGCAGCTCCAAGCTACTTGGTCCTTTTTTGCTCCTCGTTTGTTACGGGTGAGAAGACGTTTATTTGCACTTCTATTTTGGTAGTCGAATTTTAGATCTGGAACCTTGCTTGCCTCTTAGTTGGTAGTCCAATTTCTTATTCAACAACTTATGCGAGATTTTATCGTTAATCATAAAATTGTATTCTTGTTTTTCCCATAATAATAATGATGTTATTTTTTGAATTTAGGTCGATTGTTTATGATGCAGATAAATTCAATGGAGGAGAAGAGAAAAATCCGAGTGGTGTTCAATTGTTCAAAGACGACGACATTTTAAGCGACTCTCAGAAATCGGAGGGGTTGAACCGCAGTTGGCTTCTGTTGAAACCCTACCATCAACACGACATTGTTTCCGACGTCGCCTCTCACCTCCTCCGCTCTTTCCAGCTCCACCGCTCCTGCCCTCACGGACTCATCCTCTCTGTAATTCTCCTCTTTTTTTTTTAACGGATCAAATATTATGCCATTGTGTGTTAAAAATATAATGTGTTGTTACAGGTGTCCGGCTTTGTGTTACTGCCTTTTGAATCGACTGGAATTTTGGGGGAAAATGAAGTTATCAGGTTTCTCTGTTAAAATTGCAAATACTAGCGTATTAGGTAATTTCTTTTCTATGTTGGTGTGTTTATTCTGTGGGGGAGAATGTATGCTTTAAGGCTTCAGTGTGTTCGTTGTGGATGAATACAGAGTAACGAAGAGGAGAGACGTGTTGACTGTCGAGTGGAGTAGTGGAGTTGCGAAATTGGAAGGTGTGGTGAAGCAGCCTGTAACTAGTGGTGTCCTGCTTTTGGCTAATGAGGATTTTGACAAACAAATCTGAGGTTATGAGAGTGATGATCCCGAAGAGGAATTGGATGACGAGAGTGAGGAAGTTCTGTTGCAAAATGTGGAAAATCCTCCGAGTGGAAATGCTGATTGCAAAAATCGGAAACGGAAAGCTCCAGAAAAACTTTGTGGATCTAAGTATGCCTTCCTCTGCTTCTTACCTTAAATAAACAAGTTTGGTTTGAATATGAATGATTTGATTTTTTCTATAATTTCTGTATCGATCGCATTTATGTCGTAAATACACGGTATCCGTAGGAAGAATAAATAGCATCCAAAGGCTCTTGAAGGTGGTATCCGTACGAACATAAAGAATGCAAAGGACAAAGGAGAAAGTGTTGAATTACATGGAGTGATGCGCCTATGCCTGATATGAATATGTATGTCAATAAAGATTCTCAATTTGTTTGTTGTTATTAATTTTGACTGGTTAAACTACAAAGTTCAGGACAATTTGTATCCGGAAAATTTGCTTTTGTTTTGGCATGTCAAAAAAATAAAATAAAAATCTAACCGAACTGGTTGGCTTTTTATTTTGACATCAAATCCTACCTTGTTAACCCGTCAGACAACTCTTGTTGGTTAAGAGCAGCATGACTTGGTTAACAGATACTTTCTTGATATAAACTAAATCAACAATATAGTGCTAGTTTCAGACATGAGAAGAAAATTTCCACATACAGTTTACGTGCTTCAGGGCTTACACAAGCTCTATATATAGTTAAATCAGAATCTGCACTTGTGTTTTTATAGCTGCCAACAATGATTCTCTTAGCCAGTTATTTTCATTTTTCTCCTTGTATTGTGCCATCTAACAATCTATTGCTCATTCATGCTGTTTAACTGCTCCTGGCGTGCCCAGGTGACAAGAAAAAATCTAAAGTTTTTGTGGCAAATTCGTGCACTTTGCATTATGTTGACCAGGTCACATCTGCTTTGAGCCCTTAGAGAAAGGTAATACTCGCAGTTGGTACATGCTTGTGTTGACTAGTATTTAAATCAGTGGTAAGGATGCTTTTTGTCGAGTAGCGTTGGTGGTGTTGACATTATGATTGAAATGAGTCTTACATTTTTCATTAGGACTCTGCTTGAGCCAAATTATACCTGTAATATTTTATGTGACCTGTTTTTAAGATCTAACGTTATCAATTTTTTTACTGATGTAGATAGTAGGGTGAGATTGGTTACCAGATCATTACAGGGTCATACTGGTCATGTAGATGGAAAACCAACTGATGCTTTCTTTAATCATCCAAAGGGAGTTACCATGGATGATAAAGGGAATGTTTATGTTGCTGATACGACAAATCTTGCCATTAGAAAAATTGGCGAAGCAGGTTTGTGCAATGGGTTAATTTATGCTGAATGTGGTTTAGAAAATGAAAATTAGTTGTTGATGCTGAAAATTAGTCTCTGTTTATTTGATATAAAGAAATTGGTTGCTGAGAATCATAATTTTAATATATAGTTGCTGAAAATCAGAAATTAGTTGCTGAAAATCAAAAATTAGTCTCTGTTTATGCATTAAGTGATGAAAAATAGTTGTTGATGCTGAAATTAGTTGCTAAAAATGAGAAATTAGTTGCTGAAATTAGTCTTCTTTAGTTCAATAAAGAAATTAGTTGCTGAAAATCAGAATTTTATATATAGTTGCTGAAAATCAGAAATTAGTCTCTCTTTATTTCTAGTGTTTGTACTTAGGTGATTTTGGATTACAATTGAATTTTATATATAGTCAGTCATGGTCTTTTCAGTACATTGTTGAACTAAATAGTTTGAGCATACATGTTAAGTACCAGTCTTCTTGGTTATTAAACATAGTTTAATATTGCAGGCAAAAGTAGAGAAAATGGAGGCCGGGCGAATAGAATATATGATACAAGGTAAGAACTGTATTTTTTCCCTTGTGTATTGTTTTTTGAATAAGAATATGTTTTAATGTTGTTATAGTGTGTGCTGCGATGGACTTTTCTTTCTTAACCTATCATGCATTTGTTGTTTTCGTTGTAGTAGAATGTTGTTTTTGTTGGAGTAAAATGTTGTTGGAGTAGAACTTTTGAATCATAGATTTTATTGATGATTCATGAACCAATTTGCAGCAGTGCTGCTGCAAATTTGCAGCATCAACCTAATGCTACTGCTGCAAATTAGCAACAACAACCAATATTTTAATTTGCAGCCACGGAAAAATATTGTTGTTGCTGCAAATTTGCAGCAGCAAACTTTCTTTAATGTGGAAGGTAGTACTGTAGACGTGGGGATTTTAAAGTAAGTGTATGTGTTTGATTAACTGTAATTAGGTTGATCAACTGATATGTTATTGATTATTATGGGCATTTCTTGTCTTTTTATGCTTGAATGCATTAGCAAGGTATGATTAACACTTTTTTGTTGCTGCACTTTTAGAACTTTTCATATGTTTATTTTTAATAGAAGCAGACTGTTTTTTTTAAGTAGTTGCACTTTTAAGTAGTTGGACCTATTGACATAAAAATACATCATTTTATATAAATTAATGTTATTTTCAATCATTCCTTACTAGATTAGCTTACTTCAATCATTTTTCATTGTTTTTGCAGGTGCAGTAGGTGTCCAAAGAATTGAACAGAAAGAAATTGGGCATGTGCAGTAGGTGTCCAAAGAATTGAACATAAAGCAATTGGAGAATGGCTTGGAAGAGATGATTTTTAAGTTGATGTGGAGAACTTATTATGGATGTAAAATAACTTATGAAAAGTTGGTGTAGAGTAAATGTCGATTATGTGTTTTTGAAGGAAATTAGTATCATGTATCACGGATCGTTGTCAACTTCGTTGTTTTTCTAATAAAAAATAATTCTTATTTGAGGTGTTTGGTTTTATTAGTTTTTAATATTATGATGGATTTGTTTAGTTTCAAATTTGATGTGTATTTTTATTTCTATTATCTAATAAAAGCTTAATAAATTGAGCACAAATAATAAGTAGTAACTATTGAGACAAATAGTGTAAGAAGAGTTTATATGAGTTACATATTGCAACGAAGTTGTCGTTATAGGATTCTTGTTGTCGCCACGAAGAAATTGTCACAACAACATTAGCGAAAAATCCTTTCTTGCAACGAAAGTAGGTTATTATGACGAAACATTGACGTTATAGACACGAAATATCGTCACGAAAGGTTCAACTGTTGTGACGAAATTACTGTTCGTCACAAGCTATTGTGACAAATGTAGATTTCGTCGTTACAACTCTTAAACGAAGGGCCTGTGGCGACGAATTTCATTGTGCACCTTTTCGTCACTATAAACCTTATGTGACGTTTTTTGGGCTTCTTAAGACAATTGTTTTTGTCACAATAAGAATTTTTTTTTGTAGTGCTTGTTGTCATCACCAAAATAGTTTGAGAGAGAGAGGGGTGGGTCTGGTTTGAAGTGGAGTCTTGCATGCACCTCCTATGCTATTTATATAAGTCGGGCTCAGAGGCATCGATGGGTAGTTCTCAGGATACTTTGGGAGTCTCCGACGAGCACCTTGGTGACCTAGATGTCAAGGTTTCACTCCTGAGTTCTCTTTTAGGGGTGGCGGGTCCTTCTGGTCCTACGGGAGTTCCGATTCTGCTGCTGTTACCGCGATTCCGGTGACCGTTTCCCCCCGGGGGCATTTTTTTGGGATGCCTTTCCAGGAGTTCCGGTGACCGTTTCCCCCGGGGTCATTTCTTTTGGGATGGCTTTTCCAGGAGTTCCTCCCCATTTGGAGGATTTGCCATCGATGCAGACTTTGGGTAGAGCCTTCAAATAAGTCTTTCGCTTCTTCGTTTCTTCCAATGCCACCCCTGCCGATGGCTTTCATTTTATGCAGACTTGTCTGAACTGGATGGGGCTTATGGTAAGTTTTTCTCTTTCTTTCTGTCCATCCTTCTTTGTATATTATCTTCCTATGATTTTACGCCAGATATCTCCTCGTTTTAGGCCGGGAAGGCTAGAGAAGCTGCTATCGTAGTGGAGCAAGGTTATAATAAGGATGAGGACGAGTTGAGGGTTCTCCGAAAGAAGATAGGGTCCTTCAATTCTAGTAGGGAGGAGGACCAAAACGAGATGAGGGTCCTTCGGGAAAAGATAGCGTCATATAATTTCAGGTGGGTGGAGGATCAGAACAAGATGGGGAGGCAGGGCGAGGAGATAAAGCGTCTGCAGACCGCATTCGTGGAATGGTACTTCGAACTTGGAACGAGCATGAAGAAATTAACAACAACAACAACAACAACCAAGTCTGTAATCCCAATTAAATTGGGGTAGGCTATATGAACCATGAATGAATCACGTCGAGTCGTGAACAGGAATCTTCTACCTCCATAGGTTTCGGTTGACGAGCATGTCTTCATTTAGATCTTTTAGCTTCATGTCGTTCCGTATGACCTCCATCCACGTCTTTTTCGGTCTCCCACGAGCTCTAGCCGTCTGTCCTAAGTCGACATCTTCAACTAGTCGTACCGGTGCATCTATGGGTCTGCGTTTAACATGCCCAAACCATCTTAAACAATTTTCTCGCATTTTCTCGTCAATGGCCGCCACACCCAATTTATGCCGAATATCTTCATTGCGCACTTTATCTCTCCTAGTGTTACCGCACATCCACCGAAGCATGCGCATCTCTGTAACGTTCATTTTCTGTGCATGACTTTGCTTAATAGCCCAGCACTCGGAGCCATAAAGCAAAGCAGGTCTAATAGCCGTACGATAGAACTTTCCTTTAAGCTTTAAAGGAAAGTTACGATCGCACAGGATCCCTGTCGCACTCTTCCACTTTGTCCATCCAGCTTGGATGCGGTGGTTGACGTCTCCGTCTAACTCTCCATCCATCTGCAGTATGGAGCCTAAATACCGAAAATGCGCACTTCTCGGTATCTCTTGGCCATCCAACTGAACCGTGCCATCGTTGTTTCTTCGTTGTTTGCTAAACTTGCATTCGAGGTACTCTGTTTTTGTTCGACTTAGTCGAAATCCTCGTGCTTCTAATGTTTGTCTCCATCGTTCTAATTTACCGTTAACTCCCATTCTCGTCTCATCGATGATGACAATATCGTCTGCAAACAACATACACCATGGGACTCGGTCTTGGATGGTTCTGGTGATTTCATCAATTACAATGGCAAACAAAAATGGCCTCAAAGCTGACCCCTGATGTAAGCCAATTGTAATTGGAAAGGCGTCTGTTAAACCGCCACAAGTTCGGACACTTGTCACTACATTCTCATACATATCTTTTATGATGTTGATATATTTAATGGGTACCCCCTTCTTCACCAAGGTCCACCATAATACATCTCGAGGTACTTTGTCATATGCCTTTTCTAAGTCGATAAAGACCATATGCAAATCTCTACTCTTTTCTCGAAAGCGCTCAATGAGCTGACGAATCAAATGGATGGCCTTTATGGTCGACCTTCCGGGCATAAATCCAAATTGGTTCTCAGATATGAGAACAATTTGTCTCAATCGGTGTTCGATCACCCTCTCCCATAGCTTCATGGTATGAGACATAAGCTTTATCCCACGATAGTTAGAACAGTTTTGGACATCGCCCTTATTCTTATATAGAGGGATTAGCGTACTCTTCCTCCACTCTTCTGGTATTTTATTTGTTCGCCATATTTTGTTAAAGAGGTCCGTCAACCAGGTCACCCCTATCTCTCACATGCTTCTCCAAGCCTCGATAGGGATACCATCTGGGCTAATGGCTTTTCGAGTCTTCATCCTCTTCAAAGCATCTTTGACTTCCAACCTTCTAATACGACGCATAAAATTGCGGTTCAGATCCTGAGGGGACTGCGAGATGTCACCCACTTCTTGGGTGGGGCCTCCATTGAACAGGCCCTCGAAGTACTCCTTCCACCGTGCTTTGACCTGATCCTCACGCACTAAGACAGACTGATCCTTCATCTTTGATGCATTTCACTGCACCTAGGTCTCTAGTCTTCCTCTCTCTAATGCGAGCAATTTTGTATATATCCTTCTCGGCCTCCTTGCTATCCCTCTTCTCATAAATTTCCTTGTACACAGCCTCTCGCGCTAGTCCAACAGCTTTCTTTGCTTCTTTCCTGGCTAGCTCATACTTTTCAAAGCTTGCTCCATCATGGTTCTTCTTCAAATCCCTGTATCAATCCCGTTTGGCCTTGATTGCCACCTTTACTTCTTCATTCCACCATGACGTGTCTTTACCTGTCAGGCTACTACCTCGGGATTCACCTAAGAGGTCTTTAGCTACCTTCTTGATACAACAAGCCATTTTTGCCCAAGTTGCATCTGCATCGTCCTCAGTCTTTCAGTCTACCTCTTGAACCACTCGCTCCATGAAGCCTTTTGGGTAGACTCCTTAAGCCGCCACCACTTAATTCTCAGTTCCAACCGGCGCCTACTCCTCTTCACTCCTTGCCGCAGTCTAATATCCAGCACCAAAAGCCTATGTTGCGTAACCACACTTTCCCCGGGGATGACCTTGAAATCTATGCAACGACTTCTATCTGCCCTCCTAGCTAAGAAGAAATCTATCTGGATCTTATTTGACCCACTCCTATAAGTGACCAAATGAGACTCTCTCTTCTTAAACCAAGTATTTTCTACCAGCAAATCATAGGAGAGGGCAAAGTCTAAGATAGCGTTTCCCGGCTCATTGCGATCCCCAAAGCTATACCCGCCGTGGATGTCCTCGAACCCATCACGGCTAGATCCTACATGACCATTAAAGTCACCTCCAATGAAGAGTTTCTCACTACTAGGGATCCTTTGTACCCTCTCGTCCAAATCTTCCCAAAACTTACGTTTCACAGCTTCGTCTAGTCCTATATGTGGCGCATAGGCACTAATGACATTCAAGATATCCTCACATATGACCAACTTGACCAGTAAGATCATGTCGCCCTTCCTTCTGACCTCCACCACGTCTTCGAGCCAAAGCTTATCTATGATGATCCCAACACCATTTCGGTTCTTCTCTGTCCCGGTATACCAAAGCTTACAACCCCAATGGTCTACTACTTTGACCTTTTCACCAACCCACTTGGTCTATTGCACGCACAAGATGTTGATCCTCCTCCTAGACATTGCCTCAGCTAGCTCGGCCAATGTTCCTATGAGTGACCCCATATTCCATGATGCAAGGCGAACTCGTCGTTCCTGGACTAACTTCTTTACCCTCACGCGTCCTGGAAGGTGAGGGAACCCTTGCTCATTTGACACCACACCCGGGCGTTGATGTGGCGCGTCACTTCCGGGCGACGACCTAGCAACCCTTGCCCATTTATCACTACACCCGGGGTCCGATGTAGCGCGTCGCTGAGTATGGAACGCCCCAACGAAATTCATAGTATGGTTCATATCATAGGATGTGACGGGATTTTTACGTTGGCTGTCACAAGCCAACCACAACCCTCCTCCTTTATCCTGGCTTGGGACAGGCAGTGAAAGCTCATTGGAGGAGTTGAGCATGAAGAAATTAACGATACTTCTTTATCTTTTGAGTTGTTCTGCCGGATCGGTCGCTCAAGATCTTTGGTCTCTACCCGGACCCGATGAAAAATATGGGATCACTTCTTATGGACTCGTTGAGAATGATTCGGGTCTAGTTCATGGCCTATTAGAAGTAGAAGGTGCTCTGCTGGGATCTTTACGGACAGAAAAAGATTGCAGTCCGTTTGATAATGATCGAGTTACATTGCTTCTTCGGCCTGAACCGAGGAATCCCTTAGATATGATGCAAAATGGATCTTGTTCTATCTTTGATCAGAGATTTCTCTATGAAAAATACGAATCGGAGTTTGAAGAAGGGGAGGGAGAAGGAGCCATTGACCCGCAACAGATAGAGGAGGATTTATTCAATCACATAGTTTGGGCTCCTAGAATATGGCGCCCTTGGGGCTATCTATTTAATTGTATCGAAAGGCCCAATGAATTGGGATTTCCCTATTGGTCCAGGTCATTTCGGGACAAGCGGATCATTTATGATGAAGAGGATGAGCTTCAAGAGAATGATTCGGAGTTCTTGTAGAGTGGAACCATGCAGTACTAGACACGAGATAGATCTTCCAAAGAACAAGGACTTTTTGGAACAAGCCAATTCATTTGGGACCCTGGAGATCCGCTCTTTTTCCTATTCAAAGATCAGCTCCCTGGTTCTGTGTTTTCACATCG